>CM034359.1:74709022-74753868 GCA_019925275.1 Mytilus edulis | reverse complement strand
TCAGAAATTACAATGAATCAAACGCAACAAGGATATATTATTCCCTAAATAAAATGCTTTTAACTTTGGATAGACACCTATATTTCGCTGTTTTAAACATATTTGTAAGCAATATATAAAATATATATAAACCAGATGCTCCACAGGGTGCAGCTTTATACAACCGCAGAGGTCAAACCCTGAATGGTTGGGGCTAGTATGGACACAACATTCAAACTGGATACAGCTCTGATTTTGGATTGTGATTAAATAGTTGACCCAGCATAGGGTTTCTGACACAGAATGAATGTGGTCTAATAAACTTAAAATGTTTTTTTTTGCTTTTGAGCAATTCACTATGCTGTTGAATATTAATCCTTTGATATTTGAAGAAATTTTCTTTTTCATTTCTGAAATCTGAAATAAGAAAAATTGAACCCCACTAATTTTTTTCACCTTCCCCTTTCCCTTATTCCAAAAATGATCTCAATTCAAATTTGTAATGGAATAACTACTCATTTAAATACATCATAAAATATAAAATGTCATACAGTCATGATTTAAGTTGATTTGACTACTATTCTGGACAAAGAAAGATAACTCCAATGCAACATTTTATATTGGCAAATTTCCAATGAAGTTCATTTAAGGTGGTACCCAACACTTTAACTAAAATTAATTTGGCTCGTTTAATTTTCTTAAAATTTTGACAAAGTATTTACTTTGACCCTTTCACAAAAATATAAAAATTTCAAAAAATTTGAACCAATCGTTTTATCAGAAAAATTACACTGGTTACCGGTATATAGCAGTTTGACAAACACTTATTTTGATCATTGAGAAGCTTGATATTCCCTTAACAACACATCATATAAGAACGTTAAGCTGATTTTACATAGTTATCCCCCTGTAGTGTTAGGTACCACCTTAACTAAAGTTTTTGGCAAATTTCCAATAGAATTTATTAATAACTAAGTTTTTGGCAAATTTCCAATATACAAAATTTCAGAGCAGTTTAGGTGAGCTATCAAAATGAGTTTCAATTACCGACCTTACACCTTTTAAATTATGTTTTGTACTTGAGTAATTGTCCATTAACCTGGAAACCCTTTTCCCCCCTTTTTTGCACTTTATTCCAACGGTTTGAGCCATAACTCCCAAAGACAATTCTTACCATGGCTTTGTGGTATTCCAATATCCAAAATCTAAATACATGGTTAGATTCATCATATCAAAGAACCCCAAGAATTCAATTTTTGATGAAATCAAATAAAGTTCAATTTTGGACCCTTTAGACCTCAATGGGGACCAATTTGAAAACCAGTCCTAAATATTAAAAATCTAAATACATGGTTAGATTCAGCATATTGAAGAACCCCATATATTGAATTTTTGTTGAAATCAAACAAAGTTTAATTTTGGACCCCGATTTGACCAACTTGAAAACTCAGCCCATAATAAAAAAACTAAGTACATGTTTAGATTCAGCATATCAAAGAACCCCAAGAATTCAATTTTTGTTAAAATCAAACTAAGTTTAATTTTGGACCTTAATGTAGACCAATTTGAAAACGGGACCAAAAATTAAGAATCTAAATACACGGTTAGATTCGGTATATCAAAGAACCCCAATAGTTCAATTTTTGATGAAATGAAACAAAGTTTAATTTTGGACCCTTTTGGCCCCTAAAGCGTTGGACCAAAACTCCCAAATCAATCCAAACCTTCCTTTTGTGGTCATAAACCTTGTGTTTAAATTTTCATAGATTTCTATTAACTTATACTAAAGTTATTTTGCAAAAACCAAGAAAAATGCTTATTTTGGGACCTGTTTTTGGCCCTAAACTGTTGGAATTTAAACTCCCAAAATCAATCCCAACCTTCTTTTTGTGGTCATAGACCTTATGTTAAAATTTCATAGATTTCTGTTTACTTATTCTAAAGTTATTGTGCGAAAACCAAGAAAAATGCTTATTTGGGCTCTTTTCGGACCCTTATTCCTAAACTGTTGGGACCATAACACCCAAAATCAATCCCAACCTTCCTTTTATTATCATAAACCTTGTGTTTAAATTTCATACATTTCTATTTACTTTTACTTAAGTTAGAGTGCGAAAACCAAATGTCTTCGGAAGAAGACAACGACGACCATGACGCCAACGTGATACCAATATACAACCAAAAAATTTTCCATTTTTGCGGTCGTATAAAAATAACATGTAAACGTTTAATGCGTCCGAAGCATTTTTCTGGATTAACCTTCATGTGGAAGCCTCAAAGCCGAATATTTGAAAGCCAAAGATGCATAAAACAGAAACATTTTAAGAGCTATTTAATAAAGAAATTACC
Source organism: Mytilus edulis (assembly GCA_019925275.1). Taxonomy (NCBI): domain Eukaryota; kingdom Metazoa; phylum Mollusca; class Bivalvia; order Mytilida; family Mytilidae; genus Mytilus; species Mytilus edulis. Next base: position 74,751,540 of record CM034359.1, on the reverse strand, counting down.
TAAAATAATAGCCAAATCCTTGACCTTCTAAGGCCAACTCTGCCTGATGGAGTTCAAACCTGATGGAGTTTCTTTAATAATGAATACAAAATTTATAAACAGGCAAATTTAGAAAGGTTCTTTGTTATTCATCGCAGTTCAAAAGTGCTGATTTCTGATCTCATGGTACCCTCTGGAACTGATACCATATAGCGGATTATTTTCGCGGGTGTAAAATTTTGTTGAATAAGGTATACGAAATATTTTGGCAGTTATTAATTTTGAGGAATTAAAACTTTTTTCAATACCTTTGCATGTACATTTATAATTTGACGATTTTGTTCTACCCGCAAAAATAATTAAAAAATTTACAACCCGCAAAAATAACCCGCTATACAGTAGTCCACCTGAAGAGGTATTAACCCAGTGATGTAACAAAGTGTATAAATGTAATGCCTCACAAGTGCTTTTCTGGATTAACCTTCATCAGGAACACTTAATCCTCTTTTTGAAAAGTACAGTGGTGTGAACAACATATCAATGAACTGTCAAAAGAAGCATATTCTAGTTTCTAATTCGTTGAACTTTCTTAGCAAGAAATATTGGAAAGTTGAAACCAGGTAGAAATAAGAAAAAATATTGCCAATAAAATGCCTGAACCACCTGAATAATATTTGGTCTGTTGCCTCTTTATTTTGGTATCTGGTCTGTTGATTATATATATGATTCTCAATTTTATGGACTACTTTGAGTGTAAATCATACTAGTCTTTTTATTTCAAAACCCATCCCTGATTTAACCCTGTTCTAATCTAATTGAGTTGTCCTTCTTTGAACAGAAAATTGCAGTTCTTCATTGAAATAGTCAAATACAAAATTTCTATCAAAAATTTAGGTTAGGAAAATGAATAGTTTGTATGTTTTCCAACTTAGCACTTAGCATGGATTCAAAATAGTTTCTACCTTTAAATTATGATATAGCCTATGATTTTTAAATAAATAAATATATAGATGTCATTTGGTTTTTCATGTCAATGAGATGCTCATGATCACTATCTAAATTCCTATTAGTCAATATTTACATTTATTCATATAGTCAATATAACACAAGATAATTTTAACTAAATACATTTAAATTGTAAACATAGTAAAGATAAGATAGTAAAGCAATTCAAACATTGCTATTTATAGACGTTGGGCACAAGGAAGTTTAAAAATCAATTCAGACATCTTTAAAATGGCCTTTGCAAGTTCTTTACAAAAAGGACAAATTCCAGTAGGATGTGAAATATGCCAAGGTAAAAATAAGATTGAATTCAAATGTCTGGACTGTAACATTTTAATGTGCAGTGGTTGCAAAGATAGAGTCCACTTAAAAATTGCAAAAGATCATCAGATAACTGATATAAAAGAAATAGGAAAACGTGTTACTTTCAGTGAAATCAAGTGCGAAAACCATACAGGACAAGCATGCTGCCTTTTCTGTCAAACCTGTAAAACATTTATCTGTCTGAAGTGTGTAGCTAAAGTTCATAATGGACATGAGTTGATTGAAGAAGAAGACTACAATGAAGGCAAAGTAGAAATGAAGCCAAAACAGCAGGGTAAGATTAAGTTTGAAATATTGAAAGAATATACAACAGATCTTACCTCTATTCTATATTTAGAAGTATGTGCTGATGGTTCTATGTGGATGGGGGATAATGTCAGATCAAAGTTACAACATGTCAAGCTTAGGGAGGATAGAACTGAAGTAATAACAAGTCTAAACATTAAGATTCATGGAATGGCAAAAACTCATTCAAATAACATTCTTGTTGAAACAACAGGTGAAACTAAACTCAAACTAATCAACACCATGACAGGACAGATGACAGATTCCAGGTATGATGTAAAACCATTTATAGCAACCTGTATCCATGTGACCAGTGATCACAGAGTCATCATAGGAGCCTTTCCTGGAGATGAGACATTCCCTGCCACAGGACGACGTGTAGTGGTGGTAATGGATCAAGAAGGAAAACAACTCAAGGAATATGAACATGACAATCATAACAAACGATTATTTACCTACCCCAGATGTGTAACTACTACAAGTAATGGTAACATCTGTGTGGTGGACGTGTTAGATAATGATCTCAGAGGTAGAGTGGTAGTGTTATCACCAGGAGGAGACGTACTAGGGGTATACACTGGTCACCCTGATGTCAACACCAGGGAGAAACTATTTACACCTGATGAAATACTCACAACACCATCAGATAATATTATTGTTACAGAAACAAACAAACATTTATTGCATTTATTGACTGACCAAGGACAAAGTATTACCTACTACAACCTCCGTGACATGGGAATCTTACGTCCATACTCCCTATCTCTGTCGACATCAGGAACTATCTATATAGGATGTTCTAGTAAAGCAGGAAGTCCAGACACTACAAAGGCCAAACTTTATGTGTTGGAATATTCTGGAATCTAGTGGTCACAAGGTCCAAAACAAAATTGATAAAAGACCTGATAGCAAACGAAATGGATTTGGAAGAACTGATATACTGAGAAATAAAAGGACAGACCAAACAGAATTTGACAAATTAATCTCTAAGAATTAAAGAACAAACGGATATATATTGTAAGCATATTTATCATTTTTGTAATATGATAGTTCACAAGGTTACAGTACATGACAAGTCACTCTAGCCAGATACATTTTACTTAGCCATCACTACTAAATTCAGGTTGATTACCTGATAGGCAGCAAAGACCAAGTTTTCATTATCACCTGACATGAGCATACTACCAAGAGACACAAATTAGCTATAAATTCATGAGCTTCAATATTTTTATGTTAAACAAATACAAATACAAATAATTTTATTTTGCAATGAGCGCCCCAAAGGAGCAGAAATATAACAACTTACAATTGCTTTATCATCTGAGATACTGAAGGACACAGATTTCCTCCTGTCTGTAATGAACTTTGATGTCTCCTGAACTTTATCCACTATCTGTTTTATTTGTTTACAGTAGTTTGCTATTTTACATTTCTTCAGGAATTCCTTCATCTGAAATTCATACAACTAATATTTTTTTTACAATTTCAAAGAATAAAGTAATTTATCTTTTGCAGATTTTGATAATGTATATAATGCAGTAGTAGTAAAATTATTATTCTTTGCATTATTAACAAATGCAGTGTGTTTACAATTTGAAATTATATGTTAAATTAATAACAAATGTCAAATACAAGTTATTTGGTTTTCTGGTTTGTATTGTTTCATATTGGGTTGAGGTGGAGCCTTTTATAGCTGACTATACAGTATGGGTTTTGCTCATTGTTAAAGGCCTTACAGTAAACTATAGTTGCATTAAGGCACATTATTTGGACATGGGTCGATCCATTTTACACATAGAATATTTCTATGATATCTGTTTGTTACATAATAAAAAATATACACCTCTTGCAAAAATATTCAATAATAGTTGTTGTGTATTGTTTTCCATATTCATTAGGACTAGATGGTCCTTTTCAAAAGAGAGTTCCTATCATCTTTTTTTATATAAGTACTGATTAGATGATTATATAAAAAAAAATCGTAAGGTTTCCGCTGAACCCACTGTCTATCGCCTACTTTTGCTGTTAATCGCAGACTCAAACAAAAATGAGGAAAAAAGTTAATAAAATAATCCACTTGATGCTATATTTTGATTGTGAGTAGCTTCTGTCCAAGTTTGGTAAAATCCAGGCTAGTTTATAGATCTAATAAATGTTTTAAAAACTTTAACTGCAGACTGTATGTAATATTAACTGGATGAAAAATTAAGTCCATTTATAAGTAAAATACTAATAAACAGGTACAAAATTTCAACCAAATTTCCTTCTGGATACTGGTTTTTGATCACAAACAAGCTTCCATTCAAGTTTGGTACAAATCCAGGCTAGTTTAAGAAAGTTATTCAAATTTTAAAAACTTTAACCACATAGTGAATGTAACGTTCCCTTGCAGAAAAACTAAGTCCATTTATAAGTAAAATACGGAAAAAATGGATTATTTTTTTACAAAATTTACTTCTGGATACTATCTTATGATCATAGACAAGCTTCTGTCAAAGTTTGGTACAAATCCAGGATAGTTTCAGAAAGTCATTAAAATATTAAAAACTTTCACCACAGAGTGAATGTTATGTTTACTTGCAGAAAAACTAAGTCCATTTATAAGTAAAACATGGAATCTTTTTTTTTTTTTTTTTTTTACAAAATTTACTTCTGGATACTGTCTTATGATCATAGACAAGGTTCTTCTCAAGTTTGGTAGAAATCCAGGTCAGTTTAAGAAAGTTGTTAACATTTCAAAAACTTTAACCACAGAGTGAATATTTGTGGACTCTGCTGCCGCTGCCAACGGAATGTAGGATCGCTATGTCTTGCTTTTTTGACAAAAGTCACAAGCAACTAAAAGAGATAATTCAGGATATTAATTATCAACAATGAATATTTGACAATAAATGGAAACTTGTTGAATTATAAAGTTTGAAGCATCATTCAACATATTTGAAATATAGAAAAATAGCCCTAATTAAACTACCTGAAGTATTGATGGTAAAACCAGTTCAGGAAAACCAATCTTGTGAGCATGGATGTTAAAATGGTCCATAAATAGTTCATATAACTGGTCAATGATGCCATCCTGAAAAATAATGTTAAAGTTACCTCCCTTTGTACAGACAATACACAAAGTAAATCTTAAAAGTGTAAAAAAACTAACATGTATCCCTGACAGAAATATTCCGCAAATTAATAAGAATATATAAATAAACAGTGATATATATTGAGTTGTTCTGACTGATAATTTATGATTTTCTAAGGTCTGTTTTTATATGTAGATATTGCTGTATTAAGACTGTTTATAATATTCACTACATTTGGTTAGCTTATTAGCATTTCATGAGTTGTATATAGTATTGATGTTATTTTTAGTTTGTACATAGTGTGCTGCGTTTTATTATAATTTCTTATATGACTCGCTTCTTTCGCTTTGTAAACAACACCTTGATAAAATATTAATATATCTATACTTATTTTTGTCCATCTGATGAGTTAAGCCTTTTTCAACTGATTTTTATAGTTTGTTCTTATGTTGTACTGTTATACCACTGTCCCAGGTTAGGGGAGGGTTGGGATCCTGCTAACATGTTTAACCCCGCCACACTATTTATGTATGTGCCTGTCCCAAGTCAGGAGCCTGTAATTCAGAGGTTGTCGTTTGTTTATGTGTTACATATTTGTTTTTCGATTGTTCATTTTTTTTTATATAAATAAGGCCGTCAGTTTTCTCGTTTGAATTGTTTTACATTGTCTTATCGGGGTCTTTTATAGCTAACTATGGGGTATGGGCTTTGCTCATTGTTGAAGGCCGTAGTGACCTATAGTTGTTAATGTCTGTCATTTTGGTCTCTTGTGGACAGTTGTCTCATTGGCAATCATACCACATCTTTTTTTTTTTTATATTAGCTATACTTAGCGCAGACTCAGAGATATAAATAATAATGAATGTTAAAATATACATGTACCTCTTACATAAATCCACATGTATCAGAACCTATTTGCAATTTATTAGAATATTTACTAAGCTTTATCCAACAGGGAGTAAAAAGGAACAGACACATAGTGCTTTATTATAAGATTCAATTAGCTTATATTGTGTGTTTAACTTTTGTTTGTTTACATTTAGTTTACAATGAAATTGTAGAATTCTCCTAAATATGTTTTTCATGTGTTGTAATAATCTGGTAGTTCTCATCTGAAGATCAATTTAATTGCAGAGACATCTTTATCACAGTAATATAATCAAAAGTATTTCTTATATTTTTGTATTTTGTTCATAATCCTCAATTAACAATACTACAAAATGTATGAGTAAATAATTCTAAATATGAGGCAAGATACAACTCAGAATGCATCAGGTTCTAGGATAGGATGATCTCTAATGTCAAAAAATACTTTCATGAAGCCTGATAATTCAAATAAATTATAATTCAATTCATTAATAAAAAATAATATTTTAAAACAATAATGTGTTACCTTAAAGGATTTCTCCACCAGCTGTGCTTTAGATAACTTCAAAATACAGGCAAAATTTAATGGTTTAAAACTGATACTTTTATGCTTCTTGTTGAAGTCGGTCAGCTCAAAAACCTGCAAATAAATATTTTAAATACATTGTTTATTTTTTTTAGAAGGTCACATGTCAATGTTAATTATATGGTAGTTATCACTATGAGTTATCTCCCTTATGAATGTATCACTGAGTCAAAGCACGAGTCATCTCCCTTATAAATGTTAATTATATGGTAAAGTATCACTAAGTCAAAACTCAACGAGTTATCTCCCTTATAAATGTTAATTATATGGTAAGCTATCACTAAGTCAAAATACAAGTTATCTGCATTATACATGTTAATATCACAAAGTCAAAGAACAATGAGGTTTCTCCCTTACATAAGTTAATTATATGGTAAAGTATTACTATGTCAAAACACGATTTATCTTCATTCTAAATGTTGGTATCACAAAGTCAAAGAACAATGAGTATTTTCCCTTATGAATTAAAGTGATGACAAATGACTAATCTCCCTTCTTTAACAAATGATTTGATAAGCATGAAAATGAGAGCAAAATATTGAGTTATTTTTCTTTCTGGATAACAATCGAGCAAGTCCCAAAAGAGCAAAAGATGCAAGCAAAAAATGGAGTGATCTCTTCTTTTTTTTTTTACAAAGCAGCAATTTGTCTCAAACCCAGATTGTTTCCATTTATACTATTTCATTTTGTATTATTTCTACTAAATAATTTTGTATCATTTGTACTATACTATTTTGTATTACTTATAAATTTTCCATTTGTATTTTTTGTACTATAATTTAGTTTCAAATTAGTTTGAATTCTTTTTATCAAATAATGGAAATGAGAATCCAGTAGGCAACCAATTTTACTTATAATATTTTTTGTCAGAGCTTTTATTTTATGTAGTCCTATTAGGTTCCAAATGTTTAGAAATTAGCTATCTACTACGTACAGTCAGTGTATAGAAATTAGACTCCAGAAGGTACCAAAGTACACAAAAGACAGATCCTTGAGGGTATCCGAAAGTAAAGACATTTTTTATTCAAGAACTTTAGAAACTTTGATTATGTGTGAAAAGGACATTCCTCAATGAAATGATGAAGACACTATTTATAGACAACCCCTTTTATCAATTAGCACAATGTGAAAATTGTCAATCATTGATGTTTTGTTTTATGGAAACCTAATTAAGTTATGATCAGTTGTTAATCTATATGTTATAATATACTTTTAGTATTTATATATCTATATTATATGTAAACAAATACATTTGTCTTGTATGCACATTATATATAATTAATTACGAGTGTTAATAAAAGTAGTTTTAAAAAATCAAATTTGCAAAATTTATTGACAAAAAAATTAAAAGGCATTGTCATTTAAAAATAACATCACAAAATCTCATAGTTTCTGCTATCTTTATCTCTAATCTAACCTGAGCTGTTTGTATGATTTTGTTTTCAAATTAAACGAATAAAAGCTGCCTGATAACATCAATGAAAAAATAAAAACACACGCTACAAATGCATGCACCCGACACAAATAAGTCAGGAACACTCAGTGCCGAATATTTGAAAGCCAATGATGCTTAAGAATCGAAATAGTTGAAGAGCTATATGAACCTAGACAATTAGCCAAATCCATTTAGACAGAAATGCAACAACACAGTACAAAAACCATCAACCGTTATTTTGTTGTCCAAGTTGTCTGGAATAATGATAATTGTTACAAACAACTCTCCACGGGACGTTTTCGTAAAAAAAATTGCAGTCTAGGTTATTGAAGTGTTTACAAATAATGTTAATTCAAGTTTACGTTGTAATGTAAAGTTTAAGATGTACAATGATATATGTGACATGTTATCACAAAACAAGCTTTTTAAAGATCTTAAGATCCTATACCAAGTCAAGAAAATGGAAGATATTATCTCATAGTTATTTCTTTGTGTGTTGTATTGTCGTTAGATTTGTTTATACTTCAGTATTTCTGTTGTTTCGTTTTGTCCCTCTTATAGTTTAGTAAGTGTTTCCTTCAGATTAAGTTTGAAATAAAGGACGAAAAGACGCAAATATGGAAACATGTTATCCTCCTTCACAGACATGTATAAAAAGAAAACCTTGGAAACTTGTTATCCTCCTTCACAGACATGTATAAAAAGACAACCTTGAAAACATGATATCCTCCTTCACAGACATGTGAAAAAGGCAGCCTTTGAAACTTGTTATCCTCCTTCACAGACATGTATAAAAGACAACCTTGGAAACATGATATCCTCATTCATAGACATGTGAAAAGGGGCAAACTTGGAAACTTGTTATCCTCCTTCACAGACATGTTTAAAAAGACAACCTTGGAAACTTGTTATCCTCCTTCACAGACATGTATAAAAAGACAACCTTGAAAACATGATATCCTCCTTCACAGACATGTGAAAAAGGCAACCTTTGAAACTTGTTATCCTTCTTCACAGACATGTATAAAAAGACAACCTTGAAAGCATGATATCCTCCTTCACAGACATGTGAAAAAGAAACCTTTGAAACTTGTTATCCTCCTTCACAGACATGTATAAAAAGACAACCTTGAAAACATGATATCCTCCTTCACAGACATGTGAAAAAGGCAACCTTGAAACTTGTTATCCTCCTTCACAGACATGTATAAAAGACAATATTGGAAACATGTTATCCTCCTTCACAGACATGAATAAAAGGGCAACCTTGAAAACATGATATCCTCCTTCACAGACATGTGAAAAAGGCAACCTTTGAAACTTGTTATCCTCCTTCACAGACATGTATAAAAGGGCAACCTTGGAAACATGTTATCCTACTTCACAGAGATGTATAAAAAGACAACCTTGAAAACATGATATCCTCCTTCACAGACATGTGAAAAAGGCAACCTTTGAAACTTGTTATCCTCCTTCACAGACATGTATAAAAGACAACCTTGGAAACATGTTATCCTCCTTCACAGACATGTATAAAAGGGCAACCTTGGAAATTTGTTATTCTCCTACACAAACATGTATAAAAGGGCAACCTTGGAAACTTGTTATCCTCCTTCACAGACATGTATAAAAGACAACCTTGGAAACATGTTATCCTCCTTCACAGACATGTATAAAAGGGCAACCTTGGAAATTTGTTATCCTCCTACACAAACATGTATAAAAGGGCAACCTTGGAAACTTGTTATCCTCCTTCACAGACATGTATAAAAGACAACCTTGGAAACATGTTATCCTCCTTCACAGACATGTATAAAAGGGCAACCTTGGAAATTTGTTATCCTCCTACACAAACATGTATAAAAGGGCAACCTTGGAAACTTGTTATCCTCCTTCACAGACATGTATAAAAGACAACCTTGGAAACATGATATCCTCCTACACAAACATGTATAAAAGGGCAACCTTGGAAACTTGTTATCCTCCTTCACAAACATGAATAAAAATGCAATCTTGGAAACATGATATCCTCCTTCACAGACATGTATAAAAGGGCAACCTTGGAAATTTCTTATCCTCCTACACAAACATGTATAAAAAAGACAAACTTGGAAACATGTTATCCTCCTTCACAGACATGTATAAAAATGCAATCTTGGAAACATGTTATCCTCCTTCACAGACATGTATAAAAATGCAATCTTGGAACCATATAATCACCTTTCACAGACATTTGTAAAAATACAACCGAGTAGGTCCGGTAAGGGCCGATTTTGGCCTCAAATTTCAAGTTCATCTTACAAAAGATTTTAGACTTTTTAAACACTTATGTGTCTATTTTAGTTGATTCAATAAGTATATGTAAAAGATTTTAACTGATTTACTCATTAAAAACGCCCCCATTCTAGCTTAGAATTAAAAAAAACTATCAAATATGCCAAAAATTGTCACTTTTCAGATGGTTTTTGTCAAAAATGAAAGTGGCCGCATCCGTGGTTCATCCTCAACCTTTATATGTTATGTATTATCATCAAATACAACTTACATTTCAATATTTAGAATGAACACGAATGCGGCCACTTTCATTCAAGACAGAAACCCTCTAAAATATAACTAAAATGCTAAAATTGTGAAGATTTCTGTAATTTAGCATGACTAAATGATGCTAGTACCCGATATATGTGCATTGTATAGTCAAACACAGCCCATGTTTATTTAGCAGAAGCATTCTACTGTTCAATAAAAAACTAAAAGTATATATTTTAACAATTTTGTAAAACTGCTTTATTTTGGGGCCAAAAAGGGGTCTTACTGAACCTACTCGTTTGGTGCTCGACAGACATAGACGATGTGCACAGTTGAATTTTAAGGATGTGGCGTTTATACACGGAGCACTCATGTACAGAAAGACATCTATTTAATAGAAAATCATAAAAAAACTGAACTCCGAGGAAAATGTCAAAATGGAAAGTCCATAATCAAATGGCAAAATCATGAGTTCAAACTTATCAAACGAATGGATTACAACTAATATTTCTGACTTGGTACAAGCATTTTCTCATGTAGAAAATTGTTGATTAAACTTGGTGGTATAGCTAGCTAGCTATATTAACATATCACTAGTATGACAGCCGCATTTAATTCCCTTATATTGTCAACGATGTAAAAAAAACACCATATATATTAGAGGTAAAAATGTAAAAAATCGGGGTACAGCAGTCAATTTTTTTTTATTATCTTAACCACAATAAAAACAAACAAATATGTAACAATGCATATAGAAAAACCACATTAGCAAAAATGAAAGACAAGAATACATAAATTATCATAGTCCAATAACACAATGACGGCATGAATGAGTTTAGAGTCGTGTAAAATGGATATCATCATAAACAGACATAACAAAAAAGTAATATTCACGAAGACAAATTAATAAATACTATAACACGTTTTTAAGATGATAAACAACGTCAGTAATCAGAAACTATACTTCAAGACCATCGTGTCTTATTTGTGAAGTTGATACGAAATATTTATCTACAAGGTCTTGGTTCTCTCGGATGACTATGTGCGGATTTGAAACATTTGGAACATTAACAAAATGACAAATTAATTGTATGTGATGCTAGTTAAAAAAAAACGACGAAAAATATCGATACGCAGCATGGGTTTCGCTCATGGATGAAGCCGTACGGTCACCTATTTTTGCAAAAGTCTTAAATCATTTGCTAATTTGGTTATGAAGTGTCTTGTTTCTTATATTGCCTCATCTTTTTATTTGTTTAAGGAATGACTGTAATATTTTTTCTGTCTATGAAGAAATAACATAAAAAATTTGGTGCACACTGAATAACGCGCGTAGCGGGTTATTTAACAGTGTGCACCACATTTTTTATGTTATTTCGAATAGACAGAAAAAATATTACAGTCATTTCTTATAATTTAATTCTAAATTCCATTTTAAACCGTAGAAAAACATGAAAAAACGTTGATGACGTCACGGTCACATGACTAAATTATGTCTATGGGCACATAACAAAATAACGTCAGCCAATCAGAAGACGCGTTACATCGAAAATTAAATTATATCTGGATAAGAATTAGATAATATTTTCATAAAAGAAAGTATTTTACTGATAGAACTATTAGTATGAACAAATTATCACAACCAGACACTATACCTACCGTGGTATCATTAGGAAGACCTAATCACAAGACTACTTCAGGTTGTTTGAACAACAAAGGATGGGCATACAGAGTTGACGAAAAATGAGATACGACATAAATATTTAAACTGATCTTTTGGAAATCGATTAAACATCTTTTGACAAAACCACATATTTTGACAGACAGACGCTTGAACATATCATAGTCACATATTAATTACCTGTATCAGATTAAGACACAATATCTTTTAAAGGGGTACAAGTGATCAATATGTTTATAAACGAACAACACACTTCTGATAGATTAATAGCTCATCACAATCAATTTCTTTTGTAGTAATAATCTAATATATTTCATATCTGCGATTTCGACAGGTTGAAGGAAAGTGTTGGAAAAGGGGGGATTTAAGTAAAATTACTAATTGGGAACATTCAGTTTCGATGCAAATTATAATCACGGTGTTTCTACAACATTCACTTGCACCTTTTATGAATCAAGTATATGATTGTTTTTCTTTCAAGAGATGTATATATAACAGTCAGGTGTAATGATAAAGATAGGTTCGATTTAAATTTGCAGTATAAATCAACCCTTCAAATTGAGAAATAGTTATCAAAAGTACCAGGATTATAATTTTATACGCCAGACGCGCGTTTCGTCTACATAAGACTCATCAGTGACGCTCAGATCAAAATAGTTAAAAAGCCAAATAAATTCAAAGTTTAAGAGCATTGAGGATCCAAAATTCCTAAAAGTTGTGCCGAATATGGCTAAGGTAATTTACTCCCTTCGTAAATTTTACGGACGCCATCACGAGTTGGTTGACCGTTATGGAATAACCGTTTCACAAATGATATCGGATATGTTCCTTACGTCGTAACTACAATCCCCTTCCCTTTCATGAATATGACCTACCGAATTAGACTATTTACCGGATTTGTAATCACATAAGCAACACGACGGGTGCCACATGTGGAGCAGGATCTGCTTACCCTTCCGGAGCACCTGAGGACACCCCTAGTTTTTGGTGGGGTTCGTGTTGTTTATTCTTTAGTTTTCTATGTTGTGTCGTGTGTACTATTGTTTTTCTGTTTGTTTTTTTTCATTTTAGCCATGGAGTTGTCAGTTTGTTTTAGATTTATGAGTTTGACTGTCCCTTTGGTATCTTTCGTCCCTCTTTTACTCCCGGGGTAAGAAAATCCTTAGTTTTTCGAAAAATTCAAAGTTTTCCTCACATTAGAAAAATAAACAACAAAGGCAGTAAAAGAGAACAAAAACTGGTCAGAAATGTCTAAATGACCCTTACTAGGCTGACTAATGCTATAATTGTTAATTTCTATGTAATTTGGGTTTCTGTGGAGATTTGTCTCATTTCCAATCGTACCAAATTTTTATAATTTTTATGATTTAAAACGACCTTGACCAATTATAAAACCTTGAACATATCTTTAAATGATCGAATATTATCCGATCAATTAGTTACCTTCTTACTACAGGTATAACTATGTCTTTCTATATTCAATTCTATAATTTCACGCTTTTGTAGCTATTTTGTCCATGATTCAAAATTAGGTGACATATATTAAATGTCTGTGTACAGAGACCTTCTATTCAGGTAAACATAGTATAGAAAGTCACTGCTGTACACTACCATGACTCTAAATATATCGTGTGTTGACAAAAAAATCAACATACATTTAAATACAAATGACTGCATAAAACAGCGTAATGGTAAAAGTACAAAAAGAAAATAATCGAGTAATTTTGGTTTTACTGTCATACTGATTTAGATTTAATTATTGTGCTCTGTCAGAATCCAACAAATCAACATACCGTGTTTATTGTTTCATTCATTGATCTGAGAAACACGAAAATATTGCTTCCTTTTTAAATTTTGATAGGTATCACAGGCGGACGGACATGATTCATCATCACAAAATTTTCGACAATTTTATTTTTATGAATTCATTATAGCAAACCAATTATTTCTCTTTATAATATGTATTCTTCAACAACGAAAAAGGTAACCCTCAGTATTGAGGTGTTCTTCAAATTTATCATCACCTCTTATCTTGTTCTCGCAATTTCTTTAACCGATGCATGATGAATGTTTACGAAAACGAAAAAAACGCAACTTCAACACAGACTTTTGTTCATTAGACCGTCCATATTCAGGATCTTGTTAAGATTATGTTCTATAGCTAATTAAAGTTTTCCTTATTAACAGAACATCAATAGTTGCATTCCTGTAATCTGAGATATATAATAAAATGTACGGTAATCATATTTGAACTTAGAATGATCTGGAACTAAGCATATGCTATAGAAACATATTTATTGTCGAACTAGATGCAGTTACTTATATTCCTTGTTTGCTTTCTCAATAACATATGCATCGAGATCTTCATTTGTTATGCTCAAATTTGTATTCTCAATTTTCTGCTGCTTAAGATATTCACTTTTTCAGGTAGTCATCCTGTTATATCCAAAATAAACAAACACCAGATCAAAATATGTTTACCCGCTTATTGTGTATCACTGATATTTTTTTTTGTGTGGAAAGAGGGTACTTGGTATCAGTTAATACAAAAACCCTACAACAATACAATACATCTATTGTTTGTGTTTCGAAATTTCGAGTGTTAAATTGTTTATTGAGCATGCTAAATTCTGTTGCTTACATTATCTGGTTCCACAGCTTTATTTGTATATTTTTTTTCTATTTAAGAATTATTTTGGTTGATCTTTATTATATATGGATCAGATATGGTTTGTCCATTTAAAGACTGGCTAGGACAGAGAAACTGTTGACCACTAAGATCAGATCTGTCTCTCTTTTTTGTTATTTTGTTAAATATTGCAAATGTTGAAGTCAAAATGGCAATATTTTAACATGAAATAGAAAGGCAATGATACCAAAGAAGCATTCAAACTCATAAGTCAATCACATATCGCACCAAAACTGGTAGTGATTTCACGTGGCCTGAAAGAGAAAGCAAATCCTACTTCAGCTCAGGCTCCCGTCGTGTTGGTTATTTAAGTACAAACCAGGTGATATCTCTAATTGGGGAAATATGGAAAACATTCAGACAATGTAACATGACTGACAGAGCAGGAATTAATATCCTCCATTGAATGATAAATCTCATTGTCTTTAAATGCCAAATGACATTGACTTATTATAAGTGTTTCCCTTTCAACCAACTCTTACACTAGAAAATCTTTACCAAAAAAACACGATAATCATTCACTTATTTTAATTACTAGTATCTTTTTACTTGGACGGTGATTTTCCTTTGGCATGTTTCTTAAGTGAAAATTCGGTTCTTAATGAGTAAACGTTGTGTAACTGGTAAGTTATCAAGTCAGGTGATTTGCATTCACAAATTACTTAAAACCTTTACCAAATTCTTCCATAGATACAAAGATTTGGTTCGCAAAATTAGCTACAAAATTGGCTATACCTGTAGACAACCTATATCAAACGGAATAGCACAGTCTTTTTTTATGATTGTGTTGCTTCAGAGCCCGGAAATATAGATACAATCCAGGTAAACTTATCAATCCTTTAAAAGGACCTACTGTGAAAGATTTCCAATTCAACTGTGAAATTATTTCTTTGAATGTTGTCTTTATTGGTATAAATATCAATTGTGTTATCAGTAAATTAAACTCATACTAAATATTGTTTTACATACATATTTACATCTTCTGTACAGCACAAACTGTACTACAATCAGTCAATACCTGTGTTTTGGCAAAAAGAAATGCTTTTCTCTGACATCCATTGGGTGTGTACTGATTGATTTTCTAGTCTTAGACTTTTGTTATGGGTTTCAAACTAGTTGTCAGTAACTCCTAGTAGTCTCACATCTGTTAATTGATTCTTGTAATGAGCCTTGGTACGACTGGTCATTGTTTTTGTTAGGATGTTTTTATGGCTTATATTGAACTGAAAAGTAAAGGCCTTCCAACTGAGGTTTTGATAGTGTATGCTCATGCTGTATTGTTACACTACTGTATAAGGTAAGGAGGAGTGAGTCTTGGTGCCTTCAAACGTGTTTAGCCCCACCATATTTCAATAAGCTTGTTCAAAGTTAGGAGCCTGTAGTTCAGTAGTTGTTTTAGTTCATATCGGTCATATTTGTTTTCAGTAAATTGTTTTTATAAATTAGGCCATTTTCTCGATTGAATTATTTCAAATTAGTCATGTACAGGGCCTTTTATAACCGATTATACGGTATAATTTTTTCATAGATGAATGCTGTAGAGTTGCCTAGTATTGCTTACATCTACTTTGTTTAAACTTTGGTGGATAGTTGTAATATTACTCATACCACAACTCCTTATTTTTATACAAACCCAAACTTTGAAACTATGCAAAAAGTATTATACAACTGCATACCAAATATCATTGAGTTTGCATTAGCGTTTTATCTTAAACTGATATAATCAACCACTTTTATATGTGCACTATGTAATCCAATAATAAGATAGACCATGACTAAGGAGGAGGAGTCAAAAAAATCTCCATGGAAATTAAATATACCAATGCTAATATATACCAAATATGATTGACTTGCCACTTATATTTCCCTGAAACTGACCTAATCACAACCTAATAATAAAAATGTTTGTCGTCGATAGGTTGATAGATCATTACTAATGCGGAGGTGTCTAATAATCATCATTAAATGAATAAGTTGTCATTGATCCAAAGAAGCAGCTCATTCTAATATTACACTAATTATGGTGTAACCATGAGGGTTTCCTCTATATTTGTTTAATTCATAACATTATACACAACACACTATTCTGATAAAGTTTTAATCAGAATCTGACATAGTGAACTCTTTAACAATGTCCTCTTTATCGTCGACATCATCTGACATGTCTTCATCTTCACTGTTTTCATCGTCATCATCATCTTCATCTTCATCATCAACATGATTGTCATCATCATCTTGATCTTCATCATCATCCTGATTTTCATCGTTGTCACTTTCATCCTCCTCATCTTCACTAGCAGACTTTGCAAGTTGGTCAAGGTCATCACTATCAAAATCACTAAATAAAACAAATTGGATAAATCATAATAAAATAATATCTATAACAATTTTTTTTCATTTTTTACATTTTCCAAACTTCCATATCGTCCTTATAATGCTTACATTAAACACTTTCATGTAACACAGTACAATGGCAAAATTCAAAACATATTTTATCATTACTAAGGGGTACAGATTAATTTTCATTAATAAAATAATAACTAGAACAAGTATTCGTTTTTTTATTACATTTCCTAAACTTCCATATTATCCTTATAATGCTCAAATGGAACACTTAAAAAATGCACAAGGCAAAATTCCACAGTTATTCAACCATTACAGAGGGGCACAGGTTGTTGTTCTTCTTAAAATGAAGGGATGCTGATGCAATCTGATGGATTATTGTCCACCATAAACACAGTTGATCAGGTAAATTTAACAATATGAAATTGTAAAATCAAACGTCACTCAGGCATAATGCATACTTATGAACTCAAAATTAAAGAGCAAAGATGTTAATGCAACAACATACTAAATCTATTGGGTTTCTTAGATGTAATTTTTCTTCAACTTTGCTCAATATTTGGCTTAAGACATTTGCATTAGATTTATTTTTATATAAGGTATTGCTTATATATCGATTTGTTATTCAAATTTACATAAATATAAATTGTTATCATTTATTAAATGGTGTTAACTGTCCACACGTGTTACAATTGCCTACGATAATGTTTAAGTATTAAACATATGTCTTGCACATTGGTCCTAATACAAACATATATATCATTGGCTTTAATTTTGTTAATGCAAATAATTAGGTGAGTATGACAATAATAATAACAAGTATTTTGAGACAATTAGTTTATCTCAAATGTTTTTTATTCTTCAAAATCACTATAGTAGAGATATGATAACAAACTTTATTAATAAATAAATAAGCTTTATGTTATAGTCAAAATTGATGCAAATCAAGACAACACAATATAAGTTCTATATAGCTTTTGAGAGAAGTGCAATTGAATGAAGTGCATTTGTAAATTGCAAAATGTATTTGCTATCCATCCATAAATTATATTTCTAAATGTCTCCAAACATAATGGAATGATGTGCTTAACATTTGATACACTAGTATTCTACATTGACTGTTGATCTGTTTACTCTGCGTTTTGGTAAGAATTGATTACACTAGCAGCCTTACCATATCTTCTGCTTTCTTATGTAACATGTGTGCGATGATTGTGAACTTGCTTATAGTAAATAAGTCTTACCTGTAATTCTCATCGGAATTGTCTGCCTTTGCCTTTGCTGGTCTTTCACCTTTTGGTAGGAACCTTTAATGATACAAAAAAATATATATTCCCCTTCATCTTTGGCGTCTTCATGTATGGCAATATAATACAACATGAGTCAATTGTCTCCAAATTATTGTTTGGTCAAGTTTTGTTAAAAAAATATCACTAAAGGTATTTAACAAATGTTATTTAATACTTGATTCTACGGTGTCAGTGTGAACTGTATGACAGTCAACTCTATATAAATACCAATGCATTATCCATGTGATTGTACATATTGTTTGAGGTGCTAGAGATATAATATCCAGCTTCAAAAGTAAATTTGATGTCAATATTAATACTCTAATAATTCCACATGGAGCAGGATTCACTTTCACTTTCCTGTCCAGGTTTTTCGTGCGATTTGCGTTGCTAAGTCTTCTACTAGTCTTTTCATCACTTTTTTTTTTGCCATGATATTGCTAGTTTGTTTTTTACTTTGTCTTTGAAATTTCTTTTGAGATTTTTCGCCTTTTCTTCTAATCAGAAGTGCTCAAACCATAATTTTAAAAGTGTCAAATGTAGGAATACAATTAAATCCAAAATCATGTATGATATATAACAATGTATACGGAAGCAAGGCAGACCCTTATAAAGGGGGTCTCATTGGAGAGTTCTGATCCAAGATTCTGCTTACTGTTTTGTCAGATTCTTGTATCATGCTTACACTATTTACGTAAGCAATTCTCATCTTTTTGTAATTTCCTGTGTCCCGCTAGACTTCATTTCATGTTTTCACGGCACAATAATTTGACGTTCATGTGTCCTGCTTACCAAAAAATTGGCAATCCCGCGTCAGGCTTAGACCCGAATTAGACCCACTTTAAATAGAAACTATGATTACAGACAGTTTTCTTAAAAATCTGTATTAACCTGGTTGTATCATCATCTGACTCATCACTGTCTGATTCAAACAAGGCAGAGAACTCTTCCTTTTCTGCAGCTGTGGCCTTCTGAACTACTTTGGGTCCTTTGGGTCTTTCAATAATCGGTATGTTTGCCTCAGCCTTAGAGAGTCCCTAAAATTAAATAAATGTAATGTTTATTTGGAATCACAACGATTGCTGCATTAATAAAAACGAGGCAGGGGTAACCTGCTAAAGAGAACAATGCCAGTTTTATTTCGTATCTTTAAGTAATCAGGTATACAAATTTGATAATAGATTATAATTGTATAGTTGATTTCAGCAATTTGTTTAAAAAACTAGTTGATGTTTGAGATAACAATATATCAGGAGCTTTAGTTTTAAAAATGTTTAGAGTATTCTGTAATTAATGCATATCAGTACAACTTTCATCATTAAAATATTTAATATATAAAACTGTTAAAAGCATAAAAAAACAGTTTTGTTCACAACAAGGACTGCAGTCCAAATTTACGAATTAAAAAAGACCCTGATTATTGTAATATGAAGGGACATTACAACGTGAACAAAACCAGAGTCCTCTTTTGATTAACCTGCATTTGCATTCTTAACAAATTCTTATCATTAGCTGACCTGTTCTTTAGCAGCAATCTGGTACTGCAATTCTCTGTCTCGTAGCTTCCTCCATGTGGTGAAGTATTTACCTAATGGAGTACCAATATTCTTACACTGTTGTTCCCATGCTGTCTGTAAAAGAGTAGAATTATAATTGTTTAATTTATTTCATTTAGTTTGTATACATCTTCTACAACAAGATGTTCACAAAGTATAAATATATTCAACAACAACACCATTTACACCAAGTATAAACATATCAACAACAACAAGATTTTCATCATTAATGAATAAATTTACAAGAACTATACCTCAATAAAATGTAAATATATCAACAAAAACAAGATCTTCACCGATAATGAATAAGTAAACAATGACTATAGCTCCACCAAGTATAAATACATGATCAACAAGATCATCTCCAAGCACAACATCAGTAAGATCTTCTCTTAGTATAAATACATCAACAAAAAGATCATCACAAAATGCAAATTTATATACATCAACAACAACAATTAAGATCTTCAGAAATTACAAATGAATCAAACGCAACAAGGATATATATTCCCTTATAGGCGAGTGTAATATTTGAAAAAGACGTCTAGTTAACACGGCTAATTTCTTTTTTAAATGAAAGAATAATGATTTACCTTTGATTTTTGCCCGGTCGTCACAAAATCGTACAGTGCAGTTTTTGTAAAATTGACATTTATTCCAGAAATTAGTTGAAAATTATAAAATTACGACATGTTTTTCAAGCAAAAGAAATTAGTCGTATCTCTTCTTTTAGACAGAATAATTAAGTGAATTAGATTCTTAAAATAATTAAAAACAATATTTACAACTATAACTCCGCATGCTTTTGCATTCCTTCTAAATATTTGATATTTTGTAAGAAAATTTTCATAATCCTGACCTTTTCGGATCTACAATTAAATTTTTTATTATATGCTTTTGCACTCTATCCGTTTTAGAGCACACCATCAGTTATCTTTTTTTCATTCAAGATCAAGACTTTATCTCAACATTTCTTAAAATCACGAATTTTTGTAATTTTATGATGTTGGGTAAAATCACTTTAGTTTCCGGAATCCCTTATCTATTTCGTTATCGTTTTTTTACTGAATATATTAGTCGATTTCCGTGTACTTAATAGTGCTATTAGAGTACGATAAATCATATTTAAACGGTTCTATTTCTATCTTAAACTTCACTGTAGCTTAAATAGATATAAAATCGTCCGAAATTAAGATCAAATCAAAGTAAAACATAGTTTTTGAGTTCTGTAGGGAAAACGGTAGTATTACATTTTCCCAGCATTAGGTTGGCCTTTTGTGTACCCAAGGCAGGTGAAGGAAGTCAAATTAGGAGCGCTGTGATTGGATGTAAGGGTACAATATATTTTTTTAATTATCTATGAATAACTGCAGGGTGTAAATTTACAATATAAATTTTAAAACCTATTGAAATATTTTCTAGAGAATTATTCGAAAAGGCTTCCAAAATTTCAAAAATTTGTTGTAAAATGACGGTGGGCATGGATAACATAAACAAGCTCTGTTGGAAATTGGTCATGATACTATTTGGCTTTAATTTTAAAATAGAATAATAAAGTACTAACACCACACATAACTGTTTTATCCAGGTTTTTATTATAAAAAGTGGTAAATTTAGGAATTGTTAGTATTGTAGCCTATGGCAGAATAAATAGTACCATTTTCCCTGTAGGGAAAACGGTAGTATTACATTAGGCAGGTGAAGGAAGTCAAATTAGGAGCGCTGTGATTGGATGTAAGGGTACAATATATTTTTTTAATTATCTATGAATAACTGCAGTGTGTAAATTTACAATGTAAATTTTAAAACCTATTGAAATATTTTCTAGAGAATTATTCGAAAAGGCTTCCAAAATTTCAAAAATTTGGTGTAAAATGACGGTGGGCACGGATAACATAAACAAGCTCTGTTGGAAATTGGTCATGACACTATTTGGCTTTAATTTTTAAAATAGAATAATAAAGTACTAACACCACACATAACTGTTTTATCCAGGTTTTTATTATAAAAAGTGGTAAATTTAGGAATTGTTAGTATTGTAGCCTATGGCAGAATAAATAGTACCATTTTCCCTGTAGGGAAAACGGTAGTATTACATTTTCCCAGCATTAGGTTGGCCTTTTGTGTACCCAAGGCAGGTGAAGGAAGTCAAATTAGGAGCGCTGTGATTGGATGTAAGGGTACAATATATTTTTTTAATTATCTATGAATAACTGCAGGGTGTAAATTTACAATATAAATTTTAAAACCTATTGAAATATTTTCTGAGAATTATTCGAAAAGGCTTCCAAAATTTCAAAAATTTGTTGTAAAATGACGGTGGGCATGGATAACATAAACAAGCTCTGTTGGAAATTGGTCATGATACTATTTGGCTTTAATTTTAAAATAGAATAATAAAGTACTAACACCACACATAACTGTTTTATCCAGGTTTTTATTATAAAAAGTGGTAAATTTAGGAATTGTTAGTATTGTAGCCTATGGCAGAATAAATAGTACCATTTTCCCTGTAGGGAAAACGGTAGTATTACATTAGGCAGGTGAAGGAAGTCAAATTAGGAGCGCTGTGATTGGATGTAAGGGTACAATATATTTTTTTAATTATCTATGAATAACTGCAGTGTGTAAATTTACAATGTAAATTTTAAAACCTATTGAAATATTTTCTAGAGAATTATTCGAAAAGGCTTCCAAAATTTCAAAAATTTGGTGTAAAATGACGGTGGGCACGGATAACATAAACAAGCTCTGTTGGAAATTGGTCATGACACTATTTGGCTTTAATTTTTAAAATAGAATAATAAAGTACTAACACCACACATAACTGTTTTATCCAGGTTTTTATTATAAAAAGTGGTAAATTTAGGAATTGTTAGTATTGTAGCCTATGGCAGAATAAATAGTACCATTTTCCCTGTAGGGAAAACGGTAGTATTACATTTTCCCAGCATTAGGTTGGCCTTTTGTGTACCCAAGGCAGGTGAAGGAAGTCAAATTAGGAGCGCTGTGATTGGATGTAAGGGTACAATATATTTTTTTAATTATCTATGAATAACTGCAGTGTGTAAATTTACAATATAAATTTTAAAACCTATTGAAATATTTTCTAGAGAATTATTCGAAAAGGCTTCCAAAATTTCAAAAATTTGTTGTAAAATGACGGTGGGCATGGATAACATAAACAAGCTCTGTTGGAAATTGGTCATGATACTATTTGGCTTTAATTTTAAAATAGAATAATAAAGTACTAACACCACACATAACTATTTTATCCAGGTTTTTATTATAAAAAGTGGTAAATTTAGGAATTGTTAGTATTGTAGCCTATGGCAGAATAAATAGTACCATTTTCCCTGTAGGGAAAACGGTAGTATTACATTAGGCAGGTGAAGGAAGTCAAATTAGGAGCGCTGTGATTGGATGTAAGGGTACAATATATTTTTTTAATTATCTATGAATAACTGCAGTGTGTAAATTTACAATGTAAATTTTAAAACCTATTGAAATATTTTCTAGAGAATTATTCGAAAAGGCTTCCAAAATTTCAAAAATTTGGTGTAAAATGACGGTGGGCACGGATAACATAAACAAGCTCTGTTGGAAATTGGTCATGACACTATTTGGCTTTAATTTAAAATAGAATAATAAAGTACTAACACCACACATAACTGTTTTATCCAGGTTTTTATTATAAAAGTGGTAAATTTAGGAATTGTTAGTATTGTAGCCTATGGCAGAATAAATAGTACCATTTTCCCTGTAGGGAAAACGGTAGTATTACATTAGGCAGGTGAAGGAAGTCAAATTAGGAGCGCTGTGATTGGATGTAAGGGTACAATATATTTTTTTAATTATCTATGAATAACTGCAGTGTGTAAATTTACAATGTAAATTTTAAAACCTATTGAAATATTTTCTAGAGAATTATCGAAAAGGCTTCCAAAATTTCAAAAATTTGGTGTAAAATGACGGTGGGCACGGATAACATAAACAAGCTCTGTTGGAAATTGGTCATGACACTATTTGGCTTTAATTTTTAAAATAGAATAATAAAGTACTAACACCACACATAACTGTTTTATCCAGGTTTTTATTATAAAAAGTGGTAAATTTAGGAATTGTTAGTATTGTAGCCTATGGCAGAATAAATAGTACCATTTTCCCTGTAGGGAAAACGGTAGTATTACATTTTCCCAGCATTAGGTTGGCCTTTTGTGTACCCAAGGCAGGTGAAGGAAGTCAAATTAGGAGCGCTGTGATTGGATGTAAGGGTACAATATATTTTTTTAATTATCTATGAATAACTGCAGGTGTAAATTTACAATATAAATTTTAAAACCTATTGAAATATTTTCTAGAGAATTATTCGAAAAGGCTTCCAAAATTTCAAAAATTTGTGTGTAAAATGACGGTGGGCATGGATAACATAAACAAGCTCTGTTGGAAATTGTCATAAACTATTGGCATTTAATTTTAAAATAGAATAAATAAAGTCTAACACCACAATAACTTTTTAATCCAGTTTTATTTATAAAAAGTGGTAAATTTAGGAATTGTTAGTATGTAGCCTATGGCAGAATAAATAGTAACCATTTTCCCTGTAGGGAAAACGGTAGTATTATTACATTAGGCAGGTGTAAGGCAGAAGTCAATTAGGAGCGCTGTGATTGGATGTAAGGGTACAATATATTTTTTTAATTATCTATGAATAACTGCATGTGTAAATTTACAATTAAATTTTTAAACCTATTGAAAATTTCATTAGAAATTATTCGAAAAGGCTTCCAAAATTTCAAAAATTGGTGTAAAATGACGGTGGGCACGGATAACAATAAACAGCTCTGTTGAAATTTGGTCATGAACTATTTGGCTTATAATTTTTAAAATAGAATAATAAATGTACTAACACCAACATTAACTGTTTTATTCAGTTTTTATTATAAAAATGGTAAATTTAGGAATTGTTAGTATTGTAGCCTATGGCAGAATAAATAGTACCATTTTCCCTGTAGGGAAAACGGTAGTATTAATTTCCAGCATTGATTGGCCTTTTGTGTACCAAGGCAGTGAAGAATCAAATAGGAGCGCTGTGATTGGAAAGTAAGGTACAATATATTTTTTAATTATCTATGAATAACTGCAGTGTGTAAATTTACAATGTAAATTTTAAAACCTATTGAAATATTTTCTAGAGAATTATTACGAAAAAGGCTTCCAAAATTTCAAAATTTGGTGTAAAATGAGTGGGCACGGATAACATAAACAAGCTCTGTTGAAATGGTTCATGACACTATTTGGGTTAATTTTTAAAATAAATAATAAAGTACTAACAACCACACATAACGTGTTTTATCCATTTTTATTATAAAAAGTGGTAAATTTAGGAATGTAGTATTGTAGCCTATTGCAGAATAAATAGTACCATTTCCCTGTAGGAAAACGGTAGTATTACATTTTCCCAGCATTAGTTGCCTTTTGTGTACCCAAGGCTGTGAAGGAAGTCAAATTAGGAGCGCTGTGATTGGATGTAAGGGTAAAAATATTTTTTTAATTATTATCTATGAATAACTGCAGTGTGTAAATTTACAATATAATTTAAAACCTATTGAAATATTTTCTAGAAATTATTCGAAAAGGCTTCCAAAATTTCAAAAATTTGTTGTAAAATGACGGTGGGCATGGATAACGAAACAAGCTCTGTTGGAAATTGGTCATGATACTATTGGCTTTAATTTTAAAATAGAATAATAAAGTACTAACACACACATAACTGTTTTATCCATTTTTATTATAAAAAGTGTAAATTTAGAATTGTTAGTATTGTACCTATGGCAAATAAATATACCATTTTCCCTGTAGGGAAAACGTAGTATTACATTAGGCAGTGAAGGAAGTCAAATTAGGAGCGCTGTGATTGGATGTAAGGGTACAATATATTTTTTTAATTATCTATGAATAACTGCAGTGTGTAAATTTACAATGTAAATTTTAAAACCTATTGAAATATTTTCTAGAGAATTATTCGAAAAGGCTTCCAAAATTTCAAAAATTTGTGTAAAATGACGTGGGCACGGATAACATAAACAAGCTCTGTTGGAAATTGGTCATGACACTATTTGGCTTTAATTTTTAAAATAGAATAATAAAGTACTAACACCACACATAACTGTTTTATCCAGGTTTTTATTATAAAAAGTGGTAAATTTAGGAATTGTTAGTATTGTAGCCTATGGCAGAATAAATAGTACCATTTTCCCTGTAGGAAAACGGTAGATTACATTTTCCCAGCATTAGGTTGGCCATTTTGTGTACCCAAGCAGGTGAGAAGTCAAATTAGGAGCGCTGTGATTGGATGTAAGGGTACAATATATTTTTTTTAATTACTATGAATAACTGCAGGTGTAAATTTACAATATAAATTTTAAAACCTATTGAAATATTTTCTAGAGAATTATTCGAAAAGGCTTCCAAAATTTCAAAAATTTGTTTTAAAATGACGGTGGGCATGGATAACATAAACAAGCTCTGTTGGAAATTGGTCATGATACTATTTGCTTTAATTTTAAAATAGAATAATAAAGTACTAACACCACACATAACTGTTTTATCCAGGTTTTTATTATAAAAAGTGGTAAATTTAGGAATTGTTAGTATTGTAGCCTATGGCAGAATAAATAGTACCATTTTCCCTGTAGGGAAAACGGTAGTATTACATTAGGCAGGTGAAGGAAGTCAAATTAGGAGCGCTGTGATTGGATGTAAGGGTACAATATATTTTTTTAATTATCTATGAATAACTGCAGTGTGTAAATTTACAATGTAAATTTTAAAACCTATTGAAATATTTTCTAGAGAATTATTCGAAAAGGCTTCCAAAATTTCAAAAATTTGGTGTAAAATGACGGTGGGCACGGATAACATAAACAAGCTCTGTTGGAAATTGGTCATGACACTATTTGGCTTTAATTTTAAAATAGAATAATAAAGTACTAACACCACACATAACTGTTTTATCCAGGTTTTTATTATAAAAAGTGGTAAATTTAGGAATTGTTAGTATTGTAGCCTATGGCAGAATAAATAGTACCATTTTCCCTGTAGGGAAAACGGTAGTATTACATTAGGCAGGTGAAGGAAGTCAAATTAGGAGCGCTGTGATTGGATGTAAGGGTACAATATATTTTTTTAATTATCTATGAATAACTGCAGTGTGTAAATTTACAATGTAAATTTTAAAACCTATTGAAATATTTTCTAGAGAATTATTCGAAAAGGCTTCCAAAATTTCAAAAATTTGGTGTAAAATGACGGTGGGCACGGATAACATAAACAAGCTCTGTTGGAAATTGGTCATGACACTATTTGGCTTTAATTTTTAAAATAGAATAATAAAGTACTAACACCACACATAACTGTTTTATCCAGGTTTTTATTATAAAAAGTGGTAAATTTAGGAATTGTTAGTATTGTAGCCTATGGCAGAATAAATAGTACCATTTTCCCTGTAGGGAAAACGGTAGTATTACATTTTCCCAGCATTAGG
Source organism: Mytilus edulis (assembly GCA_019925275.1). Taxonomy (NCBI): domain Eukaryota; kingdom Metazoa; phylum Mollusca; class Bivalvia; order Mytilida; family Mytilidae; genus Mytilus; species Mytilus edulis. Next base: position 74,724,355 of record CM034359.1, on the reverse strand, counting down.
TTGGCCTTTTGTGTACCCAAGGCAGGTGAAGGAAGTCAAATTAGGAGCGCTGTGATTGGATGTAAGGGTACAATATATTTTTTTAATTATCTATGAATAACTGCAGTGTGTAAATTTACAATATAAATTTTAAAACCTATTGAAATATTTTCTAGAGAATTATTCGAAAAGGCTTCCAAAATTTCAAAAATTTGTTGTAAAATGACGGTGGGCATGGATAACATAAACAAGCTCTGTTGGAAATTGGTCATGACACTATTTGGCTTTAATTTTAAAATAGAATAATAAAGTACTAACACCACACATAACTATTTTATCCAGGTTTTTATTATAAAAAGTGGTAAATTTAGGAATTGTTAGTATTGTAGCCTATGGCAGAATAAATAGTACCATTTTCCCTGTAGGGAAAACGGTAGTATTACATTAGGCAGGTGAAGGAAGTCAAATTAGGAGCGCTGTGATTGGATGTAAGGGTACAATATATTTTTTTAATTATCTATGAATAACTGCAGTGTGTAAATTTACAATGTAAATTTTAAAACCTATTGAAATATTTTCTAGAGAATTATTCGAAAAGGCTTCCAAAATTTCAAAAATTTGGTGTAAAATGACGGTGGGCACGGATAACATAAACAAGCTCTGTTGGAAATTGGTCATGACACTATTTGGCTTTAATTTTTAAAATAGAATAATAAAGTACTAACACCACACATAACTGTTTTATCCAGGTTTTTATTATAAAAAGTGGTAAATTTAGGAATTGTTAGTATTGTAGCCTATGGCAGAATAAATAGTACCATTTTCCCTGTAGGGAAAACGGTAGTATTACATTTTCCCAGCATTAGGTTGGCCTTTTGTGTACCCAAGGCAGGTGAAGGAAGTCAAATTAGGAGCGCTGTGATTGGATGTAAGGGTACAATATATTTTTTTAATTATCTATGAATAACTGCAGGGTGTAAATTTACAATATAAATTTTAAAACCTATTGAAATATTTTCTAGAGAATTATTCGAAAAGGCTTCCAAAATTTCAAAAATTTGTTGTAAAATGACGGTGGGCATGGATAACATAAACAAGCTCTGTTGGAAATTGGTCATGATACTATTTGGCTTTAATTTTAAAATAGAATAATAAAGTACTAACACCACACATAACTGTTTTATCCAGGTTTTTATTATAAAAAGTGGTAAATTTAGGAATTGTTAGTATTGTAGCCTATGGCAGAATAAATAGTACCATTTTCCCTGTAGGGAAAACGGTAGTATTACATTAGGCAGGTGAAGGAAGTCAAATTAGGAGCGCTGTGATTGGATGTAAGGGTACAATATATTTTTTTAATTATCTATGAATAACTGCAGTGTGTAAATTTACAATGTAAATTTTAAAACCTATTGAAATATTTTCTAGAGAATTATTCGAAAAGGCTTCCAAAATTTCAAAAATTTGGTGTAAAATGACGGTGGGCACGGATAACATAAACAAGCTCTGTTGGAAATTGGTCATGACACTATTTGGCTTTAATTTTTAAAATAGAATAATAAAGTACTAACACCACACATAACTGTTTTATCCAGGTTTTTATTATAAAAAGTGGTAAATTTAGGAATTGTTAGTATTGTAGCCTATGGCAGAATAAATAGTACCATTTTCCCTGTAGGGAAAACGGTATGTATTACATTTTCCCAGCATTAGGTTGGCCTTTTGTGTACCCAAGGCAGGTGAAGGAAGTCAAATTAGGAGCGCTGTGATTGGATGTAAGGGTACAATATATTTTTTTAATTATCTATGAATAACTGCAGTGTGTAAATTTACAATATAAATTTTAAAACCTATTGAAATATTTTCTAGAGAATTATTCGAAAAGGCTTCCAAAATTTCAAAAATTTGTTGTAAAATGACGGTGGGCATGGATAACATAAACAAGCTCTGTTGGAAATTGGTCATGATACTATTTGGCTTTAATTTTAAAATAGAATAATAAAGTACTAACACCACACATAACTATTTTATCCAGGTTTTTATTATAAAAAGTGGTAAATTTAGGAATTGTTAGTATTGTAGCCTATGGCAGAATAAATAGTACCATTTTCCCTGTAGGGAAAACGGTAGTATTACATTTTCCCAGCATTAGGTTGGCCTTTTGTGTACCCAAGGCAGGTGAAGGAAGTCAAATTAGGAGCGCTGTGATTGGATGTAAGGGTACAATATATTTTTTTAATTATCTATGAATAACTGCAGTGTGTAAATTTACAATATAAATTTTAAAACCTATTGAAATATTTTCTAGAGAATTATTCGAAAAGGCTTCCAAAATTTCAAAAATTTGGTGTAAAATGACGGTGGGCACGGATAACATAAACAAGCTCTGTTGGAAATTGGTCATGACACTATTTGGCTTTAATTTTTAAAATAGAATAATAAAGTACTAACACCACACATAACTGTTTTATCCAGGTTTTTATTATAAAAAGTGGTAAATTTAGGAATTGTTAGTATTGTAGCCTATGGCAGAATAAATAGTACCATTTTCCCTGTAGGGAAAACGGTAGTATTACATTTTCCCAGCATTAGGTTGGCCTTTTGTGTACCCAAGGCAGGTGAAGGAAGTCAAATTAGGAGCGCTGTGATTGGATGTAAGGGTACAATATATTTTTTTAATTATCTATGAATAACTGCAGTGTGTAAATTTACAATATAAATTTTAAAACCTATTGAAATATTTTCTAGAGAATTATTCGAAAAGGCTTCCAAAATTTCAAAAATTTGTTGTAAAATGACGGTGGGCATGGATAACATAAACAAGCTCTGTTGGAAATTGGTCATGATACTATTTGGCTTTAATTTTAAAATAGAATAATAAAGTACTAACACCACACATAACTATTTTATCCAGGTTTTTATTATAAAAAGTGGTAAATTTAGGAATTGTTAGTATTGTAGCCTATGGCAGAATAAATAGTACCATTTTCCCTGTAGGGAAAACGGTAGTATTACATTTTCCCAGCATTAGGTTGGCCTTTTGTGTACCCAAGGCAGGTGAAGGAAGTCAAATTAGGAGCGCTGTGATTGGATGTAAGGGTACAATATATTTTTTTAATTATCTATGAATAACTGCAGTGTGTAAATTTACAATATAAATTTTAAAACCTATTGAAATATTTTCTAGAGAATTATTCGAAAAGGCTTCCAAAATTTCAAAAATTTGGTGTAAAATGACGGTGGGCATGGATAACCTAAACAAGCTCTGTTGGAAATTGGTCATGACACTATTTGGCTTTAATTTTTAAAATAGAATAATAAAGTACTAACACCACACATAACTGTTTTATCCATGTTTTTATTATAAAAAGTGGTAAATTTAGGAATTGTTAGTATTGTCGCCTATTTCAGAATAAATAGTACCGTTTTCCCTATACTCAAGGTAGCAAGGGAAATCAAAATCAATCAGACTTCAGTCATATTATACTATTTTGAAGCATTTGATAAGTACATTTGAATTTTATCACAAAGAATAGAATTTTTTAACTGAGAACAATACTGTGTTGAGAAAAGTGCTGAGTCATCATAATAAGTCAAATTGATGGGTACAGATATAAAACTCTATTCTAGGATTTCAATATTAAGTGTATTGTACAAACTGCACCAAACTATTGTTCTTTTGTATTTTATTTCACCTTTCGCAATGATTTTTTCAATTGCAAACACCAGAATTCAAGTCGCGACAGATATTTTTTACTGAAATGTTTGCCTTTTTTGCTGCGTAATTCACTAAATGTTTCACTTGGGTATTTCTGTAAACATAATCTATTAAATTGGGAAATTGTCTGGTTTAGTTTGTACTGTTTAGGGAATTAGGCAATATTTGGTCACACTAGAAGCATTTTCAGTGTTAGAATTGTTCATGTAAGAAAAAAAGAGGCCCACTTGAGGCTAAATTTACATAGAATTTATACTCTCCTGTGTAAAGATTTGTTCACATTCTTGAAAATTCATGCAGCAAATATTTCAATAGTGCTTCATTTTGTAGTTTCTTTCTTTTATTATATCAGACATAAATAATTTTTCATTTCCTACTGTTTGAAAGGTCTTTTGTTGGAAATTAATACTGCCAAGGGACATAATTCAGCTTTTTCATAGATTGATACAGACAACAAAGGCAACTTTACAGCTGAGTATTTTGCATATTTAATGTTCAAAGTGTCTAATATCTTTGTTTTCATCATCTCAAGACAGAATAATTGATTTTATAACAAGCTCTGAAATTTTTAACCACAATATGGCATATAGTAAAGCATGGAATGGAGATTAGTGTGAAAAATCTTGAATTTGTGCATTTGTTGAAAATTTTTGATTTAAATGAATACAAATTGAATGGAACTGTCAGTTTTATCTGTTTAAATGGAACTATTTACCATTCTTTTTAAATAAGATAAGATACAGGTTGTTTATCAAGGCTTTTCTGAAAGAAGTAGAGAATGAGGTAAACCAGCAAGTAGGGGTGGGGACATAAAATGATCTATATTTCTTTAAGAAATGGGGACATACAAGTATTTATTATAGCCAAGGTTTTCACAATAGCCCAGTATTGCATTAATGATGTCATAAGAATTCTTTATATCTTTATGTCACAGTATAGGGAAAACGGTAGTATTACATTTTCCCAGCATTAGGTTGGCCTTTTGTGTACCCAAGGCAGGTGAAGGAAGTCAAATTAGGAGCGCTGTGATTGGATGTAAGGGTACAATATATTTTTTTAATTATCTATGAATAACTGCAGTGTGTAAATTTACAATATAAATTTTAAAACCTATTGAAATATTTTCTAGAGAATTATTCGAAAAGGCTTCCAAAATTTCAAAAATTTGGTGTAAAATGACGGTGGGCATGGATAACATAAACAAGCTCTGTTGGAAATTGGTCATGACACTATTTGGCTTTAATTTTTAAAATAGAATAATAAAGTACTAACACCACACATAACTGTTTTATCCAGGTTTTTATTATAAAAAGTGGTAAATTTAGGAATTGTTAGTATTGTAGCCTATGGCAGAATAAATAGTACCATTTTCCCTGTAGAAATCACCCATTTCTAAATAAGGAATCGTATCGGAAAATTGTAGAAAATCTTCCGAGTCGTGTCAAATTTTCACAGTCCAGTTCACAATGAAACCCTTCCTATGCTAAAAAGCAACCAGATGCTCCGCAGGGCGTAGCTTTATACGACCGCAGAGGTTGAACCCTGAACGGTTGGGGCAAGTATGGACACAACATTCAAGCTGGATTCAGCTCTAAATTTGGATTGTGATTAAATAGTTGACACAGCATAGGTTTCTGACACAGAATGAATGTGTTCTAATGAACTTAAAATTTTTGTTTTCTCTTAGAGCAATTCACTATGCTGTTGAATATTAATCCTCTCAAAACAAGAATGTGTCCTCAGTACACAAATGCCCCACTCGCACTATCATTTTCCATGTTCAGTGGACCGTGAAATTGGGGTAAAAACTCTAATTTGGCATTAAAATTAGAAAGATCATATCATAGGGGACATGTGTACTAAGTTTGAAGTCGATTGGACTTAAACTTCATCAAAAACTACCTTGACCAAAAACTTTAACCTGAAGCGGGACAGACGGACGGACGAACGGACGGACGAATGAACGGACAGACGGACGGACGGACGGACGCACAGACCAGAAAACATAATGCCCCTCTACTATCGTAGGTGGGGCATAAAAATGTTTGAAGAAATTTTCTTTTTTATTTATGAAATTTCAAATGAGAAAAATTGAACCCAATTTTTTTAATCACATCCCCCTTTCCCTTATTCCAAAACTAATCTCAATTAAAATTTCTAATGGAGTTTGCAACAATAACTACTCATTTAAATACATCATAAAATATTAAGATGTAAAAAAAAACTGCTTGTTATCACTGAATGTTATTTATTATAATTTATCAGTTGGTAGTAAAAAGTGAATATACATTGTATATTGTATATAACAAAGATTTAAGTTGATTCTGGACAAAGAAAGATAACTCCAATTAAAAAAAAATCTTGCTATTGCACAATATTTTGCAATTAGATATTTCTTGCTTACTATTCTGGACAAAGAAAGATAACTCTAATTAAAAAAAAATTTGCTATTTCACAATATTGTGCAATTAGATATTTCTTGCCATTGCGCAATACTGTGCAATTGAAAAGACTTGCTATTGCACAACACTTAATATAATAATTTTAGATCCTGATTTGGACCAACTTGAAAACTGGGCCCATAATAAAAAATCTAAGTACATTTTTGGATTCAGCATATCAAAGAACCCCAAGATTTCAATTTTTGTTGAAATCAGACTAAGTTTAATTTTGGACCCTTTGGACTTTAGTGTAGACCAATTTGAAAACAGGACCAAAAATGAAGAATCTACATACACAGTTAGATTTGGTATATGAAAGAACCCCATTTATTCAATTTTTGATGAAATCAAACAAAGTTTAATTTTGGACCCCGATTTGGACCAACTTGAAAACTGGGCCAATAATCAAGAATCTAAGTACATTTTTAGATTCAGCATATCAAAGAACCTAACTGATTGATTTTTTGTCAAAATCAAACTAAGTTTAATTTTGGACCCTTTGGATCTTAATGTAGACCAATTTGAAAACGGGACCAAAAGTTAAGAATCTACATACACAGTCATGACAGTTAGATTCGGCATATCAAAGAACCCCAATTATTCAATTTTGATGAAATCAAACAAAGTTTAATTTTGGACCCTTTGGGCCCCTTATTCTGTTGGGACCAAAACTCCCAAAATCAATACCAACCTTCCTTTTATGGTCATAAACCTTGTGTTTAAATTTCATAGATTTCTATTTACTTATACTAACGTTATGGTGCGAAAACCAAGAAAAATGCTTATTTGGGTCCCTTTTTGGCCCCTAATTCCTAAACTGTTGGGACCTAAACTCTTAAAATCAATACCAACCTTCCTTTTGTAGTCATTAACATTGTGTTTAAATTTCATTGATTTCTATTTACTTAAACTAAAGTTATTGTGCGAAAACCAAGAATAATGCTTATTTGGGCCCTTTTTTGGCCCCTAATTCCTAAACTGTTGAAACCTAAACTCCCAAAATCAATCCCAACCGTTCGTTTGTGGTCATAAACCTTGTGTCAAAATTTCATAGATTTCTATTAACTTAAACAAAAGTTATAGTGCGAAAACCAAGAAAATGCTTATTTGGGCCCTTTTTGGCCCCTAATTCCTAAAATGTTGGGACCAAAACTCCCAAAATCAATACCAACCTTCCTTTTGTGGTCATAAACCTTGTGTTAAAATTTCATAGATTTCCATTCACTTTTACTAAAGTTAGAGTGCGAAAACTAAAAGTATTCGGACGCCGGACGACGACGACGACGCCGACGCCGACGCCGACGCCAACGTGATAGCAATATACGACGAAAAATTTTTCAAATTTTGCGGTCGTATAAAAACTATCCATTGATTGACACAGATGTATAGTCTGTCATGTATTTACTACATAGAAACTATATAGTTAAACACTTAAATGAAGATACAATTGTATTGCCGCAGTGGGAAAACGAAAAGATGAAGTTTACAGAAGACTGGTCGATGAATATGAAAAAAATGAAAACATATCATTTGAAAATACAAAATATCATAAGAGTTGCTATGAATATTTCAAAAGTAAGCACAGCCTATCATCTTCTGTTTTGTCTGTACAAAGACTTTGTACTACATGTACCAATTCTACCGACCAGTCTCTTCTCATATATCAACGAGGGTATTAGATCTACAACTCATTCTGATTTATCCACAAAAGACCAAAATGACACAAACATTAACAACTATAGGTCACCGTACGACCTTCAACAATGAGCAAAGCCCATACCGCATAGTCAGCTATAAAAGGCCCCAATAAGACAATGTAAAACAATTCAAACGAGAAAACTAACGGCCTTATTTATGTAAAAAAATGAACGAAAAACAAATATGTAACACATAAACAAACGACAACCACCGATTACAGGCTCCTGACTTGGGACAGGCACATACATAAATAATGTGGCGGGGTTAAACATGTTAGCGGGATCCCAACCCTACCCCTAACCTGGGACAGTGGTATAACAGTACAACATAAGAACGAACTATAAAAATCAGTTGAAAAAGGCTTAACTCATCAGATGGACAAAAATACAAGTGGACGTATTATGATCTGATTTACAAAATAACTCATGATAATTTTACTATTATATCTTTATACCATCGAGCTTGCATCGCTAAATGCTTGCTACAAAATTTAAAGTCAGAAAGTAAAGAGCTATTTTATTCTGAACATAAAACAGCTTTTACTAACATTTCGACGATTAAAGATGACGTGCCTGTACACAAGGAAGTATTTTGATTAACAACTTTAGTTACTTGATAAGTTAACCGGGCTTAATTTATGCCCGAGGATCGCCGCCGAGAAAACTACACAACATATTATCAGCTTCAATAAATACTAAAAATATAGGGTCAATTTATAGTTACAATGTACATGTATACAGCCTCAACAAGGCCAAGGTACATCCAATATTGTATACAGTAGCTCTATAATTTTGTCTTATTCTTAACTCTTTATCATTTAGATTTATCATTACAAATGCACCATGTTTATGGACACACCTTTGATAACTATTAACATGTTTGACCGATCAACAGATTAGAAAAATTGAAAATGGGGCATACATTCTACATGGCATTATTTTTCTTCTGAGGGTCAAAATTTTATCCAAGACAATGTCGATCTAACTACAGAAACAGTAAAAGTTCTTCGTATGACTTTGGTTGGTTAAAAGGCAACGTTGGTCCGGTATGATGCTATCCAACTTTCTACAAGATTTGATCTGTTCACACAGGGGTAGGGTTGAGATGGCAAAAACATGTTTATCCCCGCCGCAATTTTGCGCCTGTCCCAAGTCAAGAGACTCTGGCCTTTCTTATTTTTGTATGATTTTTTGTTTTAATTTCTTGAGTATATTTCGAAGATTAGTATGATGTTCATTATCATTTTAAACTAATACATTTTTGTTTAGGGGCCAGCTGAAGAACGCCTCCGGGTTTGGGAGTTTCTTGTTGCATTGATGACCCATTGGTGGTCTTCGGCCGTTGCCTGCTTTTTTAACGGGTTGGTTTCTCTTTGACAAATCCCTCATGTCCATTTCCAATTTTTAATTCAATCTGTATATAGTAGATCTTGTGTCCGCTTTCAGCAAAACCTCTGCTGTACTGGTATATGCCCATGAAGTTGTTTTTGTATAGATATTTTGACCGATAAGAATGATGAGATTACAACTTAAAATGAAGCTAAAATATTCCGATATCGCAATATTCCGACACCTAAATGGTCCTACATCCCATTGGTCCGACGTTTCGATCATTTAGGTTATACGCTAATGGGATTTTAACATAAGAACGCAAAATAAAAGGTTCAATATTAGGATAACCTTGTCCTCCGTTTGAAGCGGTGAAACAAGATATAAAAAAAGTAATAAGTAGTGCCAAAGTAGCCGAAGGTCATCAATAGCATAATTTAAAACAAGAGTGCACACGCTGAAATGTCTCGCCTTCTATACTAATCATTGATATTATGTTGATAGTCTTAAGTATAAATCTAAGCTTTATTACAACTGTCACATTAACTTTACATTAACCAAGATAACTAAACAAAGACCAATGAACCTTGAAAAAGAGGTCCAGGTCAGATGAACCATGCCAGGCAGACAGGTACAGCTAACAATGCTTCCATACACCAAATATAGTTGACCTATGGCATATAGCATTAGATAAAAAGACCAAAACTCAAAAACTTAACTTTGACCACTGAACCATGAAAATGAGGTCAAGGTCACATGACATCTGCCCGCTAGACATGTACACTTAACAATCATTCCATACAACAAATATAGTAGACCTATTGCATATGGTATGAGAAAAACAGACCAAAACACAAAAATTTAACTATAACCACTGAACCATGAAAATGAGGTCAAGGTCAGATGACACCTGCCAGTTGGACATGTACACCTTACAGTCCTTCCATACACCGAATATACTAGCCCTATTGCTTATAGTATCTGAGATATGGACTTGACCACCAAAACTTAACCTTGTTCACTGATCCATGAAATGAGGTCGAGGTCAAGTGAAAACTGTCTGACGGGCATGAGGACCTTGCAAGGTACGCACACATCAAATATAGTTATCCTATTACTTATAATAAGAGAGAATTCAACATAACAAAAATTTTGAACTTTTTTTTCAAGTGGTCACTGAACCATGAAACTGAGGTCAAGGACATTGGACATGTGACTGACGGAAACTTCGTAACATGAAGCATCTATATACAAAGTATGAAGCATCCAGGTCTTCCACCTTCTAAAATATAAAGCTTTTAAGAAGTGAGCTAACGCCGCCGCCGTAGCCGCCGCCGTTGCCGCCGCCGTAGCCGCCGCCGGATCACTATCCCTATGTCGAGCTTTCTGCAACAAAAGTTGCAGGCTCGACAAAAAGTACAAACTCCTTTGTCAAGTGTTGTTTGATTAATAAGATTACTCAAGATACACGGCGGCCGACTAAAGTAAAATCAAACACAGTTTGACGTACAATGAGTGGTCATATTTTCCTTGTGATGTTTTATATAAAAATTGTCAATTTGTTGATATAAATATACTAGTAGCACTTCACTCATTTTAGTAATGTTAGTTAGTACTCTTATCATATCTGATTTAGTGATGTAAATGAAATTGCGGTATGATCCAGACTCAACATATTGCACTACAATAATAAAAAAAAATCCACCCTATGGTTGTCTGATCTTGAAGCGGTTGGTAGGCTTTCAAACTAACAGGGAACCATACGCTTCCTCAATTTTAATGTACAGCTCATCATGGGACTTTCTAAACAATTAAAAGTACGTCATATGTTATATTTTCCCCTTGCTTCAAATATTTTGTTTCGGATTATTTATATCAAATTTGCAGATATATGTTTGTAAATACGTGCAATCAAATGATATGGAGGTATTATAAGATTAAGATAATGCAAGGGCGACTACAGATACATTTGTGTGACTTAATGGTTGATTTTAAAAGAATCCGAGAGAAAACGTTACGTAACATGCGTTACCGTTAAAATCAACCAAAATTAATTAATACTATGATAGAAATATATTTTCCCAACAGTAATACAGCATTCCTATATAATTGTTTCATTTTTGCATTTGTTTTGACTCGATTTTTCTACTGGAAGTATCCGTGAATTGAAATTGCACCCATGACCTTTGACCTCGATTTAAAAAAAAATGCACCATAATTTCTTTTGACGACCGGGATATTTAGAAAGTACACATTCTTAGCTTTCCAGTGATATATGATTTAGCCGTGTGTTAGGTAAGTGCATTAAAAATGTAAATTTGGCTCTCATATCACTCGCCTATTAATAAAATGCTTTTAACTTTGGATAGACACTTATATTTCGTTGTTTTAAACATATTTGTAAGCAATATATAAAATATATATAAACCAGATGCCCCACAGGGTGCAGCTTTATACAACCGCAGAGGTCAAACCCTGAACGGTTGGGGCTAGTATGGACACAACATTCAAACTGGATACAGCTCTGATTTTGGATTGTGATTAAATAGTTGACACAGCATGGGGTTTCTGACACAGAATGAATGTGGTCTAATGAACTTAAAATGTTTTTTTTGCTTTTGAGCAATTCACTATGCTGTTGAATATTAATCCTTTGATATTTGAAGAAATTTTCTTTTTCATTTCTGAAATCTGAAATAAGAAAAATTGAACCCCACTAACTTTTTTAACCTTCCCCTTTCCCTTATTCCAAAAATGATCTCAATTCAAATTTCTAATGGAGTTTTCAACAATAACTACTCATTTAAATACATCATAAAATATAAAATGTCATACAGTCATGATTTAAGTTGATTTGACTACTATTCTGGACAAAGAAAGATAACTCCAATGCAACATTTTATATTGGCAAATTTCCAATGAAGCTCATTTAAGGTGGTACCCAACACTTTAACTAAAATTAATTTAATAAAGTATTTACTTTGACCCTTTCACAAAAATATAAAAATTTCAAAAAATATGAACCAATCGTTTTATCAGAAAAATTACACTGGTTATATAGCAGGCCCGACGAGACCACAATTAATTCCTCTATTAGTTCTTTATAACGTTTTGTCTCATAAAAAAAAATTGAACTGTTCTTTTTGGCAGATCTTTTGTGTGTGTAATGTACAGTACAAGTCCAAAAATATGTCCAAGTTTCAGAAACATTGCATGTTTACAACTTACAAATTTAGCCAATACACATCCATACCCCTATGGACAAATCAAGAGATGTTCCGAAAACTGTAAATATCACCTTTTTGCACCTGACCTAATCACTCTTTCCATATCAAAATCAGTTAAAATAAAACATCTAAAAAATTATTTCACCTCTCTTCTTTCATTTCCACCTTATAAAAGCTAAGAAATGTTTGAGAAAAGGAAAGAAAAAAATTTAAGAAGAAATACACTTAAATTAAAGGGAACTATATTCGTGAACAACGAAAAGCGGGGTCATTAATTGTGGTCTTGGGCCTATTAGGGGCCAAAAACTTGACCAATTCCAATAAAACTTGGCATGATTTAAGCTTAGTGTATTATGAGTCAGTTTACAAAGTTTCAAAGCCATATGATACATATTATAGAAAATGTGGCATTTTTTATATCTCAACTTTGGTTGCTGAATTGTGACGTTGAAATAGAAAAATTTCAACTTTCAAATTTTCGCTTCAAAAATCCCCCGAAACACCAAATGGCACTTTTTTATGTCTCAATGCAGAAGATATTATATATTTAAAGTTAATGATAGCATACTTAATGTATGAGACTTATACAAATTTGACAAAAGTTAATTTTATATGTGCCTATGCCAAAAAATAGAGGTTTTCAAATGAAGCGAGGCCTTATCTGAAATGTAATATTTTCCACTTACAACAATTTTCTGAAGTTTCTAAGTTAAAACAAAACATTTAACATATCATAAATGTTCTTTTCATGTAAATATAAGTTTCAAAAAACATAACACATGAGTTTTACATGGTATTAAGCAATGTCAAGCTTAAAATAACAAGTTGTCAATTTTGGCCGTTCCCTATATTTCCATATTTAATTGCATATAAATGATATTGGAGATGAAAATATGCTTCTTTTTGCCAAAATTCTTGCTGAGATATGATCAAATTTGAAGCCTGGATGTAACAAGACTGTTGCTTTTAATTGTATATGTAGAAAGTATGGTCTGATGCAAAGTTTTTTCAATTTACTGTTTAAAACCTGCATGGAATTTCAGTCTTAAAATGCCAATATTTTAACCACCAGCCATCCAACAGAAGAAAATAAAGGCATTCTGTGAAACAGACAAGTTTAAACAACCAGTAATAAGTGCTTTTCATATAGATTCAGTGCAATCTGTTTAAAGAAATACAATTTTAAAGTGCATAGAACTTCATATTTCACTTGCTTCGTACGGACCGCTAGACCTAGACTATTAAAACAGCTCATTTTATACTCTTTTTATGCTTTTATTCACTTTTCTTTGTGTTCAGAGTTCACAAATGAGTAAAGCACATGAAATAAATACCACAAACACAAATAGATATCAGAAAAAAATTGTCAGAGAAAAATTAAGGATGCTGATTTTGCAAAAATATTGAAAAAAGTGAAAAAGCTACTTTTTGGGCATATTGGCTGAAAAGTGACTTTTTTTACAAATTTCTATCAAATAAAAGTGGAAATCATTTCTTCTCCTATAGTTTGACAAATCAATACCAATAGATCATTCAGAGAAGTTGTCAAAATATAAATTCAAAATTTGCTGAAATGCACCTCTTAGGCCCGAGACCACAATTAATTCCTCTATTAGTTCTTTATAACGTTTTGTCTCATAAAAAAAAATTGAACTGTTCTTTTTGGCAGATCTTTTGTGTGTGTATTGTACAGTACAAGTCCAAAAATATGTCCAAGTTTCAGAAACATTGCATGTTTACAACTTACAAATTTAGCCAATACACATCCATACCCCTATGGACAAGTCAAGAGATGTTCCGAAAACTGTAAATATCACCTTTTTGCACCTGACCTAATCACTCTTTCCATATCAAAATCAGTTTCTTTCATTTCCACCTTATAAAAGCTAAGAAATGTTTGAGAAAAGGAAAGAAAAAAATTTAAGAAGAAATACACTTAAATTAAAGGGAACTATATTCGTGAACAACGAAAAGCGGGGTCATTAATTGTGGTCTTGGGCCAGCAGTTTGACAAACACTTATTTTGATCATTGAGAAGCTTGATATTCCCTTAACAACACATCATATAAAAACGTTAAGCTGATTTTACAGAGTTATCTCCCTGCAGTGTTAGGTACCACCTTAACTAAAGTTTTTGGCAAATTTCCAATGGAATTTATTAATAACTAAGTTTTTGGCAAATTTCCAATATACATAATTTAAGAGCAGTTTAGGTGAGCTATTAAAATGAGTTTCAATTACCGACCTTACACTGCTTTTAAATTATGTTTTGTACTTAAGTAATTGTCCATTAACCTGGAAACCCTTTTCACCCCTTTTTTGCACCTTATTCCAATGGTTTGAGCCATAACTCCCAAAGACAATTCTTACCATGGCTTTGTGGTATTCCAATATCTAAAATCTAAATACATGGTTAAATTCATCATATCAAAGAACCCCAAGAATTCAATTTTTGATGAAATCAAATAAGTTCAATTTTGGACCCCTTAGACCTCAATGGGGACCAATTTGATAACCGGTCCTAAATATTAAAATCTAAATACATGGTTAGATTCAGCATATTGAAGAACCCCATATATTGATTTTTGCTGAAATCAAACAAAGTTTGATTTTGGACCCCGATTTGACCAACTTGAAAACTCAGCCCATAATAAAAAAACTAAGTACATGTTTAGATTCAGCATATCAAAGAACCCCAAGAATTCAATTTTTGTTAAAATCAAACTAAGTTTAATTTTGGACCTTAATGTAGACCAATTTGAAAACGGGACCAAAAATTAAGAATCTAAATAAACAGTTAGATTCGGTATATCAAAGAATCCCAATAGTTCAATTTTTGATGAAATGAAACAAAGTTTAATTTTGGACCCTTTTGGCCCCTAATGCGTTGGGACCAAAACTCCCAAATCAATCCAAACCTTCCTTTTGTGGTCATAAACCTT
>CM034359.1:74652416-74708922 GCA_019925275.1 Mytilus edulis | reverse complement strand
TCTGTCGTGTAGATAATCCTGAAACCAATTTAATACGTTTCCGTCAACACCATAAGCTTTTATTTTACATATAAGACCCCTATGCCAAACTTTGTCGAAAGCTTTAGAGATGTCACAGAATACAAAACAGTTTATACCTTTTTTTCAAGGAGTTTAATATGCAATTATATATTTCTAAGAGTTGATGCTACTTATTCATATATGATTTATCACCTGTTTATAGATTTATTTTACATTTCAATTTTCATATATTGAAATTTTAGTTCAACATAACGACCATATTTTTATGACCCACCAGCGGAATCAACCTATAGTCGCCAATTAGAGGCTGACATTCTTTCACTAATTGAGAAAGATATTTCTAAACACTCAAAAGATGGGGATATTATATTGGCAGGGGATTTTAACGCCAGGACTGGAGATGAACCTGACCTAATTCAAGGCGATAGTTCAAATCACACCCCCCTTTTTAATTCATACAGCCCTGATTTAGATTTACCCTCTAGAAGTAGTCAAGATAATATACTTTCTCAAAGGGGGAAATATTTAATTGATTTATGTATTCAAGATAAATTAAGAATTCTAAATGGTAGAACATTTGGAGATACTTTTGGACAGTACACCTCACATCAACCTAATGGTAGTAGTGTCATAGATTATTTCATTGTATCTGAGTATTTAGTAAAATATATTTCATTTTTTCATGTACATGATTTTATTGGAACAATGTCTGACCATTGTCAAATATCTATGATGTTAAATGTAAAATACTCTGTAGAAAATGATTGTAAACATGGTGGTTGTCCTCTTGAACCTCTTCCGCCTTCATACATATGGACTGATAAATCTTCGGTGGAATTCCAAAATGTGTTGTCCTCATCAGAAATTCAGAATGATCTGTCCAATTTCATGAAATTACATGTTGATCAAACAGAATCAGGAATCAATTCTTTAATTAATAACTTTAATCAGGTAATTTATGATGTGGCAAACAAAAGTCTAAGAAAGAAACATCATAGTTTTAAAAAATCTAACAAGAAAAAGAAAAAACCTAATTGGGAAAATCTATCTCTATCAGTCCTAAAAAAGCATCTCATTGATAAAGAAAATTTATTTAAAAAATATAATAAAGATCCATATATTCGATCATCCTATTTTAGTGCTTTAAAGCATTATAGAAAATCTAGAAAAAATACAATACGTCTCTATAGACAAAATTTAGTAAATCAGCTTGATAATTTAAAAGATAACAATCCTAAAGCTTACTGGAAACTTCTGAATAAATTTTTAAGTGAAGGTGGTGATTCTAGAGTGCAATCTCAAGACAATATATCAGCTGAAGAATGGTTGAACTATTTTAGGGAATTAAATACTGCTAAAGATATAAATAACCAGGATCTAAATAAATTGTTAGCTGAAGCAGAGAAATGTAAGCAATTTAATGAGCTAGATTTTAAAATTTCTGAAAAAGAGGTTCTTGATGCACTGAAATCTTTAAAAAATAAAAAAGCCTGCGGATTTGACCAAATATCAAATGAAATGTTAAAATATGGTTTTCTACATTTTTCTCAACCCCTTTTGAAAATATTTAATAATGTCCTAACTTGTGGAATTTTTCCTAAAATTTGGTGTAAAAGTTTTTTAACTCCTATACATAAGTCAGGTGACACCTCAGAACCTAGCAATTACAGAGGAATTGCAATAATTAGTAATATTGGAAAGTTGTTTACCAGAATATTAAATAATAGATTAGAAAAATATTTAGAAAAGCATGGCATTATATCCCAAGAACAAATTGGTTTCTCTAAAGGTAAAATGACTAGTGATCATCTTTTTGTCTTAAAAACTCTAATAGATAAACACACACAAAAAGGTTCGAAACCATTATACACATGTTTTGTTGACTTTAGAAGAGCTTTTGATACGGTTAATCACACAGGACTGTTTTATAAACTTAGTAAAATTGGAGTAGGAACTCATTTTTATAATATAATCAAAAGTATGTATTCTAATAACATACTATGTATAAAAACACGAAACATGTTAACTTCAGACTTTAGATCATATATTGGAGTAAGACAAGGAGATAATCTTAGCCCAAGTCTCTTTAAAATATTTATAAATGATTTTAAATCTTTATTAGATGAAACCTGTGACCCAGTATTGCTATCAAATGTTTCATTAAATTGTCTTCTTTATGCTGACGATCTCGTACTGCTTTCTGAATCTAAAAAAGGCTTACAGAATGCATTAAATAAGCTGGAAATTTATTGTCAAAATTGGGGGTTAGAAGTTAATTTAAAAAAAACAAAGTCTGTAGTTTTTAATACATCTGGCCGTATTAAAGATGCACAGCTTTCATATAAAGACACGTACATCCAAAGTACCCAACATTATACTTATCTTGGCATAACTTTTAGTGCATCTGGCAGCTTTTCAGAAGCCAAAAACATGTTATATAAAAAAGGCTTAAAAGCATTCTTTAAATATACAAAATATTTTACTAATTATAAACCTAATATCTCCACTCTAATGCACATTTTTGATCACACAGTGAAACCTGTATTATTATATGGTTCAGCAATATGGGGCTGTTTTAATTCAAAAAAGTTAAATAACATATCCAGAAATCAACGCCACTTTGCTTATTTGAATATTATACTAAAGAAATCGGATACGGGTCACGGAAATTACATTAAAATGATAGGGAATTTTGAAAAAATGTCTGTTTTAATTTTAATTTAAGTGATAGACAGGTTGCCGGGGCAGAAAATGAATATACACAACAATATACACCATTTAAACGAAACATAATGACTGTTGTTGCAAAAATACAGGTTCCTGAGCTATTTTAAAAATCGAAGCGAGAGGCTTTTAACATTGCAGTGTAAAATACAGGCTAAAATGGCTGAAACGTCAAATTTGCAAACTTCGTGTTGAAAATTGGCTAACAAGGTCATTACAAAAACAGGTTGCCGGGGTGAAAAATGAAACTTGAATTACCAAAGAATAAGCAAGTCCAAACCTTGTATGTGTAGTCATTGAACTTTAGGTTCCCACGTAAAATTAAAATGTCACTATTTCAAGATGAATAAACTCACGAAAGCACGAAAAATTCACTAAATTCGCGTTCATTGTTTTGATTTTGACCGCCTGACAACTTTACGGAAATATCAAAGTGATTGTAAATAAGGACTCTCTGACGGGCAACTTATAATATCCGTGTTTTAAAGATTTTAATGATATCAAGCCTATCAAGACAGTCCAGTTCAAAGTACTATCACGTGGTACAATTCTCATTTACATATTATGAATATTAATTAGCAAAACCACTACTAATTTCTGGCTATGATGACACAGAACTTAATTATTTCTATAGATTATGTAAAGATCTAAAAAATGAAAAAGTGCATCTAAAATTCTGCAGATTTACATTAGGAGTGAATAAGCACGCAACAAATTTAGCCATATTTGGCGAATTAGGTCGTTATCCTCTAATGATAGATATTTTAACAAACATGATTAAATATTGGAAAAGAATTCATATTAAAAATAGTATTTTATTAACAAATGCATACTCTCTCTCAAATACATTATCTAAAGCTGGGAAGAATTGTTGGGCTAGTAGTATTGATGCTATCTTAAAATTACTTGATTTAAAAGAGTATCAGGTGCTCTCATCTAAAATAAACATTAGAAATATGGTGAAAAAGAAATTATATTTAAAGTATTGCAGCATATGGAAGAAAGAATTATTTAATGATAAAAGACAAAATAAGACCTCTGGAAATAAACTTAGAACTTATCGATTATTTAAACCAAATTTTAATTTTGAGCCTTACTTATTGAAATTACCATATATTCAAAGATGTGTTTTAACAAGATTTAGAATTGGAGCTCACAAACTTGAAATAGAAAAAGGTCGTTATTTTAATATTAAACTAGAAAATAGAATATGCAAACTCTGTAATGAGGAAATAGAAGATGAGATGCATTTTCTTTTAACATGTAAAACTCTGGATAATGTTAGAAATCCCTTTCTAAGCAAAATATATAGTAAAAATAAAAATATTTCAAAACTTGATAACAAATCTCTTTTTATTTGGCTAATGGGAAATGAAGATAAAAACATTTTGATAATAATTTGTCAGTTATTAGAGGTTTTAAATATAAACAGAAATACAATATTAAATTAGATTTTCTCTATATAAAATTATGTATGATCAAATATGCATTTACATAAGTTATTTCTTTTACATTTGATAAATTATTAGTATATACTACGAGGTGTGCTGTCCAATAAAGGGACCAGAGTAACAGACTATTGGTCATATTGTATTATATATGTTTATTATTTACAAATTGCCTACTTCATTTTCTTTAATATTATATCAATCAACTAAATCAAAATCAATCATATTATGTTTAACCTATTTTGAATTTACTTAACATTATGTTTGAAAATTGTATTATAATTATTCTGCTCATTCTGGGCGCCGTGATTGGCAAATAAAATATTTGTTTGTTTGTTGTTTATGTCTTTCTGTAAACGAGTTTTGATTCAGATGCATTATCATTCTGGGAATATACAACCAGAATAGTGGCTTTTGAGCTTAATTGATTGTTCGACCAATAAAAAAACGGATGAAAAACATTGTTTCAGAAAGGAAGATATGTTTAAACTTTTTTCGGGGGAAGGTGATTTTTTTTCTAAAATGGGAGGTGTACGTCCTCCACGCCCCACCTAAAACCGCCACTGATAATCATCTTATACAAATAGCCATTGTACTGAACCTTAATGAAGTAAATACACGTAGTTATATGTAGAGTTGAACCACATCCTCTTATTACTAAAGGGTAATATATTTTTTTCCATATGATGAAGACGTTTTTTGAAACTCAATATTGAATCTCTACGCCCCCTTTTATTTCCAAAGGAAATAAGGTATCAAAGGTACCATGATTATAATTTGATACTTCAGACGCGCGTTTCGTCTATATAAGACTCATCAGTATAAATAACATACTTAAACCATGAGATTTTCTAAAACTTGAAATCACAAAATTTATATATATTCAAAACACACATCACAAGAGATGATTGACTGGTGCCTTACCACAAAAAAATCTATGCATCCTTGAATCAGGGTATGTCAGTTTTGTATACTAATTATAAATCTGTTTAGTACTGTTGTATATGGTATATTTCTTAAAGTTCTTTAAAATTGTTTAACGATTGGCCTTTTTATCCTTATTTCATCATTTACT
This sequence comes from Mytilus edulis, assembly GCA_019925275.1. Classification (NCBI taxonomy): domain Eukaryota; kingdom Metazoa; phylum Mollusca; class Bivalvia; order Mytilida; family Mytilidae; genus Mytilus; species Mytilus edulis. The sequence goes on along the minus strand of CM034359.1, from coordinate 74,703,654 downwards.
TACTTTTTAGATAAATCCAACATAAAATGAAAAATCACCAAAACCCAACGTGGTCACAAGAGACGTTCTGTCTAAAATCCTGACCATACATATATCGGACACAGCTCTATGTCATGTTATATTCGCACGGATCGTTGAATTCAATGCTTGTCAGATGTCTCTGTTTTATGTGATTTTCTTCATTTTTTTCCTAATAATAATGACAGAATGAAATTGACCTGATATGTAAATATATAAATAACATTTGATGTGTTGTATCTGTTCATTTTGTAAAGCTACACTGAAATAATTTCCGTTTCATAAAAAATATGAATATACTTAATGATATACCTTTCTTTACTTTACATGTATGGCTTGTCAATTTACATTTATTAAAAACCTTCAACCTTGTTTTAAAACAATTAACCTCAATAGAATGAAATAATTTTTGTTTAATAAAAAAAATATGAATATAATTTATGTTATACGTTTCTTTACTTTACATGTATGTCTTGTGTCAATTTGCATTTATTAAAAATGTCCATTCTTGTTTTAAAACAATTAACCTGAATAGAATAGACATTAAAACAGTTTGATGATTAATTCTAATTACATGTTTAAGTCAACAATGCTTTACCCATGTTTAAAGCTCATAAATCAAATTTAAATATACAAGATACATCTTCGTCCTGTTGTTTCTGATGGATAGTTGTCCCTTACTCATTGGTAATCATACCACATCTTCTTAGTTTTATTCAAGCGTAAGATAAAAACTTAAGGAAATGAATGCCCTCCCCTGTACATGTTACGATACCTTGTTCATTGAATGTTTAAATCAAGATTCGAAAAATGCCACGGCAGCAAAGAGGACACAAAAACACTTTTGTGCGATCAAACCACTTTCCTGCATTTACAAACTTAAAGAACTCTCAAACCCACAAAATTAGAAAGTCAAGGATGATAAGATACATAAAAAGCATGCAAAACTATCTGAACAAAATGGACCTTTAAGTTTAGCCTAATTTATCAAACGTCATTGGCAACTTTGTCTGAGTGAGGGGGTAAATACCCAATAATTTCATAACTCAAATATTTCAATCCCTCAGACTCTCTCAGTGTCGGATTTTCTTCCACACGAGGTTATGCGGCTATCGTAGAGCATGGACATTGGAAAATTTCAACAAAGCACGGACTCCTTAGTTGATCATACCCTCAAGGACTAACACTGAGTTCATCCGTAGCCGTATCGAGAAACAAATGATCGATAGTCAAATATATTCCAGAAATGAGCTTGGGGTTGATGCCTTAAATCAATTTTATAATAATAATCATTCATTTTATTAAAGTGTCACATACTTGTCTACAGATTTTTATACAAATTATATAATATACATTGCACAATAATAAAATAAGGCAGATACCCAGCCTAAATAGGCTTATGAGACACTATATATACAAATAAACTCATCATAGATACCAGGACTAAATTTTATATATACGCCAAACGCGCGTTTCGTCTACAAAAGACTCATCAGTGACGCTCAAATCCAAAAAAGTTTTAAAATTCCAAATAAAGTACAAAGTTGAAGAGCATTGAGATCCAAAATTCCTAAAAGTGTTGCCAAATACAGCTAAGGTATCCTATGCCTGAATTAGAAAAGCCATAGTATTTAAAAAAAAATCAAAATTTTGTAAACTGTTAATTTATAAATATAACAATATCAATGATAATTCATGTCAGCACAAAAAAGGGTGGTGACTACTGGGCTTGTGATACCCTCGGGACAATAAATATCTACCAGCAGTGGAATCGACCCAGTGGTTGTAAATAAACTGATCATAGATACCAGGACTAAATTTTATATATACGCCAGACGCGCGTTTCGTCTACAAAAGACTCATCAATCCAAAAAAGTTTTAAAAAGCCAAATAAAGTACAAAGTTGAAGAGCATTGAGATCCAAAATTCCTAAAAGTGTTGCCAAATACAGCTAAGGTATTCTATGCCTGAATTAGAAAAGCCATAGTATTTAAATAAAAAAATCAAAATTTTGTAAACAGTTAATTTATAAATATAACAATATCAATGTTAATTCATGTCAGCACAAAAAAGTGGTGACTACTGGGCTTGTGATACCCTATGAGAAATAAATCTCCACCAGCAGTGGCATCGACCCAGTGGTTGTAAATAAACTCATCATAGAAACCAGGACTAAATTTTATATATACACCAGACGTGCGTTTCGTCTACAAAAGACTCATCAATGACGCTCGAATCCAAAAAAGTTTAAAAAAGCCAAATAAAGTACAAAGTTGAAGAGCATCGAGATCTAAAATTCCTAAAAGTGTTGCCAAATACAAATTAGGTATCTATGCCTGAGGTAGAAAAGCCATAGTATTTTAAAAAATTCAAAATTTTGTAAACAGTTAATTTATAAATTTAACAATATCAATGATAATTCATGTCAGCACAAAAAAAGTGCTAACTACTGGGCTTTTGATACCCTCTGGGAAATAAATCTCCACCAGCAGTGGTATCGACCCAGTGGTTGTAAATAAACTCATCATAGATACCAGGACTAAATTTTATATATACGCCAGACGCGCGTTTCGTCTACAAAAGACTCATCAGTGACGCTCAAATCCAAAAAAGTTTTTAAAAAGCCACATAAAGTACAAAGTTGAAGAGCTTTGAGATCCAATATTCCTTGCCAAATACAGCTAAGGTAATCTATGCCTAAGGTAGAAAAGCCATAGTATTTCAAAAAATTCAAAATTTTGTAAACAGTTAATTTATAAAGATAACAATATTAATGATAATTCATATCAGCACAAAAAAAGTGCTTACTACTGGGCTTGTGATACCCTCGGAGATATAAATCTCCACCAGCAGTGGCATCGACCCAGTGGTTGAAAAGAAACTGATCATAGATACCAGGACTAAATTTTATATATACGCCAGATGCGCGTTACGTCTACAAAAGACTCATTAGTGACGCTCGAATCCAGAAGTTTAAAAAAGCCAAATAAAGCACAAAATTGAAGAGCATTGCGATCCAAAATTCCAAATATATATCTATTTAACAAATACAAATTGAAAAACATAATAAAATGTTAAAAATGTTTAAAATTATCCAATTCATTATGTATAAGGTTATTTACCATAATACTTATTTTAATGTTAATAGTTTACAGGAAATATTTCTGATGTAAAAACGAAATTGAAGATGAGAAACATGTAGTTTCATTGTGTCCTTTATATGTAGACTTTCGAAATATATTGTATAATGAAGCAGTAAAACATAACGATGAATTTTATAACTTGTCTATTGACGAAAAAAATATATTAGTATTCAGTAATGAAGAACTATGTCAGGTAGTTGCTAAAAACTGCTTTAAAATTTTATGTAGAAGAACAATTTTTTATTTGTATATAGCTGATTATGTATTTAAAATCTTACATATATGTAGTTTTAAAATTATGTAAAATATTGTATATAATAGTAATCCTTTAGAATTAGTCTCTCATAGTTCCTTTATAGAATGGCACTTGTATAAGTTTTAGTATTTCTAAGCTGATGATATTTTACTGTTAGTTTTGATATACAAAATGTTTTATATATGTTATCCAATATTTCATGTTATACGCAATGTTTTATATGTATATTGGAATGTATAAGGTTATACAAGTGGTGAGACTTTAATAAAATATTGAATCTGTATGATCTTTCATTTTCAAGACTGGCACTGGCGATGAAGGTAATTTGTCTGAAAATGAAGACGCTGTTATGCGTCAAACACAACGACACACAAAAGATATTATGTATCACCAGATTAAAAAAGAGGTAGCGAAAACATTCAGGGTAAAATTGAAAAGGAAACAGTAGAAATAGGAAAAGAAATACTACTCATCAAGCGAATACATTTTTTGCTGTTAGTACTTCTTAAAATAAACCGTGTATACCAATAATAATTAATAGAATATATATAGAAACTATTTCTTCAATATTTTTTATTCATATTGGAAAAATATAATGTTTTCATAGTCAAGGAAAAAAAATAAAAAATGAGATACGTCCCTCTACTATGACGGTATTTTTGAGTGTTATTTTTAAATAGATATTGGCGATTAGTCACAAAATTTAGGATTGTGATGTCCGTTTTTTTTAATGACCTAACTTTTAAATCAAGTAGTCTCTGGATGAGAGTTATCTCGTGAACAATCATACCTCTTTTTCTTACTCTTTCTGTAAAGCTTTAATAATAGATTCTTTTTGATATCAAAATAACAGTGTTATGACTCATGTTTATTTCTTCGTATTGAATATGTGGTGGTGATGTTTTAATTTACGGACAAATATATAATATGTGCAAAGTATAAATGTATTTTGTTAGGCTAAAGAATTTCAAACCGCCAATGATAACATAAATTATTTTCTTTTCCTCAAAGTAACATTATATATATATTCGACATATTCGAATGCTTTTACACAAATCTTTAAGCAGCGTCTTTAAGCGCAATATAAGGCACAAACAGTCGTACATGCACTTTGTAGAGCCAGTCTCTCATCACCGCTATCTGAACAGAGACAATTTACCTAATGACATTACCCAGTTTCGCAATTTGAAACATAGCACAAAGTTCAAAATCAATGGACCGAAACGATGGCCTTATCATACCATCTATTCGTTCTAACTTTCTTTAAGATTCCGTAGTGATGCGTGTCTTTACCATTGACAGCCTTCAAACCATAACACATTTCAATTACTTTACAAATGAAGATCTCAAATATTTTACAAGTAACATTTTATATGGTAAACTGATTTTAATGATGAAAGAACTCAACAACTCTATTGAATATTTATTTTCAATTTTGTTTTGAACCCTGTCTGACAATTTATATTTTAAGAAGTCATTGTGTAAAAGTAATCCCCGATTCAAACTTAAATCTGTTTAGGAAAAGAGAATGTTTATTCCTTTTGAACAAAATATTCGGTGTGACAATAGAAAATCGATTTAGTTTGGAAGAAGTTAGCAAACTTTGATCAAGAAGCTGCTTTAAATAAGTAAGTGTTTTATTTTGTTTTCAATGTAATTTCATAAGCCTCTAATACAATGATATTAACTACATAAAATAAGAAATATTTCACATTTGATATGTACCATAAGTATCTGACGACCTTTATCATTTCTATTCTGGTTATAGGTTATAGTATCCTCTATGTTAGTTTAAAATTTACTAGAACACACCCGCGGAATCCCGGGCATTCAGAGGGTATTTTAAAGTATGTAAAGTGTTGTTGAAAGAATTTTGTGAAATATTAAATGACTGGAGAATTTCAGCAAAAATTATCATAAATCATAGGTTATTGGGGACAGGAAAATGTTTTTTTTAATCCCTCCTCCTTTATTTCCAAAATTCCCAATGGGTGGTTTTCTATCAATTTCAATATGAATATACATTTAGTATGTTATTAACATTTAAGTAAGGAGCCTGTACTTCAGTGGTTGTCGTTTGTTTATGCGTTACATATTTGTTTTTCGTTCATTTTTTGTACATAAATAAGGCCGCTAGTTTTCTCGTTTAAATTGTTTTACATTTTCATTTCGGTGCCTTTTAAAGCTGAGTATGCGGTATGGTCTTTGTTCGTTGTTCAAGGCCGTACGATGACCTATAGTTGTTAATTTCTGTGTCATTTTGGTCTCTTGTGGAGAGTTGTCAACATGGCAATCATACCACATCTTCTTTTTTTGTAATCAATGAATTTTGTAAAAGATTTAATGACTGGGTGTTTCAGAAAAGGTATCAAAAGTGCACATGAATAATTTTAGCGCTTATCTGTATATTATGAACATTCACTATATAAATAAAGCGTATTTACTTTCAATTCTAAGTCTTCTAATCGATCCATGGGGGTCATTGATATAGTATACAGACCCTCTCTATTTAATAAACTCTGTGACCACCGTGGATAGTAAACTTGAAAATGATAGCAGATAGAATTCTGAAAATACACTTTATTCGTAGTATATGTATGTTCAAAGAATACAGAAAAACGCAAACCGGAAGTATAATCTGACTTAAAATTTTGTCCAATGACGGGACAATATCCGATTGCCCTTTTTCTCGATTTTCTCCCAAAATAACTCAATCTGAATAATCATATGAATGGATGACAAATGCGACTATGCACTGTACCTATAGGACACAGAGGCGTGTTGATTAATTTATTGTGGAAAGAAGAGAAGCGACACCCAAAATGAGGTCTTCTCGTTTAATAATATAGATACAATTTTCAACATTCAACTGTCAATTTGGATGACTGAGTCTTTTTGTGGAAGTTACGAGCGTCTCGCTTCAAAGGTTGTTAAACCTGATATCTATGTTTATAATTCAAAGTAATTGATTAACTTTAATTTTTATTATTGAAATTTGAACACTACGAGATCAATTGGCCTTCAAATTCATGCTCACCGATTCGACTCAAATTCATATATTTAATATATAACATATTAAAACGTATATCCAAATTATTAAAAGTCTTAAATAAACAATTCACAAGACATGAGCTCGAAAATTTGTATCATAGTTTCGTGTGTTTTTCAGTCTAGACGCCGTCTAATTAAATATCGAGTTAACGCAGGAAGACTGCCAAAGATCTTTTCGATATAAACATAAATATAGATATACACAGGTATTGAACTCATACAATTAGATTTTCTAGGACTGTTTGATTTTATTGCAGGTTAAAAATATATGTTAATCATCGTTTTTGCCTGTATAAGAATGAGTTTTTGAGAATCGAAATGATTTACCCTTGTATCACTTTCAATGTTGACTTTAGTTTCCTTTTAATAACTGAACACGCATAATTCATGAGTAATACATCTCTAGCTAAGGAGTTAAATTGAAGGTCATATGAAAACGGATTCAATGAGATAGAAATTTTCACTTGCAAATGGATAATTCATCATCGATGTCTCTTAGAATATTTTGACAAAATTGAGTCATACTGACTGCTACATGTAAAAGCGAATTATCTTTTCACAATTTCACTTTCATTGATGATTGAACGAAAATAAATTCTATTTTTTATATATATTTCGTGGCTAGTAGCCCTTTAAGGCCAATCTACATCATGTGGGTTTCTAATAATTAATGTCTCAGATTTTGGTAAAATTTAGATACATTTTGTGCTTGTTGAACTATAACTAAAAATTGAAAGATAATGCATTTGTCTTTTTTATTTTCAGAAATTTATTTGATTGTTTTTTCCCTTTCAAATAAGGTGAACATATAATAGGCATAGGAAGAACATAAAATCGGCGTATAATGTTACTATCTTTGACTTTAATCGTCAAATCTCCAATTGCAACTAATAGATTTTTCTACATAAATTATATGTATTTAATTCTTAAATTTTTGTTCTGATGATGTAAAATGATAATTTGGTATTTGTTCGGCTTTCAATATTCAAGAATTCCACTCAGTCGTTAGTTTTCTATGTTGTTTCTTGCGTTATATTATTTGTCTGATTGTCTTTTTCAGTTTTAGCCATGGTGTTGTCAGTTTATATTCCATTTATGAGTTTATCTGTTCCTCTGGTATCTTTTACCCCTCTTTTCGGCTAATCCTTCCATGTAAAGGTATAATACATCAAACACATCAAATATATCTATATTTTAAATGTATATTGATATTTTTTTATGTTATAGGAGAGATCCGTTTGCGGCAAAAATACCTCCGTTTTAAAGTTACATGGTATCATGTGCGCCAAAAATCAAACCTACAATTACGCCAATTAGAGGAAACATTACTTCTCTCCTCCTTTATTCGGACTTGGAACCAATAGTTTTCACGGCAAATGTTTCCTGAAACATTCTTTCGTCTTACTGCTGCTGCAGGAGTTCTTCTTCTCAATTCAATGTATTAAGTAGCGTGTACATTCACTTTATTGATCAAAAAGACAAAAAAATTAAGATGAAATGCATAAAACAGTTCATAATAATTCCTGGTAGGAGAAATAATCAGCTGATAGCTGAGGAAACTGTCGTCGCTATTCCGAATGATTAATTGGTAATTTGTCATTGCCTTCAACGATTGGGTAGCCTATAGAAGAAAACTCGGGCTATCAAAATGAATAATAAGGTCAACTTTTGAATTACTATTTCACATTTTAACTAGGGACAAAAAAGGTAATTTTCAAACTGAGGACAGGATATATTGGACTATGCATCTTGTTAAAATTACATCACATACTTCTATCCTTGCAAAACTACAATCAGATTTAAAAAGGTAGCACGCTAAATACATTTTAAAAATGTAAATTGTTTAATTCAAAAATGAGGTCTTTTCGAAAGACTAAAAGAGCTTAACGTTACCGTACCAATTTTATACTCAATAGGTTTGATAAAAGGATCTAATTTTCTTTTCTCAAAATATACTAAGTACTAAGAAAAACAGGCTCGCCTATATTATGAAGAATTTATGTTTTATCTTTCGAAAAAAAATCTTATGTTTTTTTTAAGAATACTGCTACTTGTTAATGACTTTTATTATAACAGCTGCATTTACTTGACAATAATAGGCTTATGTTACTCCAAACAAATAGCACTAAAACTTTTTGTCTAAGATATGGATGAAAACTCTCCACTATTCATTTTACATAAACATCATTCAAATTCAACGTACTTTAACGTAATTAATATATTTTCAAATATTTCATTTGCCTAAGGTTAAGCAATTTCCTTTTACACACATTTAGGAAACCATTTGTAGTTCCACACATTTTAAAAATTAGTTGCCATTATTTACCTATGAAATCATTATGTCGATTCAAAATAAGTCGTTCACATTAGAAACAGACATTTACATTGAAGGTGCCGTCCAGTGGTCGTCCATCGCTCCGGGCATGGTAGTCATGATATACAGGGTATGAAATTATGTAAAAGTTTATCCAGTTTGTCTTGCACCAACCTTGTTAAACAGTAACGTCAGCGTAAAGTACATCGACTGTATTTGGTAGACAAGGTAGTATAATTCAAACTGGAATCCTGGTTAATTCAATTAGAACTAGAATATCCCATATTTTATAACATTAATTTGTAATAATAGCTTTATTTATTTATTATCTATTGATTTATAGTCTTGTACAATTTTGCATTTGTTTGGGGTGTAGGGGTATATCATGAAACAGTTTTTGTATGTCGGGAGTTAGGCAGGGGCGTGTTTTCTGCCTGACTAATCACCAGTCAGAAAACATATCCATGTTTGGGTCCTGAGTGCAATTAACCCACACTACCATGGTCTTTATCTTCCGTGTGATAGTTCATTTTCACGATTCCCACGGTACCACTGGCTGGAGTAACTGATCAAACTTACATTGTCCCTTTTTGGTTATTTCTTTTTGTCTGTCATTTTTGGTTGATAAGCTCTCCGTTTTTTTTCAATAAGCTTTGTATTTTTTCACATTTAGAAAATTTCGTTATCTTCATTCTCATGATATATAATATTCCTGTCTTCTTCAGTATTATTTTGTAACCTTGCTCTTTCATATATTTTTTTGATAAATTATATCCTTACTCCATTGCATAATAATAATAATAATAATAATAATAATAATAATAATAATAATAATAATAATAATAATAATAATAATAATAATAATAATAATAATAATAAAAATAATAATAATAATAATAATAATAATAATAATAATAATAATAATAATAATAATAATAATAATAATAATAATAATAATAATAATAATAATAATAATAATAATAATAATAATAATAATAATAATAATAATAAAAATAATAATAATAATAATAATAATAATAATTTTCCCCAAAATGTTTTTGTCAAACATACCAATCAAAAAGATATTCTTGCATAGCGTGTTTCTTTAAAATAAGTTTTCTTATTTGAATTCTTATCTGCATTGAACGCTGTCCGAACCTAAAATAATAATAAAAAATATATTGAAATATTCTTGGTGGTCAATAGGTTATTACAGATATTTTTCATAATATTCTAAGAGAGTTTGGTTTGTCCCATTTTTAATAAAATAATGGTAAATGGTTTATCAACATGATAATAGGAATGTGCAATTCTTCCGATTGTAGATGTATATGCGATATGGAAATCCAATTAGTTATGCGTGTATAGAAAAAATACGACTAAACCTATATCATATATGTTACTGGCGTTTTTAGGGGTCTTTGCATTTCTTCAAGTTAAACTGTAGCTTTCATATTTACTCCAAGGAGGAATGAAAAAAATATATATTTGAAAACTGACACTAATGTATATGAAAAAAATAAAGAAATTCAATTTTTAAGATTAATTTAAAAGCTATGTGTATCCCCAAATTAATATTTTATTCACCAACACACATGCATTATTGTTGTTATATTTTTCATTCAGTTTATGTTTTACAATTTTCTCTAATTCTGATGAATGTTCATCAGATTCTTTTGCAAAAAACATTGTCACTGCATTGCTTGCTAGACACCCTATAACACGTAACTGACTATGAAGGAAAATAATTAGCTGATTAAATGTATTGACATATACATTTTAGGAAAAACATAAAAACACTTTAAATAAGTCAATTCTCATATTCTTTTCATATGGACCTATTTCTAAATATCTTTTTACGTTGTCTGGTTTCACATTCTAGCATAGTTAAAGCTTTTTTATATTTATCTTTTTAGGTATCTGTCGTTGGTTTGGCAAACACTTCACAAGAAGTTAAATAAAGCCAAAAATAATATTTCTCTAATTTTTACTCAATTTATAGTTTCCAGAATAGTTATATGGAAATCCGATTAATTATACGAGTACAGAAACAATACGAGACTTCGTTAATATACTAGTATGTTAATATAGTTTTTATGGGGTCTAAGCATTTCTTCCGATGAAACTGTTGCTATCATATTTACTTGAAGCAGAAAAGTAAATAATAAAAATTTGAAATTTGACATTAATACATATGAATAAAAAATAATTAAAAAATCTAAGATTTATTTTTGAGCCAAACTAAACTCAATATTAGCATTTTTAAAGATTTATAGCTATGTAGGTCGCCAAATTTTATTCATCAACGTGAATACATTATTGTCAATACTCTATTCAGTTTATGTTTTACACTTTTCTCTAATTCTGATGAATATTCATCAATTTCCTCTGGGAATAAACCTGTCATTGCATTTTCTAAATTCAATGTATATACTATATTTTCCTACTTGGTCCCACTGAATGGTAAATTGCATTGGCATCTGTTGTTTCTTTTTATCATTATGCTGTATGCTATGTGTATCCCTAAATTAATATGTTATCCAAGAACAAACATACATTAGCGTCATATACTTTCATTGAGTATATGTTTTATACTTATATCTAATTCTGATAACTGTTCATCAGATTGCTCTGGGAATAGCCATGTCACTGCATTATCAAAATTCAGTAGATATGCTATATTTCCCTATTGAGTCCAACTTAATAGTAAAATTCTTGAATATCTGAAATAAAAACAAATATCATTTTATTATTTGTATTCACCAAACTTGCTAGTCACCCTATTTCACTCAACTGACAATGAAGGAAAAATAATTAGCTGATAAAAAATTATTAATGTACTGACATATACATTTTAGGAAAAACATAATAACAGTTATTAAAATAAGTCAATGATCATATTGTTTTTAATTGTTAGTAACATAATGTCCATAACTGTCGTTGCTTACTCGATTCTAAAATTAAATTACAAATATTCTGTAAACATCCATTTTTTTTCTTTTCTACTGAGATAAATAATATGGCTTATATATAGAAAAAAAATATTGTTGTTAATAAAATTCTTTTTCGTTTCTTTTTAAGTTGTCTGATTTCCAAACCTAATATTTATGTACGTTTCGGCAACAAAGTTAATCGACAGGTTGTAGGTATCGTCATGGGCACTAATTGTGCCCCTTTAATAGCAGACTTGTTTTTTGTACTGTTACAAGTTTATGACTAAACTCAGTAAAGACCCGTCGAAATTGCATTCAATTTATAAATTCAACAACACTTACCGTTATGATGACATTTTTTCGTTAAATAATCAAGAATTGTCTCAATATACTGCTGAAATTTACCCCAAGGAACTTACTTTAAGTAAATCAAATTTATACGATAATAACTGTCCTTTCCTAGATTTAGATATTTCGGTTTTAAACGGGAAACTCCAAATTAACATTTACGACAAAAGTGACGATTTTGCGTTCCCTATTGTTAATTTTGTATTTTTAGATTTTGATGTTCCTTTAGCACCATCTTACGGGGTTTATATTTCACAGCTCGTTCGGTGCGCCCGTGTCTGTTGTGACATTTTTGATTTTAACGAACGCAATCTATGTATTACTGGTAAATCATTAAACCACGGATATCGTTACCATAAATTACTTAAAACCTTTACTAAACTTTTCCATAAATATAAAGATTTGGTTTTGAAGTCCGCTGTACCTGTAGAAAACTTATTTCAAACGGGATAGGACATCCTCATTTTTATGGAAATATTGTTAACCGTGCCCGGAAATTTAGAAATGATCCTTGTAAACATATCGCTCCTTTAAATAAACTTATTCTAAAAGGTTACCATCTCAACACTGTAATAAGTTCATTGAATATTGTTTTTATTGGTTTAAATATTGATTTTGTTATCAGTAAATTAAAAGCAAACTAAACATTACTAGTATAGTTATATGCAATTACACATTCAAGTTATCTAGAATCTGACGATACCTGTAACTGGCATTGCACAGGTCATGTTTTTCTCTGACTGTTTATGACGTCTTTATACTAATTCCATTGGATCTTGGATGTGAACTGATTGATAGTTTAGTCTTAGCTGCATGACTTTTTTTTATTATTTGTTAGTGGCTTTGAACTAGCTGTCAGATAACTGCGAGTACTCTCAGATCTGTTCCTAGTGTCTTTTTGTTGTCGGGATGTACAAGTACCCGGCCAAGTCCATTTGTGTTTTTGTCCATCTAGTGAGTTAAGCCTTTTTCAACTGATTTTTATAGTTCGTTCTTATGTTGTACTGTTATACCACTGTCCCAGGTTAGGGGAAGGGTTGGGATCCCGCTAACATGTTTAACCCCGCCACATTATTTAAGTATGTGCCTGTCCCAAGTCAGGAGCCTGTAATTCAGTGGTTGTCGTTTGTTTTTGTTTTTCGTTCATTTTTTAATTTAAAATAAGGCCGTTTGTTTTCTCGTTTGAAATGTTTTACATTGTTTGATCGGGGCCTTTTATAGCTGACTATGCGGTATTGGATGTGCTCATTGTTGACGCCGTACGGTGACCTATATTTGTTAATGCCTGTGACATTTTGGTCTCTTGTGGACAGTTGTCTCATTGGCAATCATACCACATCTTCTTTTTTATATATATAGTTAAAACGTCTTCTTTTTAGCACTCTAGGTATCTATCGATATTTGGTAAACACTTCACAAGAAAATGAATGAAGTCAATACTAATGTTTCTCTAATTTTTACTCAATTTATGTTTTTCAGAATAATAATATGAAAATCCTATGAAGTATACGTGTACAGAAACATTACGATAAGACCTACACTAAATTTTTTAATAGTGGTTTTGTGGGGATTTTGCAATTCTTCCAGTAAAACTGTAGCTATCATATTCACTTGACGGATAAATGTAAATAATATAAATTTGAAACTTGACACTAATACATATGAAACAAATAAAGAAATTTAAATTTAAAAAAACCAATTTTTAAGATAAAAATTTAAGCGGAATCAGAATTTCGAAAGATTAAAATCTATGTGTATCACTAAATTGATATTGTATTCACAGACAAACATAAATAATTGTCTTTTAATCTATTCAGTTGATGTTTTACACGTTTCTCTAATTCTGATAAATGTTCATCAATTTCCTCTGGGAATAAACCTTCCATTGCATTTTCTAAATTCAATGCATAGGCTATATTTTCCTACTTGGTCCCACTGAATGGTAAATTGCGTTGGCATCTGTGGTTTCTTTTTATCATTATGCTGTAAGCTATGTGTATCCCTAAATACATATGTTATTCTAGAACAAACATACATGAGGGTAATTTTATTTTATTCAGTATATGTTTTACACTTTTCTCTAATTCTGATAAATGTTCATCAGATTCCTCTAGGAACAACCAGGACATTGCATAATCAAATTCAGTAGATGGGCTGTATTCTCCCTATTTGTCCAATTGAATAGTAGATTTTTTTTTCATTTGAAATTATTATCTTATAATATTATACTACTATTACTCATTAAATCTTACTTGACACCCTGTGACACTCAACTGACTACCAAGGAAAATAATTAGCTAATTAAATGAATTGACCTATATAAATATTACCAATGTGTGTTAGTCCAGTTAACCAACCAAATATTATTTCTTGCATAGGGTGTTTATTCAAAATAATTTTATGCAGAAGTTACCAGGTTACTGATTTGAAGTTTTTATCTAAGGTTTATTAACATGTTGACAATATTGTGTCATTCTACCAATTGCAAATGCATGTGGTATATTGATTCCGATTTATTATGCGTGTAAAAAACGACAAGAGCTTTATTATAAATGAAAACGGTATTTTGTGGGGTCTTATCATTTCTTCAAATGCAACATTGGCTTTCATATTTGGATGAGAATTGAAATAATATAATTTTGAAACTTGACACCCATACAAATGAAACAAATAAAACAAATCATTTTTTTTTTGAGCGAAAATTAACTCGGTTTTAGCATATAGAAAAGATTAAAAGCTATGTATATCGCAAATCATATAATTTAATTTACCAACAAACATGAACTATTGTCTATTCTTTTCATTCAATTTATGTTTAACACTTTACTCTAATTTTGATAAATATTTATCAGAAAATTCCTGGTAATAACTGTGTCACTGCATTATCGGAATTTAGTAGATAAAATGTATTTCCCACATTTGGTCCAACTGAATAGTAGATTTCATTGTCATCTGAAAAAAAAGATTCTTTTACCCAGTTAATTGTTCTTGTTACCCTTTAACTCTCGACTGACTACCAAGGAAAATAATCAGCTGATTAAATGTATTGATATGTAAATTTAAAAAGATTAACGCTACAAAAATTAATCAATGGTCATATCATTTTTAATTGGTAGAAACATTATATACATAACCATTGGTGCCTTCTCTCTTATTGAATTAAATTGAAAACATTCTGAAGACACCAATATTTGTTTTGTTTATTATTCATGGTCTTTAGGTGCATCATATGATTGGTGTATATAAAAAACTTAATAATGTTATTAAGAGCACATTTTGAGATATTCTGTTAGCTTTGTATGGTTGCCCATCCTAATATAGTTCAATCGTCTTCTATTGAGATTCATAATAGTTTCTTGAACAAAAATATATCCAATTATCTTTCTTACGCTAACTTATTGATTGTAAAAAAGGTTTTTTTTCTAACCCACATTAAAGAAGATGTGTCTCTCACTAAACTACGTTCGCCTTTTCTTCATATTAAAAATAATATAACAGACTTAGTTTTAGTTTGTTACCCCGATTTTGTTATTTGTCCATGGATTTATGAGTTTTGAACAGCGGTATTCTACTGTTGCCTTTATTAGATAGTATATTCAAATGATGCTCTACATGCGATTTAACAGTCTCCGAGTAAAACTGTAGCTATGATATTGACTAGATGGAAAATTATAATATGAAAACTTGGCATTCATTGAAAATAGAAATTGGTTTAATTTTTACAGCAACTTAACTCATAAGCATAAGCTATTCAAAATTTACAAACTAAGTATATGGCCTAGCAATAACTAAGTTCGTTCTTATGGTGTACTGTTACACCACTGTCCCAGGTTAAGGGGGTTGTAATCCCGTTAACTTGTTTAACTCCGCCACACTTTATATGTTGATTCCTTTCCCAAGTCAGAAGCATGACATTTGTTTGTTGTATGTTGCTGTGTTTCTTATTTGTCTTTTGTTTATTCTATTGTTAATAAATTAAGCCATTAGTTTTCTCCTTTGTTTTCTCTCAATATATTTATGACTTTGGAACAGCGGTATACTATTGTTGCCTCTATTAAATTGTTTTACTTTTGTCATTTCGGGGACTTTAAAACTGACTATCCGGTCGGGTTTTGCTCATTTATGGAGACTATATACAGTTACCTATTGTTGTTAATTTCTGTGTCGTTTGGTGTCATATGAAGAGTTGTCTCGTTGACAATCATACCACCTTTTTTTAGTATATGGTTTACACTTTCCTCTAAATCTGATAAATGTTCATTGTCTCAATTCATTTGCTTCATTTACCACAAGGTCTATATTTCCCCACTTAGTTCAACTGAGTAGAAAATTTGTTTGGCATCTACAAATAATTGCTTGTATCCTGTTTTTTGTCTTCGAATTGTTTTTCGTATTTGTTTGTCAAACATTGTCATTTTCTTTTTCGATTAATGAGTTTGGCTGTCCCTTTGGAATATCTCGCCTATCTTTTTACGATAACCAGTTATACCATTAGAAATATCTATTGATTTTTAATTCGATATATAGAAAAGTATGGCGGTTTGAAAGATAGTATTCTGCTTCATTTATTACTATCAAATGTTAATATTAAATTCCAATACAGACATCACTTACAGTCTTTGGAAAACACTAAGATAAAACACAACTGCATGAATTAATATGTAAAACAAATTTGACCCTTTTAATCAAAATGAAGCTAACATTATAATTGATACATGATATATATATGACATATATTGTAAATATATTGTCTAAAGACCTACAGAATATGTTATACGCAAACTTTCCCTTTTGAATTTTCCTTAGAGTATTTTTGTCATTTTAATCATTCGTAAATTCCTTTAAGTTTTCGCATAAGTTTCTAAAGATAGACCACTTTCTGTACATATCTGATCATTGACACATTTCTTGTAGAATACGTCTTTCACATTTGATACATATTTGTATATTAGCGGTACCAACCAGTGGCTGCACTCTGACCTGGTAGTCATGATATATGGGGCATAAAATTGTGTGAAAAGTTTTAACTATTTACTCCGATATGTAGCCTGTTTAACAATTTTCAATTGAACAAGTGGCTCCAACCCAAACTTAAACCTAAAAAGTTATTAAGAACTAGATTGTCTAGAAAATTAGAGTATACTTAAGTTAAAAGTAATCTATACATCTCTTTATTTTCCATTGTGTTTCAATGAACTCTTTTGATGGTGTATATCATAAAACAGTTTTCCATTTCATGAACTTATCCAGGGGCATGTTTACTGCCTGAATGATCCCAAGACAGATAGCATGTCTATGGCTGGGTCCACAGTGCAAATCACATACACTTCGATTGTATTTATCTACCATGAGAAAATGCATGCTTACACACGATTTCCGCGGTACCACTGGCTTGGACAACTGACCTATAAACTCACATGATAACTCATAATATATGATTAGTAACTATTGTATTATTTTTAACATAATAAAAACGGGTTTACTCATTACTATTTCTTTTTTTGCCCATATAAACAAGAAATATGTTATTGATAAGAATACTTTGCTTGTTTCGAGTTTTTATCTTTTAAAATATATATTCCTATATCATCGTGTTGTCTGCTTTATGGTCAGGGTTGTTGTCGCTTTGACACATTCCTGATTTCCATTCCCAATTTTATCAATTTTTCATGATTTCTGCATTTACAACACCAGTAAATGAACTTGTCACCTAAATACAATTTTATTTTAATAGATACAATCACTGAACTATAGGTAATTATTACCATACGTTTTGGCATTATTTGATAAAGTTAAAGCACTTTCTTCACATATCTAATCGTTGGATCATTTTTAATTTTATTTGTTTATTGTATATATGTATTTTACATTAGATACGGAAATGTATTTAAGCGTTGGCAACCATTTGTCGTCCCCTGACCTGGTAGTCATGATCTACAGGGTATGAAATTATTGAACAGTTTTGTCAGGGGAAAACAACATCCTTACGTTAATCGCATCATTTATTTATGCAGGCATGACTTTATAAGCGTAGTTCTGTGTAAGGTGAATAAATTTACAATAACGTATCATTGGTGAGATTTTATTGACAACACATACTCAATAATTTTTCATAACTATATTGTTTGAAAGGAAACGGACCGATACAAATAGCAAGTTATGAAGGATCATGAAGTACTAAAGTTATGTAAGTTATACCATTAAAGGTTGCAGTCTTGTAATTGACTGCTCCATAGGCTTACATGCAAAACAGCTGATCTTTGAAAATAAAAAAAATAAAAATGATACATAGAAAAAAATGTCATGTTCATATCATGTATCTACTAATGTGAAATTGGGATTTAATAAAAAAAAAGTGGGTAATGCCACGAAGAATAAAAAGTCACGTAACCCTGCGTGTCAAAACATTTTTTTTCTACTTTCTGTTTGCTGTTTTTACTAGGCCGCACCACTTCTAGTACACATGATACTTCTACTTCCCTGGATTGATATCCTCAAAAAAGATGCAAGATTTGTTTTAAATCTATATATATGTTTCAATGCAGCATAAACCTATAATCAAACACAAAAATGAGTCCAGAAAAAAAAAAATCAGAAAAACATGGACTATTTTTCCCTCCATACCGGAAACTGAAGTTGTATAACAAGACTGGTACCTAAATTAAGTCAATATCATATTTCCATGGTTATACCTTCAATATATATTTCTGATTAAAAAAAACAAAAATTTTGAAAACGAGATATAAATGAAACAAACTTTATTACTCATGTTCTCATAATTTTTTAACAACAGAGATTTTATGTTTACTTTGGTAAATGATGAACACATGTTATCTGTCTGAAAAAAGTCTATCGTAAAAATGACATACATTTAGCCTAAAAAATAATATTCAAATTCGTGATGAAAGCACGGAAAGTAAATTATCATCCTTTCCGGTACACAGTACGACTGGTAATCTATTAGGAATACCATATATTTGCCACAATACATTATGCGATATGTTACAACCTAGTTAAAGTCGACGAGGTAAGGAATTATTCCACTGACGAACGTTATAGTTTAGCGCTAAGTAATAAAGTGTTTGACTCAGATCAAGCGGACATGACATGACATGATGTCTCAGACGACACATGGTTCCTAACATCATGGTTTCTAAGCACATGTCTAAAAAGTCGAAAATAAACTAACAACGCTATGGCCAAATGATGGCTTAATAAGGAAAAAAAACAACAGAAAAAAACAATAGTACACAAAACACAATATAGAGAATAAAAGACTGAGCTCTCGATTGTTTGCTCATTTTCCGATTTTTCTACATTAGATGAAATTAAAAACATGCTATTTTTTAGAGAAAATAGGGCTTTTTGTCAAAGGTGTGGACCATATGCTAGAATGGACAGTTTTTCCTCAGCCGTAAAAGTTTGCACTGATTGTGATCCGTATGCGCAGATTGTGGTACCCCCTACAAAGCTACAAAGACTCTTGCTTCGCGGCAATTGATCGATATAAAATTTCAGGTTGATAAGGCCTTCAGCATCAACAGAAAATGCAGTGATCATTCCGATATGGTTTTAGAGTTTAACTGTTCTATTAATGAAACTTTATGCTGTCGTACATGCTCCGTGGGTACGCATCGCACATGTGGCAAAACTCTACCGATTGATGTTGCTGCACGTGGAATAAAGTAATCCGTAAAGCTGAAGAATATATTGATAGTGTTGAATACACTTGCAGTGAATGTTTCGAACCAAGAGGATGACTTTAATTTAATCTCGTCTTACGAGTGTAGTTTTATAAATTTTAAGGCATCAGGAATAATGTCCTCTCTGAATTCTCTTGGATCAGTGGAATTAAGAAAATCTAGACCATCTTCTATTGCATACAAAATCTCTAAACAAACACAAACCCAGCCACTACCAGGATTACATAACATTCAAAACAGTTCAGACTTAAAACAAAATTTAAAGTACCGTGTCCTTACTGGAGAATATCTAGCACTGGTGTAACGAATGAAAATAGGCTACTGTTACAGTTATGTCATTCTGAATGCATGAGTCGACCATTGTCGATGTGGTCAGACACTGGAGATCACATTCAGGACTGAATTGTGCGTTTAGAATAGCCATGATACCAGAAACAAGCGAAGCAGTTGTTGCATTGCCTGATATACTCTCTGTTCAATTGTTAACATAACCAGTATGGAACCAAGTAGTGTAATTGAAGTTCCTGGGAAGTGCCATGGAGTCCCAATTGTAAAGGACATGATAGTATTGGGTGGCAAAGTGAAAGTTTATTTCCTCAGTATGACTGGCAGTCTCAAGAAACAAATCATAGTCGGAGGTGGACACTTTTATTCACTAAAGGTAAATAAGGCGAATATGATTTTTTGCTGCGATCCTGACGGTATCAGGCCGTCAGAACATTTCCAGCAAAGTTTGTTAAATAGAAATAATGTAAATGAAGGGTAAGAATTTGAATGGAAACTATGATCAGAGAGGAAGATTTGTTTATAAAGAAAACCTAACATCCAAATCATTTTGTTATATAAAGTGGTAAGTCATGTAAAGACATTCCTTTTGGTTAATAACATGCAAAGAAAGACTGCAATAAGGTGACTATAGATATTGATTTAGATTTGTTGTTGTGTGACTGTATCGATAATTACGAATAAATGAAAATGTAAGGTCTACATAAATAAGACAAAAATTCAGTGAAATCTCACTTAGGAATGAAATGTGATTTGTAAATGCACTATGTTTTATTTAGATGCTTTGCTAGCAAGATTAACAATCAGGGATCGTTCGTAATTTTTAAATGTCATTTCCAACAGCAAAATAGGAGCAACTTTTTAACATTGTTATTATTTCAAACATGAATTATAAATATATAACAATGGAATGTATAACGATTTGATATATTCAAACAAAATCATGAGCTTTGTTATCATACATATCATGAAAATCTAGATTGTGGACTTCCAATTCAAATAAATCTGTGGTTTTTTTTTAATTGCAATTACAAATTAAAGTTTGGTTACAAACTTAAATGTGTTATTATTAGTTACATCAGACGTCAGTTAAAATAATAATGCTCCTTCAACATGAGACTGTGAAGCATCGGAGTCAAGATGAATCTTTCTCCTATTTTTTAGATGTGATCCCTATAGTCATGTTTGAAAGGAGACCAATATATCGTCCTCCGTCGAAAACAAATTTGAAAGAGACGCTTGCGTTATGTATTATAAAAGCTTGAGCTGTTCAATATTTACTTAAGCAAGTATTAGATCACTCGGCAGTTACTTGTGTTAATCTCAAATTATTGACGTCATTGTCATGTGAATGATTGTCCATCTAGCAATTAATTGGAAATCAAACTTTTTCTTCTTCTGCGTCTTCTTCTTCTTCTTCAGTGTGGCAGGGTAGATAACTCTAGATAAGAATTATTGACATCTATAAGGCAATGTTTTGCACTGCATTAAATGGGTAAACATTGATAACAAATAGGAACATTGTTATTGACTTATAAAAGGTACAGTGAACTCATCATTTAAAGATAATCGTGTTTTGAAAACACTGTACGATCTTTGATATAGAAGTCAGGGTTTATTTCAACGCGAAACATTTGGTTAAATTGTCCTCTATGAAGATTTGTGTTGTTGTGTGTATTTTTTATTATCAAGCATCTCTATGTAATTTTGATTTTAAGCAATTTTTTTCAATGACAATACATATATATCATTATTCACAGATGAATATGTACTTTCAAATTGTCAAAGTCTGCAAAGACACCTCATTGACAAAATGTTTTTAAACAAGTATTGTTAATTTAAATAGTGTACAGAATGTATTACATTGCTCTTGTATATTCTATGATTATGTTTTCTTAACATTTTGTATGTTTCATTCTAAAATTAATAGGTGATACTTGAATATAGCGTTGTCTTGTCTTGTGCTTTCCTGTGGTCTACCCAGAAAAACTGGTTACGTTTTGTATAACGAGACAACATATCAGATTCATTTTATTTGTAGGTAACTCAGTGGCTGTTAATAACCTGTTTAAAACATCTGACAGTGAATTGCCTGTAAAGTGATAGCATTGGAAATGGCATGTGCATTTAACATGATTTGAGTAACAATAACAATTTCAAATTAGATGCCGTAAATTAAGTTATCATTTCAGTAAAAAATGCAATAAATGGGAAATCTTAAGGAAAAATGTTCTCGTCTTTGATAACCATAAAAGTTCGTCCTCGTTGCTAAGAGAAAGAAAGAAAGAGGCACAAGATGCCACGGGGGTATTCAGACTCGAAAGTAGAAAAATACTGGCACTTGTCATGGCACAGAATGAAAAGAGACGTTCTTGAAGTGTTTTGACGGTCTTATTCTTTATACCTTGGGTCTTAGAATGAAATCGATTTGATATACTAGTAAAGACAGTTAAATTTTCAATTTTTAAATCGTAAAGCTAGTCGAAAGTATTTAATCTTTAAAGTTAAACGAACGTTTTGATACATCGTATTGCACGAAATTCGTTAGTGTAATCTGTATCAGTAATGAAATTTCAACTACATGTTTGTAAACTTATTTTTCTTAATACATAAGGAAATGATCTGCAGAAATAAAGGAAACAGTAGTATACCGCTGTTCAAAAGTTATAAATCGATTGAGACAGAAAAAATCCGGGTTACAAACTTAAACCGAGGGAAACACATCAACTGTAAGAAGAAAACAACGAAAATACAGAATCACTATGAACAAAAAAAAACAACAATGCAACACACACAGAAACGAACTATAAGATAACAACCGCCATTTTTCTTAAAAGGACATTTTAAGAACAAATAGTGGGTTAAACCTAGCTATGTGGCTATCCAAATATGGCAATGTTAAATACAACACTTAAATGAGGCCATTACATGACAGGAATTACAGTACAAATAAATGCAAAAACGTACAGGACAGATGAATACAAAAATAGATTACAATCGTACATTTCGATATGCTTATAGTTATCAAAGGTACCCGGCTTATACTTAAATACGACAGACGCACGTTTCGTCTACATAAGACTCAGTGACGCTCAGATCAAAATAGTTATAAAGCTAAACAAGTACAGATTTGAGGAGAAAAGGACCCAAAATTCCAAAAAAGTTGTGCCAAATACGGCTACGGTAGTTTATGCTTAGGATAAGACAATCCTTAGTGTTTCGTAAAATTCATACTTTTGTTAGAAAAAATACCATATAATCAGCTAACCCCAGAATAAAAACGAACACGTAAAACAACATACCCGGTAGGACAGCATACAAAACAGTAATTTAACGCCACAAAAGTGACGTCACAGGTAAATTTATAAAACAAAGTTGATACTGTTCAAGATCAGGTTTGTAACTATGTCATTTGGTTAATTTCATAACAATTACAATAAAATAAATAAAGTATTTTGTTATTTATTAGATAATTAATTTTATTATCTAGCTATGTTGGTAATTTTTATATAGCAATGCGAATTCACACTCAGCAAAACAGTCATATGTTAAAACAGCAAAACAAAAATATGTTTACTTCTATTTGGCGTTATAAGCTATGATCTCCATGTTTCGTGACACTACACCAACAAAAGACTAAAGATAGAACACTTTACCCAATGCAGAACTGATATCAAAAGTTCCAGAGAAACGTTCTAAATACCCCCCCCCCCCAAAAAAAAAAACCCAATAAAAAACGAATTTGATTAACAAAAAGCAATTAAAAAACAAAATGCAGTATTATGTTGGCAGGGAATTTTGTGTCCTTAATTTTCGTATTCTATTATGCCTGTTTTAACTTTTTTTATTAGAGCGTCAGCGGTGAGTCTTTAGTAGACAGGGCAGGTGTACAAAATTGTAATCCTGGTATCGATGATGAGTATATTTTAAACGTTTGTTAACTTTCATTTTGATTTCTTGAATAATATAAGGGAATGAACTTATTTACATATGAGTTGTTTTCTAGATCTAGCACAGATGACGAATTCTGTTCTCTACGTGAATATTTCAGCAGCGATCTGACTCAATTGAAAACGTTAGGTTTGAACATCTCAATTTTAGGTCTTTGTAAGCGTTCATTTTAGTTAAGCGGAATAAGGTGGAACCAATTTTTAACACGATAGTAATTTTTGAGGACCAGATCACGAATCGTTGCCTGACCATTGGCTCAACATGGATTTGTCAATTGTTATTTGATATTGTCAAAACAATGACAAAACGCAACGTTGTATGAATGAGATCCATCTGAAATTTGAACAGGAAACCAGACAGGCAAACGGTGGATTTTACACCTAATAGCATTGTCCAATCAGTTATTTAAATGTCAAAATAAATTAGACATAAAGGTACATTATGCACGACGGATAATTTATTTCCATGTCATCATCCATTTATCTATGTAATTGTGTGTCCAAAATATAGGCTAGTACATGAACGAATTAATGCATAAACACAATCAAAACAACTCTGTGAATATAGGTTGTCACAAACTATAAAGTAGTGAAGGATTACCTAATATCTCCTTTTTACTGAAGACAATGTAAGGGTAATAACATGTGAAATTTCCAGTTTTACGGTGAATTCAAAGTTCTCTAGTGAGACATTCCAAATAATGGTATCTGTTTTTCAATTCAATATTGTTTGAAGCTTTGTCTGTTATAACAAAATATTTGTTGTGAAGAGGTGAGAAAGCATCTGCAACCTCGGGCTTCTTGAAAGGGTCCGAAACCCGTTAGCTCATTCTACATCATAAATTTTGTGCATAAACACACATTTTTGATCCCCCTAGATTAGGTATGCAGTTTTGGTTCATCTAGCTAACGCTTTATCCATTGTCTGAAATAGTTTTCATCTGCATCCATCAAAAATTTTCACTTCCTTAAGTTGATGGACTTTGGATATCGATATTTCAGGCCTTTGTCTAACAGCTCTATAATGTATACATTTTCTACGATGCGAAGGTCTCCAGGTTTAACGTGACCAGCGGGATTTTTTGTATTTGGATTATAAGAAAGAACAACTCACCATTTTGTTTTCTTAAAATGTCCTGCTCCAAGTCAGGAATATGGCAGTCTTTATCTAATAGTTCGTTTCTGTGTATGTTGCATTGTCGTTATTTTTTTGATGCACTTCAATGTTCTCTTGTTTCGTTGCTTTCCTCTTATACTAGTAGTTAATGTGTTTCCCTCGGTGTTAGTTTGGAAACTGGATTTGTTTTCTCTCAATCGATTTATGACTTTTGAACAGCGGTATACTACTGTTGCCTTTATATAGCAATATAAAACGAACTTGTTTATTTGAATTTTAACGTAAAACAAGTATCTAAATCAGGGTAGTCCATAGGCTGATAGGATTCAACGAGTATCTAAGCTCACTTACAAAACAAAACTCGTCAATTAGAGACCGCATCAAACAGTTTACTGATGTAAAATCTCATTAATCCATTATGAGGATGCAAATCAAGTGAATGCAACAAGCAAAGAACTGAGAACCCAGGCTACTCCAAGAACATAGTAATTCACTCAAGATGTCACACACAAAGGTGATACAAATATACTGCATTTGAAAACGTAAAAATGAATATGATGATAACAACTAGCAACCGACAGATAATCAAAGGACGTTGTCAAGGTTTATATAAAAAAAAAACAGTGGCCTAAAAGTAATGTCGGTTTCTGTTAAACGAGCACATAGGAGAGGTGATTCAACAAAAATAAAAACAAGCAATAAATTGATTGGTAATAGCTTTGTCCGAATGAGAAAAATTAAACATTTAATTTAGATCAAATAAGCAGGTACTAAATATGTTTTTGGCCGTCTAGTTATACAGTACTGGAACTTATGACTCCTTCTAGAAATATAAGGAATACATTGGGACCTTGCAACAGGCCACCAGCAGACCACTAACATGGGCGTTGCAATGATAGATTCTGTAACTTTCAAAAGAGTCCTTCTATATATATACACAGCATGTGGGATCCAATTTCCAATCGGGCTTTATAATTACTGCTAATCTACGTCAAGTGAAACTCGGTGGTATGTTGCTAAACAGCATCGTAAAATGTCTACTCAAAACGAGGAGTACATCCCTTAAATTGTTAATATAATGTTGAGTAGGGACTCCATATAGCTGCAGAGTACTAAGCGCATCTAAAGGAGCTAGTTTAATCGCCTTTTCTGCACTTTGGAATTTGCCATATTCAAATTTATTTGTTTTGTCTACCAAGTTCTGGTCAGGGTTACTGTGACAAAAATGACATGCTATAAATTTTTGTACAACACTAGTTGCATTAACATAGTAATAAATGAGCATGAAGTCATAATCATAAACAGTATACATAATATACGTAAATACTACACGGAAGTTAAGAATGAAGTTTTAAATTCTTCTACATTCAAGTCCGTGCGCCTCCACAGAGAGTTGTACAGTCATAGCATGAACTCATCACAGCTAAATGCCTCTTCTAAGAAACTATGTACTTATATGTGTATTATTGGTGTGGATGTAATTTTGAATATTTGCCTATATTTTATACAGAGTTTGGTAATACAGATCCAATTCTTAAAGGCATATTAATTAATACATATAAAGAAAAACCGACAATTTACAAAACAAAATTAAATTGTGATGTTCAGATTTTTGTTTTGACTGAACTGTGTTGTTGGGTTGCTGTTTCAGTGACATTTTTCTCACTTCACCTTTAGCTTTATCAATTGAAAAAAAAATTTAAATGTAAATTATTATATAAGTATCGTTTCAGTAAATCATTATTTTTCGTTCATGTAAAGTACAATTTCTGCTGATGAAGTCATCTAGACGCTTAAAATATTTAAAGTTTTCTAATTTATTTTAAATTTGTCTAATTACGCCTCTGTAACTGTATGGTCTACTGAAGGAGGATTTTAAGTTCAACATATCCACATTAAATATAACAATTTAAATTTTTACATAAACTAAAACTGTGACTTTAAATAACCTCGAATTACGACTTAAGATGTTTGTACTCTGATTAAAATAAACAGCTGCGCCATGAGCGCATGATACGCCCGACGTCTTGTGTGGAAGTTGTCTATGCAATAATCATAAATAGTTTCTGAGAAAGTTTTAAGCAATAACCATTTATTGTTTTTGAGACATGGCTGGACATGTGAAACCCCCCACCCTGTTTTTTTTACAAATATCACTAAAATAAAATTTTGAATCAAACCAAAAAGTATACAGATCTTTAGATTAATATAACAAAGAAGTGCGTACAGTTTCAAGCAATAATCATAAATTGTTTTTGAGATACGGCGCGACATGTAAAAAAAAAACCTCCCCTTTTTTACAAAATACTCAATAACTCAAAAATAAAATTTTGAGTCATCACCAAAAAGTATACAGATCTTTAGATTAATATAACAAAGAAGTGTGTAAAGTTTTAAGCAATAATCATAAACCGTTTTTGAGATACAGCGCGACATGTAAAAAACCCTCCCCCTTTTTTGCAAAATACTCAATAACTCAAAAATGAAATTTTGAATAATCACCAAAACGTATACAGATATTAAGATTAATATAACTAAGAAGTGTGTAAAGTTTTAAGCAATAATCAAGAATCGTTTTTGAGATACGGTGCGACATGTGAAAAAACCACCCCCCTGTTTTAGTTACAAAGTGCCGTAACTCAAAAAGTTTAAATCTTATTTTCACCAAAAAGTATACAGATCATTTGACCATCATAAAAAACAACTATATTAAGTTTCATGAAATTTAGATAAGTTGTACTCAAGTTAGGTGCGACATGTTTACGCCGGACAGACAGACGGACAGACAGACGGACGGACGGACGGACACCGGACATTTGTATACCATAAGCGTCCGCAAATTTACGGGCGTATAAAAAAATAATAATATTTCTATGGATTAAAATATCTTTTAAAACTATAAAGCTGGAAATGTGAAATTAAGTTTAAACATTTTTCTTGACAGTTAAATTTTCAAGATTTCAAGGTCATTATCAAATCATATTACTTTGTACTTTTAGAGCTTTTAATGGAAAAAATCAAAAAGTTTAAATTCGAGTTACGTCAATATATTAAATTCATGCTATTTACAATTCTTAACGTCAAGTAAAAGTTGCCCAAAATTGATCAGAATTTTTTTTTGCCAGTGTTCGAGATCAAGTAGAAGTTAAATCGTTTTCAAAAAGTCAGATTCAACTTTGTTACATAAAATGTTAAATACACAATTTCCACGTTACACTTCCAGAGTCATCACCACTTTCACATAATTGAATTATAACACGGAAATGTCTGAGTGGTGTTTTTCCCCATTTACAAACATGTAACTTTAAATAATTGACCAATCACGAGTCAGATGTCAATCGTTTACTGGATTATTATTTTCCCCAGACTCTCAATCATAACCGTCCCATTTTAATAGGAACAGCTTTTTCCTATTTGAATTGTTTTACAGTAGTCATTTTGAAAATGTTATAGATTGCTGTTCGGTGTAAGCCCAGGCTCTGTGTTGAAGTCCATACTTTGACCTATGATTGTTATTTCTTTTATACATTGTGACTTGGATATAGAGTTGTCTCATTGGCAATCATGTCACATCTGTTTAATTATAAGTCTATGCAAAATGATAATACTTTTATTTCAACAAAACAAAAACACTATTGCATGTTCAGAACGAATAACATTACTTTGAATTCCTCTTCATACAAGTATAAATAGTTACACTAAATCTAAAGAGAATACAACTCTAATAATTATTGTACTCAATACATTAATGTAACATGCATCTTTGGTCCTTTCTTCTTTATTTCAAAACAGGTGCTTTCAATTTTGACTCTGAGGTATTAACATTTTCGAACTCTCACATGACATAAACCAAATAAACTGACCATATGCATATTTTTAAGATAAGTTTTTGTTTCATTTTCAGTACATGCTTCCTTGATAAATTGTCTTTCCTTTTCCTTTTCAATGCATTTCATAAAGAAATGAAACTCGTCTTCAACCTGCATATTTCTACTTTTTGTCTTCATTGATTCTTTAAATCGATCTTTCAAAATTGCTATCTGATTAGTATAAACTGAAGCTTTACATAGTGTACTATGTAGAGTAAAACATATATAAGTATGAACTACTAAATAATATAAAAACAATGTAAAAGTCCAATTGACCAAATAATATGAGTATTGTTTTTGTTTTCGGACATGTGCATTACACGGTCATACATAAAATTAACCCAAGTTTCAGTTGATATATGGGAAGAGGTTCCGTTCTAGTTTCATGTAAAGGTTGATGTATGTAAAACTATATACACTATGCACATGAATTAAACTGCTGCTTGATTAGTCTCCCTGACATTATTATCCTTTAATCGAATTACTTAGTCGCTCCTCTTCTAAAGATTCGGGAACAAAACTCAGGGGAAGTAACTCTCCAGTCTTCATCATTTTATAAGATAAATCTGGTTTTGTCATATAAACATCCCAGTCGGTACCAAACTGAAAGAAATAAAGTAAAACTATGATAAAGGTATGTGGTCATATATTTAATATATGTTGTGCAATTCAAAAAATGTTCAAATTGAAGACAAATAAAAAAGATATTCAGAGTGTCATATGTGATATGGATACTCTGTAACGGTCCACCATGTAAGAAGATGCATAAATAAACCCGCAGGTCGAAAACAGCTTTTCAACCAATTCGAGCTACTTTCTAGAAATACCTCATGATCAGTGGTCATACTCGTGAATATCTCTGATATATTTCAAACTGGATTGTCAGCATCAATCAATCATCTTGAATTTCTCTCACTGATATAATAATACCCTTCCGTACTACAAAATATAATTTAATTCATCCCAGGTTTTTGAAGATCAAATTTTTGCGCAATCTTTAGTTTTTTGTGTAGTTTTGTAGACTTTCGTCTTTATCCTTTTCTATATTCACCATGATGTGACCGTTTTTTTCTGCGACTTATTGTTTTTGATACCTTGAATAGAAGCAGCATAGTTCCGTCTTTTAATCAACGTTAATATATTTACTTTCTTTTAGTTTTAACTATTAATTATTTCACTATCTTACCTCCACTAAGAACTGTCTACAAGCTCCACACGGAACTATATGAGAATTTTTCAGGTCACTGACAAAAAAATAAAACATGGTGTACTCTGTTGAAAGTATCATACAGTGCTTTACTTTGAAAAAAGGAAGGCGATAGATTGAAATTGAAAGAAACTATCAAACATCTGTATAATCAACGCCAAAATTCCCCAAAACTACCTACACTCCCCCCCCCCCTCAATTTTTTTAAAAAAATAAATGAAATAAAAAGCCCTTTGAAAACAGGGGCACCTGACAGGCAGTTGAACTTGTAGCAGGTTAAACGTTATTTTAATGTAGATAGAAATCCACCCCTTAAAACTCGGACAGTTAACTAATCAAAGACACATACATGTACATGTTCAAGAACATACAATGTAAAAATAAGTATAGAAATATCACCTTTTCTATAAATTTAGAGAAAAATACATAACAAAAAACACCAGACTTTTGAATTAGTACAAGTACACAACAAACAGTTGTATCGTGAACAAAATATTTGCAGTTACTGAAAACAAGCTCAAAGCAACTGCTGATACGAAACAAACTAATTGATTTACTGATTGAAAAATATTATGCTGACTGAATAGTTTGATGGACAGAATGGCTAGTGAATCATTTTTATTGTTTACCTTGAAATAGCAATGGCTTTAAATTTTCTATACCCCTCCGACACAGCTTTAACTATGGCAGTTCTTTCAGCACATATAGACAGTCCGTACGAAGCATTCTCTACGTTACAACCTGTGAAAATCAACATATGATCTGTTTGAATTCTGGCATAGTATAATATTATAGTAAACAAAAACATATAGCTAATACAATGGAACAAGCCATTTGTGTTTTTTTATTTTTATTTCAAACCTTCCAAGATCGCCTCTATCATGTATTTTGGTGAATTCTAACTTTTTCTCAAATAATCAATGTACAATGCAAATAAATATCCTTATATCAAATATAGAATGGAATATATGACAGTGCCGTTGGTGACTGTTTAGAAGCTAATATTGCCAAATATTCTACTACAATCGGAATGAACAAAAAAACCTGCTTATACTGCAAACTTAACTTTTATGTTTCGCCCACTCAGATAGGTCATGTAGGTACTATGCCAGAATTTCAATGCTAATGCTAATGAACATTAATAATAACGATATGAATTAACGATCAGGGCATAGTTCCCAAAAATCAATCTGCAATTATTTAACACCCATTGATCAGCAGCTTCTATATCTTAAATCTTCTTGTTAAAACTACATTCGGCTTAATTTTAGGCTAATACTATTTTTACTTTAAATTTGGCCGTAGAAACTGTTAAATCGTAACACTGGAAGCCTATTTTTACATTAAATACCCGTATAATAACTGAACAATCAGCACAATACAAAGAGTTATTTCTATTTTTTTTTAAATATACCTGTCAGTGAACAACAGTACAATCTACAGATGTATAGCTGCTTGTATTTAGTTTTAAAATTTACCATGATTACATGTTATAACTGTACAATCTACAGGTGTAAAGCTGTTTGTATTTAGTTTTAAAATTTACCATGATTACATGTTATAACTGTACAATCTACAGGTGTAAAGCTGTTTGTAGTTAGTTTTAAAATTTACCATGATTACATGTTATAACTGTACAATCTACAGATGTATAAAGCTGTTTGTATTTAGTTTTTAAATTTACCATGATTACATGTTATAACTGTACAATCTGCAGATGTAAAGCTGTTTGTATTTAGTTTTTAAATTTACCATGATTACATGTTATAACTGTACAATCTACAGGTGTAAAGCTGTTTGTATTTAGTTTTTAAACTTACCATGATTACATGTTATAACTGTACAATCTACAGGTGTAAAGCTGTTTGTATTTAGTTTTTAAATTTACCATGATTACATGTTATAACTGTACAATCTTCAGGTGTAAAGCTGTTTGTATTTAGTTTTAAAATTTACCATGATTACATGTTATAACTGTACAATCTACAGGTGTAAAGCTGTTTGTATTTAGTTTTAAAATTTACCATGATTACATGTTATAACTGTACAATCTACAGGTGTAAAGCTGTTTGTATTTAGTTTTAAAATTTACCATGATTACATGTTATAACTGTACAATCTACAGGTGTAAAGCTGTTTGTATTTAGTTTTAAAATTTACCATGATTACAAGTTATAACTGTACAATCTTCAGATGTATAAAGCTGTTTGTATTTAGTTTTTAAACTTACCATGATTACATGTTATAACTGTACAATCTACAGATGTATAGCTGTTTGTATTTAGTTTTTAAATTTACCATGATTACATGTTATAACTGTACAATCTGCAGATGTAAAGCTGTTTGTATTTCGTTTTTAAATTTACCATGATTATATGTTATAACTGTACAATCTGCAGATGTAAAGCTGTTTGTATTTAGTTTTTAAAATTACCATGATTACGTGTTATAACTGTACAATTAGAACACTGAAATACAATTGAGAATGAAAACGGGGTAATGTGTCAAAGAAACAACAACCCTAGAAAATACTGCGACAGAAAACAGTCCAAGGCCACCAAAAGGATCTTCAACACAGCGAGAAAACCACGCAGCAGGAGGCAGGCTTCAGCTGGTCCTTAAACAAAAATGTTTACTAGTTTAGCTATTTTTACAATGCTTTTTCCTAATGGAAATTTACCTGAAATAACTGTACCATCAGCACACAGTAAGGCTGCTCCTACTGGAAATTTACTGTACGGCATATATGCAGCCTTCTTTGCATCACGACTTGCCTTTAACAACTTGTAAATAGCGTCTGAAAATAAACTTTCTATTTAAATTTCATGATATACTTTTTATAATTGCATGTAATAAGGAGATATGGATTACACGTCATTTCAATAAAGCAACAACCACACGACAAAAAAAGTAGAGGAGAAAAAACTAACTTTGCTGTTTATTTCGTCTTGATAAAAATGATGGGGAATATTTTATTACTTTTTGATAATTATT
This sequence comes from Mytilus edulis, assembly GCA_019925275.1. NCBI lineage: Eukaryota > Metazoa > Mollusca > Bivalvia > Mytilida > Mytilidae > Mytilus > Mytilus edulis. The sequence continues at coordinate 74,670,466 of CM034359.1, read as the reverse complement.
TTAATTCAACCTTCATCTTATACAGTTGTTCACGGTTTTACTCTTTTATGCATTATTAGACATGTAAGCTTCAACCCTCGGGTAGATATTTGTCGAAGCAATGTCTTCAATGAGTTCTTTCGAGATGAAAAGAACAACTAGACTAGAGAGCCGTGGTGTAGTGGTTATCGCATCGGACTACTAACGCGAAGGTTCCTAGTTCGATCCCCGTTTCAGTCGACTCTGCCTTGACATCATTTGCGAGTATGGTCTTTAGAAACAGTGATAGTCGTCGGAAGGGGACGATAAATGACTGACCTATGTTAAGAGAGAGAGCAATGTCTCTTGCACGTCAAAGACACCCTTGTAGATTTCGAAATAGATAAATTAAAAAAAAGAGCAGTCTAATGCCGCTACAAGCTAGGCATCACTCGCACCCGCTCGCACCCGCAAAGTGGAAAGGGATTAATATAAGTTGCAATAACTTGTTTCCCAAATCTACTGTAAATAAATATTTTTAAACTAAAAGAACAACCAAGTGAAATAGTATTTAGACTTGATGAAGTTTTAAAATATAGAACATGATAGCATGGATGAGAGAAGCCGTTTTACTGTTTTCTTTTGATAAATCGTTATAGAAGACCTAGAACGTGGGCCATCTAATTTGTTATTTCTATATTGATTAATGGTATGCCATGTGTTACCAGACAAACATGCATGAATAAGTATACATTCTTGTAATTCATATATGGATAATATTTGACGTAAAATATAAACACATTTCAGAAAATGTAAATAACTTTTAGAAAATTCAAGTACATCTGCATGTGAAATGTCAGTGCATATAATATTATTACAGCACACATAAGCAAATATAAATAGGCACGATTCGATCAGCCTGATATCATAATAATTCCCGTTACTTTAAAAACATTTAATAAAAGTACATGTATACTAATAAATTTTATAACTTCTAAAACTTAAGTTGTCAATATAAAACAATAAAGCAATTAAAAATATAGTAAAAACATTACATTACGTCATTACGGATAACCACGATTACATGTACTTGTACATATATATATATTGACTTTCTTATGACTTTGAATGTTTCTCGAATAGCAGTCAGATCTTTTAAAATAATCTAATTTGACGTTTGTTTGTTTATTAATTCATCACTCCTTTTTTAACATTAAGGGATTAACAATTTAAGTAAAAACAATATAAATATCCTGTCTGCACAATCCTAATCATCATCCCTAAGCATACACCATGTACAATCCGCAATAAACCGGATCATAACGAATAAAACTACGTAATTATTGATATGTACATGGTGTAGCAATACAAATTCTTAGAATTCATCGATATTACATAAATGAATAATTCTGTTACATATATGATTACTTATACATAAACATAATGTCAACACAAACACAAACTACAACAGAAATAAGTGCTAATATCCACCTCATTTGATGTTAAACTATGGTGGCTTTATATAAGTGCTTTCTGGTCTTTCTGCAATGTCCGTGCTTAGTGTCCAGATGCGGATTTGAGAAGGACAGGGTCCCGAGTCACCCTTAAGCTGGGGTCACACATTCACGATTTTTACTGCCGTCCTTGACAGGACCATTCCCGATTAAAATTTGTCAAAAGTCTGATCAAGATCCTGTGAATCGTGGATGGAAATTCGATTTGTATCTTTCGCCAGGTAAAATTCGACCGAGTCTGTCACGACTGCGTCCCGATTCTACCGAATGTAATCCGACAGAGATCAGATAGTGACAAGACAGTGAACCGACGCTGACGGAAGTTATCCGATCGAAAACTGTCGGCATAATCGGGATGATCAGGTACTGTCGGAACGTAATCCTATCACGGTCCGCTCTATCGCATTGCAAACGGCTTTGTCTGGTCTCAGTCGTATTGTATTCTGTTATTGTCGGGACTTCTCCAGATCATTCCCGTTCCACAGGACACCGTCCCGAATACACAGAACATTGTTAGGAATTCGATACGATACAGCAGAATCTGTCACGACATAGGCACGATTGTAATCCGACTAGACAAAATCGGCTGAGTTTCCCCGAATGTTACGGGACGCACCTAACTGTCGGGGTGCTTTGCCGAACTATTCGGACCCTTCCCGACCAGTAGGAATCTGTTACGAACTAAAACGACTGCGTTCAGACAATAATAGGACATTCCAGATAATTGAGGATACTAATCCGACTTTTTCACTTTTCGTGTCGTATCGCTGTCTGATCTCAAACGGGAGCAATAATCGGCAATGTGTGAACCCCGCATTAAGGAGCTTCGCATATAATAAATGCAAAGACTGTTTACAAGTTCCACTCAAACTGACGATGGCTAACCGTTCGCAACCCCCTTTTAAAAATATCCCGACTGGAGTACCTTGTTCCGCCTTACCCCCCCCCAATGAGAGCCATCACACATCTACAGGTCATCTTACGATCATACATGAGCATTTTTTAATTGCACTGTTTCATAAATTTGTGTTCTAAATGTATCTTGGTCGTGTCGTTCTCGGTTATACGGTTTCATGTATTTATGATGTAAAGGGGTCTGAATGAGGGTCCTTCATTTCTGTATTCTTAAATCTTTATGCTATTTATCTGTATTCTTTATTTTTTGTCAATTGTTTTCAATCATTTATACATATATCATAAGAATATTTAATCTACTTCATGTTTCTTCTGTTTTTCTACTTTTTTTACCCTCTTTTTCTGTATTTTTTGCCAATTATTCTCTATATTGTTAACCTAATATTAATCACACGTATATATCGGATATTTCTCTCATATTTTTTATACTATAATTATATAATTAACTGTCTAGATTGATTCTATCTGCGTGCTTATTAACGAAAACAAGCACTTTGTGTTTAGATATTATTACATGTGAATAGAAACATGTTCGTGCATATATATTCGGAGTAACCTATAACAATATATATTAGTATGCAAAACATGCACAATAAATATCTACAGCTATATACATTTGTTTTAGTGTTCATTCGTTTTCCTTAAACCTTTTAAAATCTCGAAAATTTTCTTCCAACACATGTATAAATTTGGAATTCCTAAATTGAGCTTTTTCGACTTAGACGACAAAATAAGGTGTCTTCGAAAATTTAGGCAACTTAACGTACATTTGTACTACATGTACATATACATCTAAAAACTTGTTCCACTTTTTAAACTAAATTAAGGAATTGTGTCACATAAAGCCGTGTTAAAATAAGTCCTTATATTGTTATTTTTGTACCAAAATGGTACATCAATTTTCGAAATTTGTGTCAATGTTTGATCATGAAATTGCTATTTTTTATTTTGAATGGCGAATGTGGTGTGTGTAGAGGGTATACACCAGCCAAAATTTTATTAAACTATACTGTATACACACCAGTCGATCAAAGAGAAGAACTTATTTGTAACTCTCAGTCATCTTACCCGACAGATCTTACTTGAATATAGAAATAAGGAGACCTGACGTGGTATGAACGTTCTAGGTCTACGTTCAAATGGAGTGGATAATAGTTATACAGGGCCCGTGAGCCTTCAAAAACGAGAAAATCCCATACCGTATAGTTAGCTATAAAAGGCTCCGACATGAAAACGGTGGAACACTTCATCTGAAATGTCGTTATTTAAAGACAGACTGAAAATTCTTCAGCTGAGCATATTAACGAGGTCAAGAATGTTGATATATACATGTATATATACTCATTTATTTATTGCTCACTTATGGAAATTATTTATAATGTTTCTCACGTTGAAACTCCACACCATGAATAGATATATTTGATGTTTACAAAGCGTATTTATTGATAAATATATATATTGATTTCGCCTTCGATGTCGATTTTACACCGAAGGTCGATTTCATACGCAGTCGTTCGTCTGAAACTAATTACTACGTATTTACTTGTTTACTTCCTTCTATAGTACGGGGGCTTATTATATACCTGGAACTTAATATACGTTATGCAGTATATCCAAGTACACATATTTACTATCTAATATATCTTTTTTAATTTGAAATGAATTTCCTCGATAATAAATTATGTTTTCCTGTATTTGTTCACACACTGTCAGAACCCCTACTGGAATGAAATGTTAATTATCAAGCCTTAACAATATTCTTGATAAATTTTTCTTCATTGATAATACTCAGAATTTATCAAAATTGCAGTTCTAAGGGTTTTTATGCGTTTTAAATTAGTTGTTTACATTTACTGTAAAAAAAAAAACCATACATACATCTGTGATTGTGACTGACAACGCATTTTAGAGGCGTATCACGACAGGTGTCGTATGTGGAGCAGGATCTGTTTACCCTTCTAGAGCACCCGGACAGTGAGATGACCCACGGCCGTTAATAGGGGTTCGTGTTGTCGGCTATTCTTAGTGTTTTTGTCATTATGTTTTGAGTATTGTGGTTAATTTTTCGTTGTTTTTCATGTTTTTTTCAATATTGTATTGTCTGTTTGTGTTCGGACTTTGATATGAGTTTGAATGTCATTTGGTATCTTTTGCCTCCCTTTTGGTCAGTACACAATGCAAGTAAAATGAAGTCGAAATAATTTGAGTGAATGGCCCTGCATTTCGACTATCTCTCCTCCTCAGGCTCCTCATCATTTGTTTCAATACGTACACCCAGAACTATTCTTCAATGTGATATTTCAATTCCGATAAATATAATGTTTTATTACAAAACCAAAAGTGAGATAAACTAAACCCCCCTTTTCACAAAAAAAAAAGTATATACAAAAAAGGTAATTATAAAAATAAACAGTTAGACCTTACAATTTATCATAGTTATTCAAGGAATCATAATGTCTCACATTGTAATGCATGTTTATGAATATATTTTTTTTTATTCTTTTACTACTTATTTTTTTTTTCAAATGACTACATGTATATTCGAAATCTATTAATTATTTGATAATTAATTTACTATCATCAGCATCATTATTAAAATAAAATCACTCGTCGTTGTTGTCATCAACATCATCATTATAATCATCATTTTACTAAACAACGTTCATTTATATCCTAGATGAAAAATTTCTGTTTCATATGCAAGTTTTCTTAATTTTACGTAAAACTCTAATTAGGAAAACATATAATTATTTTCCTTACCTGCATCTGAACTCTTGTTCTCCATGTTATTCGAATACGTAAAAATGAATGAATGAAGACTTGTTTACTATTTCTATTTACCACCAGGGTCAACAGGTGAAAGTTGAAAGGCTTATGCATCTTCAACCGGAAGTGTAAAAATCAAAACAAATACTTCAACTTCCGCTATGGCCGCCTCCATGAAGAAAAGCATGTCCAGCAAGAAAAGGTTGTTGTACTTAAAATCATGTCATTTTTAACATTCTAAATGAATTAGAATTATATTCTATCAATAATTAGTCATACAAAACAGTTACACGTTAACAAAATTAACTAAACGCCTTCGCTCTAAAACACGTTTTTTTTAAAAACATGTATACAAATATACATGATTTACACAATATAATTACTTATTATCCATTGCTTTCATCAATTCCTGTCGATCCGGCGCTAATTCGATACGCCCAATTCGATCTGGTCCAAAAAATATAGTCGATGAGGACCCAATTTGAAATAAAATGATTACCATACATAATTTTCAATATTTTATTTAGGATAACATTGCATGTTTGTATATATATGTACATGTACTTGTACTTACTTATAATGTAGATCCAAATGTTTACGGAACAACTGAGCTGCAAGGGTATAGTTGAATCTGTGTACACTCCTTTATATCAGGATTAACAGGTTGGGAACAATTCTAGCCCTAAAATGAGGGGACTATCCCTTTTATGAGGTGTATCCCGTAGTCATCTGTTCTCAATAGTTATCAGTTCTCAATAGCAATGCACCTGGTAAAATAGAAGAGTTGTGAAACGCAATGTTTCTTGGTCCGTATTTCAAAACAGAATAAAAACTCGTTTCAAGCAAGCAAATACTGTTACCATTCAAGTTCCAGACTTCCAATAATTATGCACGTCTGCAAGCTATTAACGTTTTTTTTGGGACGCTTCCTACAACGTCATACACCGAAGCCATTTTTTATACGGATTTGAGAGCATAAATTATGGGACTTTAAACCTAATTTTGACAAGAAATTTTATTGCCGTTAGAAAATTTTACGTATCAAAGCCTACTTTTGTGCTTATGATGAAAATATTTCCAGAAATATCCAAAGAAAGGATAAAACAAATAAGATTTCATAAGTGGGAATAATTATTTTGTCATTGCAAGATTTCCAAAATTACCATGGCGTGATTTCCGGTGAATAAAATTTAAACCGTAAAAGTGACGACCCGAATTTCCGGTAAGTAAATCGAACTTTCCGGAAATCGGAGCCATAAATGACCGATTTTAAATTTAATTCACCGGAATCACGTGTCATTGGTAATTGTAGGAAATGTTTGTAACAAAAAATATCCACTTCAAATGGTATCTTAATCTTGTTTTATCCTTTCTTTTGGATATTCTGGAAATATTTACTCAATAAGCACAAAAAGGTAGGACTTTATAACACTTAAATTTAACCAGCAATAATATTTCTTGTCAAATTGGGTTTCAAAGTTCCCCAAAAATTGCCCAAACTCCAGACGTAAAAAATGGCTTCGGCGTATATCGCTAGAGGGTCGTCCAGAAAAAAAATAAAATACCTCCCAGCAAGAATATTAATTATTGACTAGTTTCAGACATGGTATAACGTACAACAGCAGTGTTCTCCCCAGGCCGTTTTAGCACAGCGCTTTTCAGCGCTATTGCAATTCCCGCTGTCCTATTGCACTGACGCAGCGCTATCCCACGCAAACAGTCGCTATATTTTTTTTCGTATTTTTTCTATTTTTTCAAATTTCCCGCTTATTTTTCACTTCGGACCACATGATCGACTGGTTTACGATTTTTTAAAGAATTTTTCGTTGTATTAAAGTAACTCCCGGGACCAGTCTAATAAATTTTACAAAATGGGTTTTTTGAAAGATCAAAATAAACAAAGATTGACATCTATTATTTTAATTTAAAGAATATATATAGAGGCATATATGAATGAAATGAGATGAAATGAATTGACCGCATTTCCCGACGTCACTCACAAACTTGTTTTACGAACTTTGAACAAACGAGGATTTTAAAAACGATCAAACAACTGTTACAAATTATTTGCCGGGTTTACTATCCATACGAACCCCGAAAATGAGCAAGTCTTTTAAGTATTCATTATCCCCTATTAGAACTTATAATTGTTTAGTCAGAAATTCTACCATTTGATAGCATATGATTAGAAAAACAAACCCAAGCTGATACGACTTGAGAAATTTTACTGTCTCCATTCAAGCTTGGATGAGGCCATTTAAATCAAATGTATTATAAAACGTTAAGGTCATAAAAATGAGAAATCTTTATGCAAAAAAATGTTAATTCCTGTCAAACGTCGTAAGGTTAACAGTACACTGCTACAGTTGGTTACAAAACCAAACACTGAAACAGAAGCTGACAATGACTTTATTGTTGGTCCTTACATGTTCTGCAATATTACCTGATAGTGCTAAGAAATCTTCACACAGACATGTCTGGTGTAGACCCATCATGGAAAAAGACTTCTCCTCCAGTTTTATACATAGATAGTATGAGGGTTTAATATATGAATTTACAATGGAGAAAAAAATACTCTTCTTCTTTATCCAGACAATAACATTAACAAACAAAGCCTCATTAAGGGGTACACTGTAACTTCCATGAGCATGATGAGGACATCATAACAAGAGGAAACATCAACAGCATAATATAATAAAAACACATAACAAAACAATTACAAACAAACCGTGCGCCGCGATAAAGTTACTGAGCATTGTCGAAAATTACACGATTACCACAGCGCTATCCAAAAATCCTGGAGAGAACGCTGCAACATATAAATAATATTTTTCAATTTTAACCTACCTTTTCCTAATTCCCAAAACAACCCCAACTTCATCCCCTTGGTTCATAAATAGCACATCAGAGCTCCAGATAAGCTGCATATTTGCGTAATCACGCAATAAAAATAATTAAAAACCCAATGCAATTGCCCATTGCAGGGTTCAATAACCCAATTAATTCAAAGGAAATTATCTGATTATATATATGCCAAAACTATGAGTTCTTAACACTTTTACTCGCTATCGTTTGCGTTATTTACCCTTATCTGATTACAGGCGTAGCGTAAATCTATTTTATAATATTAATAATTGGAAATGTCCTATCATTCTAAAAATAGAGCCCTGCATCAGTAGCTGAAATGGGTCCCTGTTGGAACATACAATGATTTAAAACGAAAGTAAATGTCCGCATGTTTTCATCTTCTTTTTGATAGCTTAGGGAAAGTTATGATAATAACAAAACTCAGCTAGTGTTTTAATGAAGCATCCATCAAACGCAGTGCGTGTTTGCATACCTTGGGGTTACGTCAAAAACGAAATCAGTTGTAAAAAGTGAAAGGTATATCTCAAATCTGGGAACTACTTTTTTTTTTTTTGTAAAGTAGGTCTGGCAAATAGGTGAAAGTACTAGCAAAACTTTCTTACAGCACCTAACTTAGTGGTTAAAAACCCAATTTGATATTTGCTTGAGGGGTGAACTGAAATTGATAATGCAATTAAAAATCTTTATCACCCAATTACATAAAAAAATGGTGGGTAAAAACCCAATTTGTGAATTCTTATCTGGAACTATGGCACATTTTCAAATGTAAACAAAACCTAGCTCGAAAAGAATGTCAAGTCCACATATGTATTACACAATTGTTAGATGTAGTGTGACGCCGCTATGGAAAAAAATCTATGGAACGCAGTTTGGGCCATATCTTATGAACTTTAAGAAAATGTATGCCCTTAAATTTGTATCTGTGACAGTCAAATATAAAAAACAGCTGTGACAACTTCTTACATTGTATAACATATAAGAACTGGTTCAATAATTTAAAACCATCTAAAATATATTAAAGATTAATATTCAATGCTTTTTTTGTCCTAGGGTGAAAATTCCTAGGATATCTGTTAAAGGGAAACTTCGCAAAAAAATCAAAAATTGATATTATGTTCATCCAGTATAAAAATGCTCAAATTCATTGTATTAAAGTTTTATTCCGCTAGATAAGCGATCACCATCGATTTTAAATTTAGAGTATCAATTCTCTGCGTTCGGCCATTTTGTCTTCTTTCCCGATTAATAACAACGATATGTCTATAAACCACAAAGGAACAAAACTACAGTAACCGATGTAGTCGTAATTGCGTGTCAATATCTTGTCAATCGTACGGTTGTTTATCCGACTAACTAACTTGATACGGAAAATATTCTTATTTTTTTAAATTACCATGGTCTGTTGTTTTAAAACTGTTGATATTGGAATTAGGTAAAAAGTCAAAGTTGAAATCATAAATAAGTGTTCCGTGAAAATTGTTTTCGAAAATCTAATTTGTTCATAATTCTTTAAAGTAATAAACTTTTTTTCAAATAAATTCTGATCTTCCCTCATCTGATCACCAGCATGGCTAAAGGTATTACTTCCAAAGGTATTGTGAGGGTGTGAGGTGACACGTCCAGGTATTCAAGCGATTTCCTGTCGGGCTTGCAAGTTCATGCATCGTTTCAACTCTGCAGGTATTGATCAGTGTATCAGATGTACAATATACAACTCTGTCTTATTTGTCATTACTAAACTCATACGCTTGTTTATAAATAACATTTCTGGTGTAAAGAATATTATTCATAAAAATATAAATAATACCCAAAAAATAAGATTTGATGAAATTAAAATCTATTTAAATATTTTTTCCAAGGGTGAATTTGGGAAAATGTAATATATACTCATTGTCAATAGTGAAGGACAGATTGGAACATACCAGAAATATTGATTTAAAAAAATGTACGCACTTGTCGACGATTCGTTTATACGACTGGGTAGAAAGTTACGGAACTATAGCGCAATTTAAAATATATACATGTATACATTGAACATAAGAAAAAAACATATATTTTGAATAAATTGGGGTAAAAGTTTTGTAAATAGACTAGTCCACGTAAGCCAACAGTATGTAATCATCGAATGTCGATAGACTATTGTATACCAGAAGAAGAAGAAGAAGAAGAAGAAGAGAACTAATTTGATTTAAATACAGGTCGATGTATAATTTGCTTTGGTTCATCGAAGTTGTGGACATAGTAAAATCACAGATTTATATTTCAATAAGATTGTTCTCGAACAAAGGAAGGAATTCGTCATCACAATTGTTATATATATATGCCACTGGACGAACACTAATTATCCCCAAGGGATGTGAATATTTTGCTGGGAAACTATTGAGTATCAAAGTTTCAAATTAATTTCGGGATTTATTTTCTTTCTTGGTATTCAAGGGAAATATGACATTAAATTGGTTCTGTCTTTTTTTTTAAACATCGTTAAAAAGATGTGTGTCTAAGGTGGAAGCCACAAGAACCCTGTAATACTAGTACGAGAGTATAGCATGTAAACATTCCTTCTCAATAATATGGTTGTATTGGAAATCTTTTCATACAGATTGACAACTCATGGTCCGATATGCATGTAATATTTGCCACATGACGCCCATAGTTCTTTCTACCATCATCATCTTATTCTTTGATATTGCTGTAAACATCGATGGTTCACACCCAAACAAAATGGGAGTAATGTACCTTCAGAGCTTTTCCGTGGTATACACTTGTGAAAATTAATATATAGACGAAATTTCTGTATTGAAATGAATCTACATCTTCAAATAACGATTTTGAGTAATCACCTTACAAACCAATATAAACGTATGGCAAGATATAACCATGAAGGAATTTAGTTTTTGTCAGACGCAAGAACTCATCACTATCATAAACGTATACGTATATATGCATGCAGTTTCAAATATCAAGAACAAGCGGTCGATGTCGATAGTCCGTTTTCTAACTGTTCAGAGTTAGACATGTCACTTGTCCATTCTTGGAAGCCTTAATATTCCCCGTCTAACGATGGGAACTCTTTCTGGTTGTGTTGACTATAAATGCTTGTATGGTAATTCTGTCGTTTATCTGTACAAGTGGTTGCATTTCCTCTCCTTTCCCAACAAACAAACTAACGAAACGCTACTAGTCTGCTTTCTCTAGAGCTCATCCTCAATGGCGCTTATACGTCAGGAAAATTACATGTATACTAATAATGATTGTTTCAAGAACAACGATGTATGGACGAACTATTCTAAATTCGTCAATATCAGTTATGCATGACTAAAATATACGTTTTATTAAAACTACTGTATTACTTATTTGGATTAATGACGGCTATCATGTTCAACATTGCACAAATATTATCATAGAATTTTTAAAAAAAAATGTACAAAAACCCTAAAAAAAAATAATGCCTTAGCTAAGATCATTGGTATTCTTTTCACAAAAAGTTCGTGTAAATGTTTGTCAAATGAATTTAATTATGTAAGAGTGAAATGTTAAAAAGAAACTAAAAAAAAATCATGCATGTTGTATGTTGTATTTTTTTTTCAATTAAAAACTTTAAAATTGCGATAGTTTTATGAGCATTAAACACAGCCAGATTTGAATACAAGTTAAGAAATTCCGGTAAAGTCAATGATATCAAACAGATGTGCAATGGTATATCAAATTGGAAAATATTGCATTTAGTTTTTATTAAAGATTAAAACTACTATTTTTTACTTCATATTTGAATCTTTACGCCAATTGCCGCTAAGAAAGTAATCCAAAATTGTTTCCTTTTATATTTATACACTTTCGGAATTATGAATCTGAATTTTATTTTCAATTAATTTACACAATTTAATTATTGTATCTTTATTCTCATCGTGTATTAAATCTTAGTGTATTAAATACAGCATACTCTTTCTAATCCTTTCTGTTTTTCCTTTCCAAATAACAACATTCATACCTGTGTACGCTTGATTTCACACCTGCGGCTAAATAGCTACAAGGTAAACGAATTGACCTCAAGCCGAGAAATATACAGTGACCTTTACAAAATAATATACACACTCTGCTCACACATTAGTTGCATTGAAATGATTATCATAACAATAACGGTAAATAGAACTGAAATAATTTCAGTTCAATATCAGTAAAAATGTTCAATAAATATTTTATGAAAAAAATCTCAACAATAATTAATGAAATTTATTCGAAAACATTTACTAGAGATAATTTTATAGGAGTTTAATTCAATCAATACAAAACGATATATGCATATTCATTTTCGTTCATTCTTATATTGTGGTTAATAACTACGACCATTCGTCAGCTGTGCGCTTTTAATTACGTATATTGTCGATAAGCTATAAGAGTTAAACAGATTTAATTTTTTCCCAGAATTCAACAAATCGGGCTAAAACGTCACGACCCACTCGAGAATTCATTCAAAAAAGTTACAAATACTTGATTTTCTCCGTTATTAATAGGAATATAAATTTAAAACTTTTCAAATGTGTTTTTTATGTTAAGATGAACATAATTAGATGATAAGTAAAAAATCGCGGAATTTCCCTTTAAAGATGCATTAATTGATCGATAAAGCTAAAAAAAAAAATGAAAAAAAATATTTGTTTCTAGAGACAAATGATACTTTTCTTCAATTTGCGTAATTTTAAATCTATTTATATCAAACATGCTTACCATACTATACTTTTCACAACTATCGAGAACTGATGACCTATTGCACATAATGTCAAAATTGAGCACAACAACAGATGTTTTGATTTTTCTTGATTTACGCAAGAGAAAATTGTGAGGATAATGGGAAATGAAATGAATAAAAGTATCTACATGTACTAAATTAACACAATCAACTTTGACAACATTTGTTTGAAGAACTGGCCATACGGAGCAAAAGTTGGTTACACTACTGAGACCCAATAACACTAGGATACTTTTAGTCCAAATAATTATGAGGTCTTGGAAGGCTATTTTAAATTTTTGCTTTGACGCCTTCCTGCAATGTAAGGCCTCAAAGATAAAAATATAATAGCCTTTCAAGATGTCATAATTATTTGGACTACATGTAGTGTACTTTTCAAGTGATAAAATTTGGATATTTGTTAAAAACCTCTTTTTAGTACAAATGGGCACATATTTATATTACTATTCAAAGAAACTATTTCCCAAAGATCTATACATCTATCTGGTATTACATGGTAAAAACATGTCCCAAGATTTTTTTATATTCCTGGACATACATGTATACATGTACGTGTACATGTATCTTCTTTATTATTAAAATTAATTCAACCCTTCTTTTAGAAAAGTTGTTCGAAATATAATGATTTTTTTCCTTTTACAATGTTTTTAAAGTAACAAATCTAAAAAAAAATCTATTTTCTTTTCTACAACAGTAAAATGACCCCTTCTCTAAGAGGATTCCTTTATATAAGGGATATCCCTCATTTGGGGGGTGTTCCCAACATGTTAAATGGAGTAATGGAGATGTTACACTAACTTATTTACAAATATTTACAAGAACAATCCCCATCCCAACACAAGGAAGTGCTCGGACAATGATAAAGGTTGTTATTATGGTGGAGGAAGCCAACGTACTAGGAGACAACCGCCATGCTGCTCACCAGGAACAGATAAACCCAAGAGAGACTGTGGATTCATTTATTTTCGTGGGTACCAATTTTTGAGAATTGAGAAAATATTGTATTTTAGTGAAAATTTATTTGATTTCGTGGTTTTACTAAAGGGTTTATACAAGCCTTAAGAGAATTTATACTTCGTTGAACATTTAATTTCGTGGTTCACCTCAAACCACGAAATCAATGAGAACTGGTATCCCACGAAAATAAATAAATCCACAGTATCAGTAGATTGATCTGCAGGTCAAGGTCATTGGCAACATTGACCAACCGAGGTCCCAAAAGTACCCATTCTATTTTAAACTCCGGTCTGGGTACCAGAGATATTGTGTTGGAAGTTGAAAATCACCTATCTGATGAACTGATATTTTCAATGCTCTGAATTGAATCGGGACCTTCAGCACTGTAGCCATGAGTCTCTTAACCAGTAGACAATAAACCCACCTGTTTATGATATAAATATTAATGATTTTTTTATCATTATCAAAGGTATATGTAGATGATCAAAATTGTGCCCTAAATGCATTCAAATTTACAATTTTCAAAAGAGGAGACATTTATTTGAATACTGGTTGAAATATTTTCAATATTTGTATTAGATTTCATATTGAAATATATTGAAATTTTTAATTTTTTAATATAAAATATCACCAAACTCATGCACATAAACTTTTTTCTTTAAAAGTTCTTAGAAATACATGTACTCCAATGGAGATATATTGTTTGATTTGCTTTATCCCGCCCATTAAAAGTTAATTGCCACTCCCCAAAATTTCACCAGGTGACCATGTCTATACAAACATCATTTGCCTTGCCTTTGCCAAAATTAATGAGTCTATTGACTTGCCCTAAAAAATACTAAGTGAAAACCCTGCACTGTTAATTATATACATGTATAAAGAATTATTTATTTTATTAATTTTGAAATATTTTTTTGTTTGATTCAGGAAAATGGAAGAGTTGAGTGTTGATGAGTTTATGTTAGGAGACTTTGACAGTGACAGTGACAAAGAAGATACAGCTGTTCACCAAAAACAGAATCAGAAGAAAAGAAAAAATGAAGGACTTAAAAAGAAAGAGAAACAAATTGCTTCAAAACAACAGAAGAAATTACAAGAATCCTCTGTAAACCAGAATCAAACTAAAATAACTGATCAGAAAAATACAAGGTAAACAACTGTCTGTTTGGTTCGGCTAATTGAATAATCATGTCTTGGAATTGCTATATACCTGTAAGTCTGAAGTTATAAATTCATAAATTACTGCATGCATGTGTAATTGTGAATCTGAATCACTGGTAAAAATGTGATTGCACATATTTTTCAGTGGCGAACCAGAACTCATAGAGGGGGGGCTCCCGTGATTCACTGTAAAATCAACAAAATTTTCATTTCTGCCTATGTTTTTAGTAAAAATTTTAGTAAGATTACTACTGAAATTATGAATGCTAGTTTTTTAATATCATTGCAAACTAAGTTAGTCCCAATTATAAAAAACTTCACAATAATTTCTGAGCTTACTATGCATGTACTTAAAAAACTAAATGATTTTCAGAGCCATATTGTTTAAGTAACATTTTCTGGAGTAGAAATGAATAGAGAACATAAATCATCATAATTATGTAAAATTTATCTTTTCTCATACATGTTATAGGAATAACAAAGTAAGGAAATAATTCAAAATAATTTGCTACAAGAATTTTCAAGAGATCACAGTTTTAAGTGACAAAACTTTATCTCTTTTATTGCTTTTTATGTACATTTCATATATTTATAGATTTATTTCATGAGTATATATATATATTTATCAATATACCAAAGCAGTTTTACAAGTTTAATTGTAAACAAAATTTGATTAAAGGAGTAGGTCCGGTAAGGACTCATTTTGGCCTCAAATTTCAGTTTCATCTGACGAAAGATTTTGACCACTTTTTAAAGACTAAAGTGTCTATTTCACTTGATTTAATTAGTATAAGTGAAAGATTTTAACTGATTTAGTCATTAAAAAACGATCCGATTTAAGCTCAAATATGAAAAATCTCTCAAATATGCCAAAAACATCACTTTTCAGATGGATTTTGTCAAAAATGAAACTGGCCGCATCCGTGTTCATCCACAACCTTTATATATGTTATGTATTATCATAAAATACAACTTACATTTCAATATTAAGGATGAACACGAATGCGGCCACTTTCGTTTTACAAAAAAAACCGTCTAAAATTTAACTAAAATGATAGAATTTTGAAGATTATAGTAATTTAGCATGACTTAATGGTGCTACAACCCAATATATGTGCATTGTATTGTCAAAAACAGCCCATATTTATGTAGCAGAATCATTCAACTGTCCAATAAATAACTAAAAGTTTAAATTTTAACAATTTTGTAAAACTGTTATATTTTGGGGCCAAAAAGGGGTCTTACCGGACCTACTCCTTTTGTGAATACTTATACTTATAAAACTTTAAATACAATGTTTAATAATGAGGTTGCTGATGTATAATGTATGTATCTTTTTAATGTCCTCTTTCAGCAAAACAAAGAAAACATCAAAGACACACACACAGTCTTTAGAAGCATTGAAAGATAAAGATCCAGAATTCTATGAGTTTCTGAAAGAAGAAGGCAAAGATCTGCTGGCTTTTAATGAGTCTGATGGTTAGTATAGCATTGACCCCATCATATTTCTGTTACAGAATATATAGCTGCTTGTAATCAGATAAAAAGATTATTGATGGTTTTTCAAACAAGAGTATTTTCTCAGCTACAATCTTGTCAAAGGACGATATCTCTGAGATGAGATATGGCCAAGAAACATCCCCCAGTTGGAAAGGCCATTGATAATGTTAATCTGGTTTATCACAATTTTGACTATTACACTGTTGATTGTTGATGTTAACATTGACAATGTCATATGAACCCTTAATTTCTAATGAAAATTTTCTATCTTGAGTGAGTGCTATGATATGAAAAATTAGAACAAAAAAGATGAAAAAAAAAATACAATAAAAGCATTAAAACATAAAATATTTATATTATTATTATTATGTTGATAATAAATTTTGATTTAGTTTTTTTCAATATTTTAAACCAATCTAGTTGAGTAGTTGTGTACTGTCATCTTATACATATATTTAAAGGGAGATAATAAATACAAATATCAATGAGTTTTGAAGTTTTATTATGTCATCTTTGTGTCTTTATTCATTTTGTTAAAATAAGAAATGCATGAAAATGTTGTCAGTTATATCTTATCCATATGAGTCTTGAGCCTTGTAAGAATACTTATGTACAGAATATAAAGGATTTTTTCACCTCATATAAAAAAGAAGATGTGGTGTGATTATCAATGAGACAACTCTCCACAAGAGACCAAATGACACAGAAATTAATAACTATAGGTTACTGTACGGCCTTCAACAATGAGCAAAGCCCATACCGCATAGTCAGCTTTAAAAGTCCCAGAAATGACAAATGTAAAACAATTCAAATGAGAAAACTAATGGCTTAATTTATGTAAAAAAAATGAACGAAAAACAATATGAAATGGTTATTTATGTGCCGTACATTAATGTTGCCAAATTCATGAAATGCCTTTTAGCCACCAGTTTTTCTAGACTGATTTTTTTTTTATCAATATTGAGTTCATGAAGTTACTATGAACGACAAATTACTCTTGAGACTTGATTGACATTTATTTTTCAACTCTTTTTGTTTTATAGATGAAGATATGAGTTCTGATGATGAAGATCAAGATGATGAAGTTCAGGATGATGCCAGTGATAAAGAAGAAGATTATGATGATATACCAACAAGTAGTGACGAAGAGGGAGATTTACATCAACCTCCTCAAGAACTAGAGGTTGTTATAATATAAACTTAGGGATGTAGAAACATCAACACCTAAACACACTTCCGTAGTGCTAATTTTACTCCTAGGACCTTAAACTGTTTTAAACAAGTCAATTTTTTTCTCAGGTAAAATTTAATTTTGGCCATATCAGTCAAAGTTAATAGTAAAGTGTTCATTTGTAAATTTTTATCTGTTGATATGTAATAATTATATCATTCAGGGCTCTCGGTCATAAAACTTTACTCAGTACTCCGAGTACAAAATAAGTGCTCGAAACCCAAAATCCAGTATTTTGATTGGTTGATTCTTGAGTCTGAGTACAAAAATCGTGCTCGAAAGTTTTATGACCGCAAGTCCAGATGTTTCATTGATTGATTGATTGTTTAACGTCATTTTCAGCTATATTGGCTATTGCATGGCTGTCATATTTTATTGATTGTTTAACGTCTTTATCAGCCATATTGGCTATTGCATGGCTGGCATTGATTGA
>CM034359.1:74606951-74652316 GCA_019925275.1 Mytilus edulis | reverse complement strand
TGTGTTCATTCTAAATATTTTAAATGTAAGTTGTATACGATCATAATACATGACATATATAAAGGTTGAGAGGGAACACAGATGCGTCCACTTTCATTATTAACAAAAACAATCTGAAAAGTGACATATAATGGCATATTTGATAGATTTTGCATATTTAAGCTTAAATTTGAGCGTCTTTAAAGACTAAATCTGTTCACAAAAACTAATTGAATCGGCTGCAATAGACACTTAAGTGTTTAAAAAGTGTTTAAAAAGTGTCCCTAATCGTTCATCAGATGAACCTGAAATTTGAGGCCAAAATCAGTCCTTACCGGACATACTCCTTTACCAGGATCTGACATTTTCAAAATACATTATGTTTTTAAGTTACTTTATTTTGATATAATAACTTTTCTGATAATAAAACTGCCACTCTGTATTGACAACATTTTTTCATATGAAACATTTTGATTATCTTTTCAGTTTACAACGCAGTAATCAGAATGTGTTTAACTTTAATACCAGCGGCACTTCTGAAACATTTAGGGTTACCTCCCCTGACAGATTTACAGAAGCCAGTACTTCCTTCAAAAAGCAATACCAAATGGAAGAAAATTCGTCTGGAAATTAAATCTTATCTGGCTGCTGTATTACAAGTAAGATTTATATTGAAGTAACAAGAGAATCATAGGTTTTATTAGGAATGAGGATAGGAATGAGCATTGGTATTTGATGTATCCACTAACAAATGTGAAAAACTATTAATAAAACATGATTTACCTATACAAAAAAAAATTAAAAAGGATTGGATATCGCTTGATATCAATTTAAAGTAATTTAATTTCAATATAATAATAACAAGTTTTTGGAGATTTTATAATTACTATTTAAATCAGATAATGAGAGTTGATATTAAGCCATATCAACTCTAACAAGTTGTTAAACTTATTTCTCTTATGGTCAACACTCTTGTTGTGTTAGATTAAAAATTCAGTGAATCGTTGATCCAGTCTTAGGCTTATGCCAGTATGATGTTAATATGTCTTTTTTTGGTGTTAAACTTTAACATCAAACATTTTAAGACTTTTTAAGCTTCAGAATGAATAATTTCACAAATATATTTGTTCATTGCAGTTTATACCTTTTTCAAATAAGCTTTGAAAAATGGACTTTAATGATGTTTCTAAAATAAGAAAAATTAATGATGTTTCTAAAATAAGAAAAATTAATGATGTTTCTAAAATAAGAAAAATTAATGATGTTTCAAAAATAAGAAAAATTAATGATGTTTCTAAAGTAAGAAAAAAAATGCACAAGATTCTATGAATGGTTTTAAAATACTGTTGTAATCTGTCTTCATAACTCTTAATAAAATTTAATTGACTTAATCAAAACCTTTGCTAAAAAACTGTACTGAAATTTAAAAGAAGAATTGAAATGTAAATTCCAATTCTTTTATTTTAGCTTCTGTCAGAAATAACAGAGACTTCCATGGTCAATGTGATGGTCAAGCATGTCTTCAAACTAGTGGCTTACTATGTAACATTCCCAAAAATTGCCAAAGCACTGTTAAAGGTAAGTTGACCCATTGCCTCTACGTTAGTTACATCTACCAGGAGTATGGTAATGTTTGTGATATCAACTCATGTAATGTAAACTGATTAAACTGTTAAAGGTAAGTAAACCCATTACTTCTACGTTAGTTACATCTATTGGGTGTATGGTAATTATCTTGAGGGTTATTTACTTTTGTTGTGGAAGAAAATAACGTCTTGCTAGTTGAGATGCTTTATGATCGTAAGATGAAATATATATATACATAACAATAACGTTACGTTACATTAACAATAGTGTGCTCGAAAGTACGGGAAACAATTACATTACAAAACGTTCTAATGTCTCTTGGCCTATATTCACGACAGTAATGTTAGAAATATCAACTTAGAAAAAGATGTTATGAAATATTTGTGTTATTGAAAGGAAACCATCATATATGTGTGACAGTTTGTTTTCCATAATTTAAAGTTATATGAAACCGCAACTTAAAAAAACATTATGTGTATATGTTTTTTTATAACTAAATGCATAGATGCCAACCATTACGATTTTTCCGTAATTTTTTCGATTTTGCAATCAAAACTACGCTATTAAGGTCAAAATTGAAAGTTACGGATTCCCAGTCATCGCCTTTCAATTTTGTAGAACGCAGATTTTTATCATTACTTTTCCGGTTTCTTCCAGTATTTAGAAAACGGCAATGTAATGCTTCCATTTCTCGGGAGTTATCGACCTATCGTTTGGTAACTAATTGACTTCCGAAGAGACAAACTTGCATTTATGAAGTAGCTTTCCCCCTTTCTCTACTTCTCCTTGACGAAAGAAAATGTAGGAGTCGAGATAATCTGAACAATTAATGAATTGAATACATACTACAGATAACATAATGAACGAAACATGTTAATGCACATCACTTTGCAACCACTCGTCAGTAATTTTTTTGGTAAATGCACGTTTTTGAATGATTACTGAAAACTTTTCAAAATTATGGATAATTTGATAGATTGTTATACTGATTGTAGGCATCTATGAAAATGGATAATTTTCATTATAAAACTTATATACATATATTTTTTTCTGTAAACTACGGCTTCAAAACTAGGCAATTAATTAGCTGCTATATTTTCACATCATAACAGACATGACTTTTTGTGTTTACGTAAAAAAGGGATAAAATCGTGCACAGAAGACTATGCTTATGATATATACATGCATTGGTTTAAGAATTGGATAAACATTATGTTTTACCCCTCATTTGTTTCATATGAATTTAAGTTGATAAGCTTGTGATTCATTAACTGTCATACTAAAAAAACCAAAAAGTTTCAAGACTATTTACTATTAAAACAAAAATGTGGAAACGTAATAATAACTGGTTAAAGTCTAATGATAGGGGACCAAACACTTTATACAGTAATGTAAATTTGAAATTACATGTAATGCAATGTTTTCATTGCTGCAAAATATGTGACCCACCTAGGTTACATTTCCAATATTTTTTAATTTTCAGAGCACTTCTTATTAATAGTTCTTTCCTTAACACACACAAAAGATAAAAATGTATGTAGTAAAAAACAAAAAAAGTCAAACAAAAAACGACAAGAAATATTTGCTTATATACAAATTAGTAATTTTTGGGACAAATGAGAAAGTGAATATATTTAAGTTTTATTTTATATTTCTAGCTAAATACCAAGTGTGTATTTTGTAATTTTAGAAAATGACCAACCTATGGAGTTCTGCTGAAGAGACAACAAGAGTGGTTGCTTTCCTTTGTATCAACAGACAAGTCATGATATCACAGGAAACTATGTTAGAACCTTGTATAAAAGTAGGTCATAACAAATTTTAAAAGAAGTAGGTCACTATACCAATATTCACACAGTAATCTATGTTAGAACTGTGTATAAAGGTATGTCAATAGACATAAAAGTAGGTCACTGCATACCAATTTTCACACACAAAACTTTGTTAGAACTCTGTATAAACAAAGAAATCTATGTTAGAACCATTTTAAAGGTAGGTCAGTAGACATTAAAGTAGGTCACTATATACCAATACACCTTAATTGTTATTTGGAAATCTGTGCCAGTTGATAGTGAATCTGTGACATTTGAACTTACATCGTACAACAATCACTTTTTCATTGTGGCGTCAGATTTTTTCTATTGTGATGTTCAGTAATCAATCCAATTAAAACGAAAGTGATAGAGATTCTTCAACGACTTAATATGAAAGTGTATAGCCTAGTTTTTCATTTGAAAGATTGTTTAATTGTCTTTTGCAAAACAGGAACTTGCCAATTTTTTTACAATTAATAAGCTGAAAATAAAACTAAAACAAAGAAAATAAACTTTGTTATAACAATTATTATATATTTTTATAGAACTAATTTATTTTTCAGCAAATGTACATAGCATATGTAAAGAACTGTAAATTTACCTCTCCCACAACACTTCCATTGATCAACTTTATGCAGCGCTCCCTGGTGGAGATCTTGACTATAGATACAGTATTAGGATACCAGTATGCCTTTATATACATCAGACAATTAGCTATACACTTACGTAATGCTATAACTGTCAAGAAGAAGGTTTGTTACATCAGCTTTATTAATAAAAATTACTTATAAATTGTTAAAATAACAAAACATTTGATGAAAGCATTTTAAAGCCTGTCTTGTCTAAAAGGACTGTTTTGAAGACAGGTGTCAACATATATTTGTTCCGCCTACAAAAGTTCCCATGGGAACTATTTTATAAACAATGCCATTTAATCTGTTTATGTTGGAACAAATATTCTGTACCCTTTATTCTGTAAGGAACTAGTACCATAATATTTGTTCCAGTGGAAATAATATTACAGAATATTTCTTCCCTTTGGAACTTATATTATGAAGAAACTTACATATCGTGACTGGTTCACCAGTGAAAAAAGCGGTCTAATAACCGCTTGAAAGTCAGTTTGTCATTCTTTCCTTCTGTCAAAAAGAAATTAGGCAGAAAACGTTTTAGGCTTCAACCAAAGGGAATAGTTTTATATTTAGTTCAATTTCATAATGTTGAATGTATGTGTGAAACATCCTGTATGCCAAAAGTTTTATAAATTTTAATCAATTATGATTATAAGCAGCTTGTTCTTAGTTTTTTTTATGTTTCATGTTAGAGGGCTGTTTCTTTTAAAAAAAGTATTTCCCTTACATTAAAGTTAAATTAATGTAGAAGAATTTAACATTTCAAACTGATGTTTCTCATTTGTTAAATATTGTTTAAGTTGGATGTTTTTTGCTTGGTACTCAGGCTACTATCATTAAAACTGGAAGCAATGAGATGACATCATGCAATGCCTTCAATACATACCTACATGAAAAACATACAAGACAAAGTTTAACCCCACCCATTCTGTGTGAGCCTGTCTGAAGTGAGGTGCCTGTAATTCAGTGGTTGTCGTTTGTTTTTGTGTGACATTTTAGTTTCTCACTTGGAAATATTTCCCATTTGTGATTTCGGGGTCTTTTATAGCTGACTATGTGGTATGGACTTTGCTCATTGTTGAAGGCCGTATGGTGATTTATAGTTGTTCATTTCTGTGTCTTTTGGTCTCTTGTGGACAGTTGTTTCATTGGCAATCATGCCACATCTTATTTGATTTTTATAGTACTGATAATGAATGTTAATATATATACATATGCTTACCGACCGTGCAAGGGCTGTGTAGCCAGTCAAGGGTGATAAAAACTTCCATTTGTTGTACATACTTTAATTCTATTACAGGAAAATGTGCAGGCAGTTTATAACTGGCAGTATATTCATTGTCTGGCATTGTGGGTAAGATTGATGAGCGCCACCTATCCCAGTGAAGTTCTACAACCCTTGATCTACCCATTAACACAAACAATTATTGGAACCATTAAGTAAGTATAATGTATAACTACAGCAGGTTAAAAAATATATGGTTTAAAAAATATATGGTCAACCTCTAAATATGTTTAGCATGCACACATATTTTTTGTTTAAAGTATGTAGATGATTAGTTTTTATATGGTAAAAATATATTTTAAAATATATCGGTTTATGGAGATTTTGTATTGTTTGTAACTGTCTTAAAGGTGACCTTAATCTCACACCTCATTCGAATGATTAAAATCAGGAGCCATAACATATCATACAGAGCTAAAAATGGAATGAACAACAACAATCAATCAATTTATTCACAATCTATACAGAACTGTGGATGACCTTGGCATGTTGTTAAGACGTCTGACTATCTATACAGAACTCTGGATGACCTTGGCATGTTGTTAAGACGTCTGACTATCTATACACAACTCTGGATGACCTTGGCATGTTGTTAAGACGTCTGACTGTCTATACACAACTCTGGATGACCTTGGCATGTTGTTAAGACGTCTGACTATCTATACACAACTCTGGATGACCTTGGCATGTTGTTAAGACGTCTGACTGTCATGTCTTGTTATATGGTTATGTTTAGTTTGATGTATCATTTACTTTACCTTTTTTCATTGAACATTGAACCATTTTAATTTCTAATTCAAAGTCCCGCCTCAGAGCCTATGTTGGGCATATATATGATACATAGTAAAAAAGAATGATCCAAAGACACGATTTTCATATGGGCATCATAAGCATCATTGATTCATGTCTGTCATATTTCTTTTATCATAAATTGTAATGCTATAATTAGGCCATTTGTTTTCACAATTTAATATATAACTATACAGTATGTATTTAATAATTGTTCGATGATATTGTGACCTATATTTGCTTGTATCCATTTTATATGAACTCTGGTTGAAAGTTGTCTCATGGGCAATCATACCACACACAATTTGTATATTTGTATCATATCAAATTCATCTTTAGACTGACACCTACAGCAAGATATTTTCCTCTACGTTTCCACTGTATAAAGATGATGAACACATTATCAGAATCAACAAACACGTTCATACCAGTCCTGCCATTCCTGTTAGAGGTAGGAACTATTTTTAGCATGTACTTATTTTGGTTCTTTAAAAAAAACAAAAATCTGAAAATAAAAATTGATGAAATGATGTGAAAAGATTGATTGAGGTTAATTGATTGTAATTAATTAAAGAAAAGCAAATATTTACAGGTAGAAGAATGGAACAACATCAACATCGCTCATTGAATAGTTATTTAGTCATTACTTTCAATATTTCTATAAAGGAAATTTAATAGGTTTTTATATCGTCAGTAGCTACATTAAAATATGATAAATTATTCTAACTCAAACATTTGATATTAAATATGTATGCATGTTATTTACAGGTTTATGTACTTGGTATTACTAGTTTAAAGCAATAGTATCAAGAAAAAGAAAATTCATGATTACATGATTTTTAGTTTTCTTGAGAAATAATGAGTTATCTCCCATTATATAGTATAGAAAAATAAGCTGCAGAAAAAATGAGTTATCTCCCTTAGCAAAGAGAAACTCCCTTAGCATAGAGAAATCCTATTCGAATTGTTTAAGGTTAAATACAAGGTACATTTGTACTCTGTTAAAAGGCAGAAGTATCAAGAAAAATAAAATTCATGATAACATGATTTTTAGTTTTCTTGAGAAAAAATGAGTTATCTCCCATTGAATGGTAGCAAAAAATAAACTGAAGATAGATTTGAGTTATTTTCCTTAGTACACTGTATAGTAGAATTAAAAGTAAAAATGCGAGAAGTATCAAGAAAAATAAAATTCATAATTATTTCTTAAGAAAAAAATGAGTTATCTCCCATTGTATAGTGGTGAAAAATGAGCTGAAGATAAATTTGAGTTATCTCCCTTTGGATATAATATCTATTTCAGTTGTCTGAAGTAAAATACAAGCTAAACGTCTTTTTCTGTGAATCAGAATCACTTCTAAATAATTTTGAATGCAAAAAATGTGCAATGTATATTGAAAATGAAGGTTATTATACTATTATAAAACCAATGACCTCATCTCTTTTATATATAAAACTTTTTATTTGGTGAAAATCTGTGGCAGTTTTACTCATAAAGACACATATTACAAAACAAAGATGGATGAGCCTTATTATAATGAAATATTAAATTTAATGTCCCTAGAACGAGTTTGCACTGTCACCACATTTCTTTTTGATAAGGTTGATAGATCATCTTAATGATAATTTTGTGATTTTTTAAAGATTCATAATGAAAGAATGTCATTGAAGTATAAAAAAAATGTCAAATATATAAACCAAAATTTGTGGTCGTTCTGACTGGTATTAGGTCAATAAAACAGGAATTTATTGAACTTGTTGAACTGATCTGTAAACATAGAGGATGTTTTTCTTTGCTTTAAAGTAATAATTGTACCAATAATCTCAATTTGAACTATTTTATTTTAAAATAATAGTTGTCAATGGGTATTGGAGAACAGACAAATGCTATAAAAATCTTTCCTATAACAAATGGAACATAAAATTTCTAAAATGTGGAAATACCATGCTCAAATTTTCCCAAAATCTCTCCTGGACAAGTTAATTTATTCTATGACAAGTAAGTTATGTAATAGCACAATCAGTCAGACAAGTATAAGTATTTTAAGGACAAGTAGACTTTTGTATAGTATTTCATCTCAGACAAGTGAGGACTTTCGTATAGTACAAATGTATTTCATCCAAGACAAATGAAGACTTTTGTATAGTATTTCATCTCAGACAAGTGAAGACTTTTGTATAATATTTCATCTCAGACATGTGAAGACTTTTGTATAGTATTTCATCTCAGACAAGTGAAGACTTTTGTATAGTATTTCATCTCAGACAAGTGAAGACTTTTATATAGTATTTCATCTCAGACAAGTGAAGACTTTTGTATAGTATTTCATCTCAGACAAGTGAAGACTTTTGTATAGTATTTCATCTCAGACAAGTGAAGACTTTTGTATAGTATTTCATCTGAGACAAGTGTAGACTTTTATATAGTATTTTATCTCAGACAAGTGAAGAATTTTTAAATTTTCTCAGTCCTTAATTCATCAAATATACAAATAATATACAAAAGTAATGAATTTAGATGAACATGTGGGTGATTCATTCAAAACTTATTTTTGTTGTTGTTTCTTAACTGAATAATAATAACCTGATAATTAAAAACTGAATACTGTAAATTCAGAAATTATTGCGATGTTTTTATTATTGCGAAAAATGCGACAGGGTAAAAATTGCAATAATTTAAACTTGCATTTTGAAATATTTCTTATGAATAAAAAGGATTTTTCTCAATATCGCAAAGATTTAAATCGCATTTGAGTCTAAAATGACAAAATCGCAATAATAAGTCCACACAATAATTTCTGAATTTACAGTACATAAATGTAACGATGAGATATTTCTATAATAGATGTAAAGAAGATGACATGATTGTATTAGTTCAGTATGTTTCATATCAAAAATAGCTGTGTATTGGTCAGTTTATAACAGTGGATGAATTGACCTAATGTTCCTCTGTGTTATGATGGCTGAATTATGTAAAAAATCTTTTGATTATATTTCTGACTTCAATTATTATGGGAATACTACTTTTACAAGAGAAACATAAAAATGATAGCCATATTATGTCTATGGGTTAAATATAGTTGCCACATTTATTAATAAACCATGAGAAGAGGTCAAGATCAGGTGACTTTTATATTTGTGTCACATATGACCACTGATTTAACTCACTTATTGTAAACAAAATCCTGTCCTCTTTGCCTCAATTGCAACATTATTCTGCCAGATTTGTAGCTGTATATGGTTTTTGTTAATTCGTTGATTGCACTGTATATTTATCAGGCAGTTAGTTTTTGTTGTTTGAATTGTTTTACATTTGTCACTTTAGGGCCTTTAATACCCTAATATACGGTTTAGATATTTCTTATTGTTGAAGGCTGTTTGGTGGCCTACAGTTTTTCACGTCTATGTAAACTTTAACATAAACTTGATGTGAATCCTCTTATTTACAAGTTTTCATAAAGCCAATTAACACAATCTAAAAACATTTCCTAATCGGTGGTTGTATCACCAAAGGTGTTTAAATATTCATCAGACGTCTTAGTTGAAGGTTTCAGTGATGTGTACTTGATCAAGTTCTTTTGCTGTATTTGACTTTTATTGTAGGCTCTTTTACTTAAAAGGTTTAGTTAAGTTTAGCATACCCAAGTTTTGCTTATTGACTCTTAACTGTTCAAAGTCCATGTAAAAAATGTAGGACATACAGTAATATTAATACTGTCATTTCAGGTCTTTTTTTAAGATGTCTGGGTTGATACAGTTGTGTGACAACATCAGATTAGAATATTTCTTTATTAAACCTTGAAAATAAGAAGATTCTTGTCAAGTTATATAGATCTAGTGTATGTGAACCTGAAATCTGTTCCTGTATTGATAGTATATCATGGTACTTTATTGTAATGGTATGCTTATTTAAGTCAATTGATATAGATAAAAAGGGGGAAGGGTGTAGATTTTTAAAACCTCAGTTGAACCTGTCACACGTTTATGTACTAAGTTGTTGACTTATCTCTTATTTTAATGTTCTGATATTTGGAGAATGGAGGATTGATTTTGAATCTCAATAGTTTCTGTAAAAATTTATTCACAACCCTTTTAGTTTTAACTGCAGATTAATAAAGCATAACAGATTTTATATACGCCCATCTCATTAAAGAAAGCCGTTTTCAAAGATGTCTTATGGTAAATTGTATAGTTGAACTGCAGTCTGATTGATGATGTATACCCCACATCTTCATTGCTTAATATTTGACACATTATAGTATGACTTGTATAGCTGATTGCTGAATATAATTGCCATCAGACGTCTGTGACAGATAATTATCTCATAAAATCTGAGTTTACTGATTTTATACAAGGTTAATATCTAGATATTTTATACAAGGTTATTATCCAGACATTTTATATTCAAGGCTAATATGGAGACATTTTTACCTTTTTTACAGAAAATTAAAATGATCGTCAAGTTTATAACTGTCCTATTTTTAGGACATGGTTTTTTCTGTTGAGTACAGCTAACATTTTCTTCATCAAATGGTAATGTGAAACAATTTTTACTTTGATCCAGTTTGTTGGCATTACAGAAAAAGTGTTAATTTACAGAAATTAGCATTTTTCATACCCTTAAGTGTAACAAAAGAGTTTTGTGTTGAATTACGTAAAACAACATTGAAGTTCATAATGATGACGAACTACAACGGACATTTCTTCACAATTTGACACTAAAGAAAAAAGATTGCTATAAATATTAGAATTTAAACAAGTTTATGCAAAGTGGTTTTAATAGAAATAAGAGTAATTCAGATATACATATTATAGTACAAAATTTTCATTATAAGAGAAAACATTATTTATATTTTTATGAATAATAACTAAAACCTAAATGAATGTGTGCATTTTTAAAAGTTACCCATAACTAGTTATTTTTATTGAATTGAAAGTTGAGTTTAACTGTGATGTGACCTTGAAGAAGTTGAATGTCTGTTTAAAAGTCAGTGACAAACATGCAGATAATTTTATTATTTTCTGCAGAATGAATTAGTTTAAATAGAATTTAACACACAAATTAAACAAATTGTTATATAAAGAATGTATTTTAATTAATTCTCTTAAAACAATTTGCCAAATTGCCAATATATAAAATGTCACAAGTACATTATGTCCCGGATCTCGGTACTTTGAACTATATTCTTCACAATGATAATAACAATAACAATAGCATACATACATATACATACACGTAGTATGGTGACCTATGATGCTAAACTTCTACGTCATTTGGGCTCTGATGCAGAGCTTTCTCATTAGCAATCATACCTCATCTTCTTATTTTTAGATAGTGCTTTTTTAAACTTTAATTTTGTTTTTACAGTTTGTGAGGGAAAAACAATTACAGCTTGTACTAACAGTTATTAACCTTTCTTAAATTGTGAAATATTGACATGTTTTCTAACGTTGATTGTTTTTCAACATGTTCAATATCATTTGACATTTCGCAATTGTTTTTGTTATGATAAAATTAAGATACAATGACGAAGACATAATCTTCAGAAACTGTTTAATTGAAGTTCAGAGTTGGCATGTCAGTAACTGCTAGTAATCCTATGTTAATTTATGTTTATCATTGTCATTCTGCTAAGTTTCTTATTTTACCTATTCTGACATTGGTCTCATACTTTCTTTTAAACTAAATTTTTATATTGCACATATTATTTCTGTGTGTTTTTTTTATTCCACATCAGCTAGAAGGATGGGGGAGGGTTGTGATCTCACAAAACATGTTGAACCAGCAAAGTGTTTGCACCTGTCCCAAGTAAGGAACCTCTAATATTTGTTAGCCTTGTTTTATTTTTATGCCCCATTTATTATGCCCCATTAATGGGCATTATATTTTCTGGTCTGTGCGTCCGTCTGTTTGTTCATATGTCGGTTCGTCCGTCCATCCGTCTGTTCTACCCGTTTCAGGTTAAAGTTTTGGTTAAAGTTTTTGGTTGAGGTAGTTTTTTCTGAAGTTGAAGTCAGATCAACTTGAAACTTAGTAAACATGTTCCCTATGATATGATCTTTCTTATTTAAATGAGGGATTTTACCCCATTTTTACAGTCCATTGAACATAGAAAATGATAATGCGGATGGGGCATCCATGTACTTGGGACACATTCTTGTTTAATGTTAATTCATTTATATGCTACAGATTTAAGTGTGGCGTCTATTTTACTGAACAAGTGTACATTATTGTTAAAAGGGGTCAGCTGAAGCCTGCCTCAGGGTGTGGGTGAACTTGCTGCATGACTCATTTGTGGCTTTGGGTTGCTCTCTTAAACACTAAAATAAAAAATATTACATGTTAAAGTATGCTTTCTTGTAATGTTGACAATCATTTACTCCTTTTGCACCTGGTAAAGTTTAAAGGCATGAAAGGAACTAGGTAAATAAAAAGAAAGATTTCAATTGTCTATACAAACTATTGTATTAAGATATTTATGTAATTCTAATTGCTTGCTGTTTGAAATTTTAATTATTTGTAGATAAACTTTGAGTTACTTCCCTTTGTATATCACTTTACTCAACACATATACATCTGTTAGAACTTCCTCTGTGCATCAGTGCTAGTATAATACATTTTGATTTGAACAACTCTAAATTTTTAAGTATTATTTGTTGAAATATAAAGTTTCTCTGGAACCAATTTTATTTCAATTGATACTGAAGCAACTGAACAGGATGTTTTTAAACTCATGCAAGTTGAAGGTTGTATAGGTGAATGGTTTACTTTTCGTAATTCTTAGTAAAGATAAAATAAATTACTTAATTCCCTTAAGGAAATTATGTTAAAGAGAAATCAAAATATATAATTACAACAAAATGAATGAATTAAATGAGAAAAAAAAATTAGCAGGTTTACTAAAATCTGTTTAAAAAATTGTTTTATCAGAAAAAAGTTGTACTTTGTTTTATGAACAGGGTTAAAAGGATTATGTTAAAATGAGTGTGGTACAATAGGCTAGAGGTATAGGGGAGGGTTGAAGTCTCAAAATACATGTTAAACCCTGCCTCATTTTTATGCCTGTCCCGAGTCAGGAGCCTCTGGCCTAATTGTTAGTTTTGTATAATACTAATTTTAGTTTCTTTTATATATTTAGTTTAGTATGACATCCATTTTCACTAAACTAGTACCAAAAAATGTATACTTATTTGTTTAGGGGCCAGCTGACCCAGGCCCCAGGTGCTATATTTTCGCATGGCCTTCAGCTGTTATCTGCTCTGTGGTCCAGTTGTTGTCTCTTTGAGTCATTCCCCATTTCCCGTCTCAATTTTATGTTTTATTCAAATGTTATGTCCAGTAATGTTTAACCCATTTAGGCACTCAGTATTATAATACAAATGTTAAAGCTTATCATGTGTAACTGATTCTGCACCAGAACAGTCCTCTGGCCTGCGTTTCACAAAAAAAGTTTTGAGGTTCAGACACTGCATTCCCTTGAAGTTTTTCAGGAATTTGTATTTAGAAAGTATGTATTGAGTACAATGAGTACCTATATCATTTGGGAATCCAGAGGGTGGGGGGTCCTTCTTTTTTTTTAAGGATTAATGCATTTGAATTGGGACATATGGTTGGGACCCCCACTTTATCCTTGGTTGGTAACCCCCTTTTTTTAAAAATGGCTGGATCTGCCCCTGTATTTACTTATTTGCACCCAGCACATGCTGTTTATATCAGAGGAGATGTTAGTTGTAGGTGGTATTGTTAGTGTAAATATAAGTATACATAATAAGGTATGGGAACAATTACACAGATTATAGAAATTAGTAATGGACAATGTATATTAGCAAGTAAGCAATTCATTGTTTTGATATAACATTCCAGATATAATTGATTCAAGGCCATTGCAAGGTCTTATGTACTTTCAATAGTGATCTACAGAAGATAGCCACTATCTTGCTGCATGATATGTGAATAATAAGACCCAGGCATGACCAAATGTGAAACATTTTTTTTGTCAAAAGAAAAACTGACTGCCAGTCTGACTTTTGCTTCAGCAATGTTAGAAAAACAAATATGGGCATAATGGCATACAATAGAATAAAAATAAGAATAAGAATATTTATAATTCCAACCAAGGGCCCTTGATAGGCAGCATGACATCTACACATTATAAACAATACATCATGATTTCAAACAGAAAAATATGTTTTTATAAATTTAAAAATTGAAATGAATAGATAAAAATAAAAACATAAGCACTAGTTGGTTCCTGGCTTGAGTTTTAACTGTCACAGGCACATTTTTATACGACCGCAAAATTTGAAAAATTTTTCGTCGTATATTGCTATCACGTTGGCGTCGGCGTCGTCGTCGTCGTCGTCGTCGTCGTCGTCCGAATACTTTTAGTTTTCGCACTCTAACTTTAGTAAAAGTGAATAGAAATCAATGAAATTTTAACACAAGGTTTATGACCACAAAAGGAAGGTTGGGATTGATTTTGGGAGTTTTGGTCCCAACATTTTAGGTATTAGGGGCCAAAAAGGGCCCAAATATGCATTTTCTTGGTTTTCGCACTATAACTTTAGTTTAATTGAATGGAAATCTATGAAATTTTGACACAAGGTTTATGACCACAAAAGGAAGGTTGGGATTGATTTTGGGAATTTTGGTTCCAACAGTTTAGGAATTAAGGGCCAAAAAAGGGCCCAAATAAGCATTATTCTTGGTTTTCGCACAATAACTTTAGTATAAGTAAATAGAAATCAATGAAATTTTAACACAAGGTTTATGACCACAAAAGGAAGGTTGGGATTGATTTTTGGAGTTGAGGTCACAACAGTTTATGAATTAGGGGCCAAAAAGGGGCCCAAATAAGCATTATTTTTGGTTTTTGCACCATAACTTTAGTATAAGTAAATAGAAATCTATGAAATTTAAATACAAGGTTTATGACCATAAAAGGAAGGTTGGGTTTGATTTTGGGAGTTTTGGTCCTAACAGTTTAGGAATAAGGGGCCCAAAGGGTCCAAAATTGAACTTTGTGTGATTTCATCAAAAATTGAATAATTGGGGTTCTTTGATATGCCGAATCTAACTGTGTATGTAGATTCTTAATTTTTGGTCCAGTTTTCAAATTGGTCTACATTAAGGTCCAAAGGGTCCAAAATTAAACTAAGTTTGATTTTAACAAAAATTAAATTCTTGGGCTTATTTGATATGCTTCATCTAAATATGTACTTTGATTTTTGATTATGGGCCCAGTTTTCAAGTTGGTCCAAATCAGGATTCCATATCAAGTATTGTGCAATAGCAAGAAATTTTCAATTGCACAGTATTGCACAATAGCAAGAAATATCTAATTGCACAATATTGTGCAATAGCAATTAATTTTCAATTGGAGTTATCTTTCTTTGTATAGAATAGTAGTTGATAATATATGTTGGAAATTTGCCAGACATGACTATGATGTCATTTTCTATTTTTATTTGCCAATAACTTTATGTAAATAACTTCATTGGAAATTTGCCAATATAAAATGTTGCTGATGAAGCTTTTTTTCCTTATCTTATCTAAAATGTTTTTAGATAATGTATGTTGGACATTTGCCAGACATGACTATGATGTCATTTTCTATTTTTATTTGCCAATAACTTTATGTAAATAACTTCATTGGAAATTTGCCAGTATAAAATGTTGCTGATGAAGTTTTTTTTTATTGTTTTATACAATAAACAATGTATATTCACTTTTACTACCAACCAATCTTTACCATTCAGTGATAACAAGCACTTTATTTTACATTTTAATATTTTATGATGTATTTAAAAGTGTAGTTATTGTTGCAAACTCCATTAGAAATTTGAATTGATATCAGTTTTGGAGAAAGGGAAACGGGGATGTGAAAAAAAAGGGGGGGGGTTTAAATTTTTCTCATTTCAGATTTCATAAATAAAAAGAAAATTTCTTCAAACATTTTTTTGAGAGGATTAATATTCAACAGCATAGTGAATTGCTCAAAGGCAAAAAAAAAATTTTAAGTTCACATTAGACCACATTCATTCTGTGTCAGAAACCTATGCTGTGTCAACTATTTAATTTTAGATTTAAAAAGTTTGAAGAAGAAATCTTTAATTGATTTGTAAAATCTTGACATTTGTTTTGTGTAAAAAAAAACCATGTAATGTCAAAAATTTGATCACAATCCAAATTCAGAGCTGTATCACGCTTGAATGTTTGGTCCATACTTGCCCCAACTGTTCAGGGTTCGACCTCTGCGGTCGTATAAAGCTGCGCCCTGCGGAGCACCTGGTTGTGGGATAAAACATGTTTAATAGCTCTCTTTTGATATAAAACTGTTCCTATTGGTTTAATTTGATTTTGCACCACAACGGTTCTAGAATTTACTGTTTGTGTTCATAATTATGTTCTATTGTGATTTTTATCTGAATAGGATTTATAAGTTAGCTGGTGGTATATGCTTAGCAGGACTGCTTAACATCTTAACTCATTCTCTGTATGAAGTTTTAAACTATTTCCTTCATATATATTTTTCACATATTCAGAATGGATATACAAATTATGATCATCAGTATTTTACCTAGTGTTGCCTCTAACTTATATGCACTCAGCATAGTGACCATTTTGTACTAGTTTATGTAAATATAGGTATAATTAATAAGTATGGCATCAATTAAAGTCTACATATCAGAGATCAGAAATGGACAGTATTAAGAAATAAGTTATTTATAGTTTTGATATATTAATCTGTTGACTACAAGGTCATGACAAGGTCTGATGTACTTTATAGCTAGATATGGACAGAAAATAGACACAATGTTTACTACATGACCAAAGATCTTGTTATAATCCCACAAAAGGTAGTTAATTTATTATGGGTCATTGGCAATGAAAATATGAATGGCTAAAGTTGATAATGACCTATATGTTTCTGATTTAATTGAAAAACAAATGATTTTTCAAAACTACTTTTTGAAAATTTTATCTAGCAAGTGACCTTTACATTTGCATGAAGTGCTTCAATTGATTTCATAAAGTTTATCAGAAAACAACCTTCAGTTCTATTATCTAAAGGACTTTGAAATAAAACAAATTATTAACATAATTTATCTAGATGAAAATATGCTGTATCTTATTTAACTCAAAAATGAATAAAGATGGTATGCTAACTCTCAGAATCTTTTTGTTGTTTTTGTGGAAGGGGTGCTGCCTTAAATCTTTTATTCAGATGAGACACACAAATTATGGACAGACACAAGTTGAAAACAAAAATGATATTATATGTCCATGTGAACACAGAAGCCAAGATTATGATTTAAATGCTCACATCAAAGAGAATTCCCTTATGTAGTAAGATTGGAAATAAAATCTTCTTTGATCATGTGAGTATAAAAATCATAATCTTGGCTTCTGTTAGTGTTCAGTGTGACAGAAAATGGAAGCAGAGTATTTATTGTGAGTTCATTCACAGTACCTATCAACAATTTGATGCTATTACGATATTTAGTTATACATATCAATAGATAATGAAAATATAGAAATATGTGAAACAAGTGTGACAGAAATGTCTGTTGATGATCTGAAGACCTTTACATCTTAAATCTATGACTAATGCTTACAAGGAAATAGTACTTTTAAAGTATACCGTTATACTGCCATGAGCAATGCCATGAGCGTATGATTAACCTAGTTTAAGTGTGATATTGTCTATATTAGATAATGGAGTGATGTCTGAGACATATGTTACACCTCCTAAAACATGCACTACCAACCATGCACTCACTTTTATCCAGACAAATTACAATGTTTGATGTATTTTATGATTATCTAACCTTAAAAGACTCATTTTGGAAGTTTTATAGCATGAATTTTAATTGGGAATTTTTTCTTAGACAGAAATTGTTAAAACAGTTTATTTGATATAATTATGTTTTGAATTCTATTTGTTTTGTGTTTGTTTGTCTTTTGGTTTAGGACATGTTTTTTTCTGAATACTTTAAACCACCAAATTTTCACGACTTTCCCAAGTGGAAAAATAAAACAAAAATAAATCGTTGAGAAAAATATAGTACTTGGGTCTTCTCTCATATAATTAAATCAATATTAATATGTAGATGAATGTATAAAGTTTGGATCAAGTATGACATATCAACTAAAAAACCCTTGAAAATGGGGTTGGAAGAGTTCTCAAACACTCAGAAAAGTTGGTCATTCTCATCAGTCTGGGAATTCATGGCAAGCCATAACTCTACAATGTTATGGTAACCCATAACCTTCATAGTTATGGATATCCATAACTGTGCATTTTGAGGGTGGGAGAAATTATTTTTCATTTATCTTGATAAGGTTATGGGCATCCATTACCTTTCTAGTTAGGGTTTACCATAACCTTCGGTCATAAAAAGGTTTTGGTAGTCCATACCATAAACAAAAGGCTGTATTTCGTGTCTTCCTGATCCATGCTGATCATGTCATCCATATCAGAATACAATACAATTATTAGAGAAAATATAAATGTTAGAATTTTATCCTCGGTATAAAGACATCAGACAGTGGCGGATCCAGAACTTTTCCTAAGGGGGGGGGGGGGGGGGCGCTGACTGACCTAAGAGGGGGCCCGCTCCAGTCATGCTTCAATGATTCCCTAAATAATCAACCAAATTTTTCCCACGAAAGGGGGCGGGGGGGGGGGGGGGCCGGGCCCCCCCCCTGGATCCGCCTATGCGCATCATTCGTAAATATAGCTCAACATGCAGACTTCTAATACGTTCAGGTATTTCACATCCAATTTTTTATGGAAATATTCTTTATAAAGCACAAAGGTGTCAGTATTCACCTCAGAAACTTACAAAACCTTTGAATAGACTTATTAAGAAGGGATATAATTACGATACTGTTGTCAAGTCATTAAAGATTGCATATTTTGGCGTTAATATTGAGTCACTGATAAGGTCTTTGCATCGGAACTAAACACATTTATTCTAAAAACAGTTGTTGGCATGACACGGGTTATGTTCTTCTCATATATGTTATGATGGTATGATACTAAACCCCTAACGGGAAGGATTGTGCCTGATGTTCATATGATGAAATCATAATCTTTCAGTCAGTTTAATTGAAGTCTGGAGCTGGCATGTCAGTTAACTGCTAGTAGTCTGTTGTTATTTGTGTATTATTGTCATTTTGTTTATTTTCTTTGGTTACATCTTCTGACATCAGACTCAGACTTCTCTTGAACTGCATTTTAATGTGCGTATTGTTATGCGTTTAATTTTCTACATTGGTTAGAGGTATAGGGGGAGGGTTGAGATATCACAAACATGTTTAATCCCGCCGCATTTTTGCGCCTGTCCCAAGTCAGGAGCCTCTAGCCTTTGTTAGTCTTGTATTATTTTAATTTTAGTTTCTTGTGTACAATTTGGAAGTTAGTATGGCGTTCATTATCACTGGACTAGTATATATTTGTTTAGGGAGCAGCTGAAGGACGCCTCCGGGTGCGGGAATTTCTCGCTACATTGAAGACCTGTTGGTGACACTCTGCTGTTGTTTTTTATTTGGTCGGGTTGTTGTCTCTTTGACACATTCCCCATTTCCCTTCTCAATTTTAGACCTATAAAATTTGATTGGAGTATAAACCCAGCAAACACAAAACATCTTTAAAATGTTATTAAAATGTTGTGTCTAATGTCATGAAAATATCACAAAAAAATCGACTTGTTTTCTTTCAAGTGAGACTGTGCCATAAAAATGTTTTCAAAATGTTTTTAGATGTTTTTGATTGATATCTAGATCATATCAATATAAAAATTTCTGTACTTTTGATTGAGTTTCCTGCTTTTTTTAGTAACAAATCATTAGTTTAATTTATACACAGTGATTCATTCTATATACAAACAAGAATAAATCAGTTGTTTTGCTAAGCATATGAAAATTCACAATTCAAAGAATCTAAAAACAAGAAATATCAATTTTTACTAATCCAAAATAGCAGACACAACTCATCATGGTCAAGCCACTTACCAAATATTAAGTCATTATGTTCAGCAGCATTACTAATAAAAGTAATGAAAAATTTGAGAATATTCAACATTTTGAAATGCAATGTATAAGCAAACAGGAAACAGGTGCCAGATACAAAAATGTTCACACATCACAGTTTATCACTATCAAGCAGCTTATCAAATATAAACTCATCTTGATCAGCAGTTTTGGGAAAAACAGTAATGAAAATATTTGTTGGACAAAATCGACAAATATAGGTGGACAGACAACAGACAGCGCAAGAAAGCCCACATTCCTACCACAATGGTATAATGTTTAGTTTTTAACTCTCAACTTTTATTACCTATCTTATACACATGCATATGTCAACCTGAACATGCATGCCATATTTGCCATTGGACATTATGCAAACATTATACACATTATAAGTTGAAATTACATTGACTAAAACTTGTGTCCCAAATTCAGATTTTTCAATACAACTTCTCTTTCTAAACTAAAACGTTACACTTCTAAAAGGGGTAAATTTTAAGTCAATAATCATTGATAATTGGCTTAAATGAGAACAAAACACCATTTTACATCAATTATTTGATTTATTTAAGAATACATTGAAAAAGTCAATCAATTGTCTTATTCAAAATCACTTGGAATGTCTTGTAGTGTCTTTATATCTTTTTCTTGCTGTGCCATGCTTCTGAAAGAAAGAAAAATAATCTTATATTCATATATAAACTTCTTGCACATTCCTTTAATAGAGAACAATTCACGTTGCCTAAAGCATGTACATCCCCTCCTCTTTAAAGTTTTGAAACAAATTATAACGATGATAGTCTGTCAGAAGGGGACGATAAATGGCTGACCGTGTTAAGAGAGCAATATGCCAGGCTATATATATGAAGATGTCTATCTAGGGCTATTTTATTCTAAAATTAACAGTAATAAAATTAAAAACTAATAAAATACTATTAGTCTGAACTTTTTCTGTTCTCCAGTATATCTTTGAAATTTTACTCTTCTTCAAGATACCATGGATATATAACATGAGCTGTATTTCATTTTTATTTACATGTTGGCAACCCCCCTTTTTTTCATTGCAAGAACTGCCTTTATCTGTTATGGGTATCAATCATTTTGTCAATTATTCGTTCAGCTTGTTCAATGAAATAAACAACTGCTCCCTATTAAAGTTACGGATATCCGTAACCTTTCTTTTGTTTTGGTAAACCGTAACCATTCAGGTGAAAAAAGTTAGGGTTAACCATAACTTTCGTATATATTTTGTTTTTTGAACGAGTTTGGAAAAGCGTAATTTCTTTAAATAAAAGCGTAATTGCGTATTTGAGTATTGCAAAATGTAAATTAATCATTTGTATAACACTACATGCAAGTTCATTCATGTGTAACATATAATATTGCCGCAGTCGGCGTATTTACGTACCCCTTGAATGCGATGTCGAAGGTTGTTGTTCGTCCATTTTTACACAGTGACCCGGATGTCAATGTAAACAAAATACCGACTTCGGTGAGGTAACGGTTTGAGATCCGGAA
Source organism: Mytilus edulis (assembly GCA_019925275.1). NCBI lineage: Eukaryota > Metazoa > Mollusca > Bivalvia > Mytilida > Mytilidae > Mytilus > Mytilus edulis. The sequence continues at coordinate 74,630,677 of CM034359.1, read as the reverse complement.
TATATCGAAAGCGACAATGAAGACGTCACCGTAATAAAATGAAAGAGGATTAGGTATTGGTATCTCAAAACATTGAAAGGTTATGGGTTACCATAACATTGTAGAGTTATGGCTTGCCATGAATTCCCAGACTGCTCATCAACCCAACTACCATAATGCCATCTTAAGGTCAGCAAAGGTCAACATACAGTATTCAACAATACACAGTGTAGAATAAATCTAGGTCTAAATTGTCTAAAAAAATGTGAAATAAATACAACAAAAATATCTACGGTCAGTAACACATTCTCCAAACAACAACATAAACATACGACAATTACTGGGCAACTACGGAATAACGTAAATTCCCGACTAAAAGGAGGAGCATATGAATATATATTGGGGTATTTTATTAACCTGGATTCAAAACTAGATTTTTGAGAACTGAACTCTCTTATTTCAGGTATTCTGATATAACGGTGAATTTAGTTCATTGTCTCACTAAAGCATTGTGACGAGGAAATGAGAACTTGTATACGTTTTAACCATTGCAGATTTCTTAGTGCAGGTGACTGTATTCTAAGAAAATGTTTTCTTTTTTCACTTTAACAATCATAGAAAATCATACACTTTAGATAAATTCTTGTCCCCCTGTCTCCCCCTTTTTGCATGTAAAAGAATAGAAAAACAAAAGACCAACTGATTGATTTATTGACATGTGGTTTACTATCACATGATTCAAGGTAATTTTTAAAAGAAAGGTTTCTGTGTCACTCAGTTAGAAAGGTGTTAATATAGACACTTGGTATTTGATTACCTTTAAAATAAGGATATAGAATTGGTTAAATAGATCACTGTGCCAGTGGAACAGGGAATATTTTCCTAGATCATATGACTATTAGATCTATCACTTATAACGAGAACAAGGAAGTAAGATGTAAAATACAAGATATCATGGAACTGTGACTCTTTTCTTAAAAATATTACCAGAGTCAAATGTTCACAATTCACTTCTACTACATTTCTCTCTTATAAATTTAACTTGCTGACTTAAAGTTTATTATTCCATCAGTGGTGCATTATTGAATCCATTGAGTCTCAAACAAAATGAAAAGTCAACATCTGCAATCATAACTACTGTTGATCTACTTTAAGACCAAATTTAGTCCATCTTCTGTTTCATTTAAAGTTTGTTGATATCAGTTTTAAATAGAAAGAATTGTTTACAACTTGAATGTTTATTTACAGAGGTAAAGTAACAGTAAAATTAACATTGACACTGTAGGTCTAACAATGATGTTTTTTGATTAATTAACTGTTAATTCTTTCTAGACATCATTCACTAAGTTCAGTAGTATTTACCGGTAATACAGCTGTTTTAAGGGGAAAATGCAAAAAAATGTCAAGCTCTATCAAATTTGTCAGATGACTCTATTAAGAGATGGTATAATGTCCTTAAATGATGTTTTTTGCTTCTTTTCCTGTTTTGTGTCTATCATCTTGAATAGTATAATTGATAGGATAAAGGCAAAATGATAACAATACAAGATCTACAGCAATGCACAGGGGCGGATCCAGCCATTTAAAAAAGGGGGGGGGGGTTCCTAACCCTGGACAAAGGGGGGTTCCAATTACATGTCCCCATTCAAATGCATTGATCGTCCAAAAAAAAAGGGGGGTTCCAACCCCCGGAACCCCCCCTCTGGATCCGCGCCTGATGCACTTTAACATTATTTTTTTTGGAGAATTTGCCTTTTATCTCATAAAACCAAAACATGAAGAAGAAAGTGTAAACAACATTTTATGAAGGTTTTGCATTCACAAATAAAAAGGATCACTCACTTCGTAAGGGTACACTATACATCTTACAATAATTGTGTTGTAGGCTTTGTAAAAATGACGGTAAATTATGGTGGCAAATAGATGGGACCAGTCACTCACTGAATGCCAAAAATAATTAAAACACCAATGTTACAAGCAATATACAAATATGGTAGATTTTTATATGATAGTCAGAATTTTTCATATAATAATGAATTAATAATTCCAAGGTTATGAACTGCACTTAAAATTTAAGACATCAAAAAGGTATTTTACATACATCACAGATTGTGAGATATGTTGAATGAATACATCATTATATTTTCTGATGATAAAGTTTGATAATCATTCCATACTTTAAATGGTACTTAGACTGGTTGATTAGATTTTTTCGTCACATCTGTACCCATTTAATATTATAAAGACACCATATTGTGTATGCAGTTAACATTTTAGCACTGTGTTAAATGTAGCACAGTTCACTTGAATAAATCTGAGTTCCATCAAATATAGGCCATATACACACTCAATTTAATTGGAAAATTACAACTACGTCTTTTGGGGATTATATTACGCAAATCCATTATGAATTTCTCCATGCTCACGCTTCTTCATATTGTCAAATCATGAAATTAAAACAAAAGAGATGTAATGTTTTATTTGTGGTAGAAAATTATCAGTTTCCCTTTTTGATAATTTTGCTTAATTTTAGATTTGAAGATTTCAATTCTTTTTTTTCTTGTGTTATTTGTTTTAGTTACTGCTATTTATATTTTGAAACTCTCAGACAAACATATTTTCTCATACATTAATTATCAATCTCAAATTTTGTACCTTATTTTTGTCTTTTATCTTTAAATTATATGTCGCTTAAAATGATATAAAAGGCTGACTTAGTGTAACTAAAATGTTAGGGAAATTAAATAATTAACCCTACTTTGTTTGAACAAATAAACATTTAATGATACACACACAATAATCAAAAAGATATTTGAAAGAGCAAACATAGGGTCAGGTAAAATGTACATTTGTTATTAGAAAAAACATGTAATAGAATTCAGAATGGGAACAGGAATAAAACTATATATAAATTAAGACATTTTGCAAATTGATTGACCATAAGTTAAATGTTTGCTGTAGTTTGAATTACTTCCCTGGTCAGACTCAGCAGTCTACATCTGAAGCATCTTAGAAAGTGTTCTTATTATTTATAAAGATTTCAAGATTTGATGGTGCTGTGTCCTTATATCAGAGTTCATGGCAACAACAGTTATTTAAGCTTGTGATTTTAAGTACATAGCTTTGTATTATTTAACTATTTTAATTTGTATTATTCATTATTTTTGTTTTGATTTTTTAGTATTAGTATCAGTACCTGTAAAGCCTCTGTCATATAACCTTTACTATAAATACATACACTGATTAAATCAAAAATAGCATCAAAATTATAAATATAAAACTAATTATAATGCTTTCTATAAATATTTCTGTATTACCCTACAGATGTTTGTGATGTGAGTTAAGGTATTGGTATGTTATCCATGTGATTACACCTGTTATGTAAGCATACTCATTCCTGATCATAACAAAATACCTGAAGTTAAGTTTGCACTTTTCTAGATTTACCTTTACAAGGTATGATGCTAATGGTCAAATAATTTCCCAGAAGCCAATTATAGATATCCCTAACAAATACCTGAAGTTTTGTTTGCACTTTTCTAAATTTACCTTTACAAGGTATGATGCTAATTGTCAAATAATTTCCCAGAAGCCAATTATAGATAGGTGTTAGTAGAGAGGATACCATACTACATAGATAGGTGTTAGAAGGAATGAAACATACTACACTTACTTTAACGACTGGCTAAAGTCATCTGTACTGCAGGAGACTATTTGTGTTTTAACCTGACTGTTCACCATAGTAAAGACCGTTTTTTATTTAAGTTACAATATATTAATAGGTTTCATAACGAGTGAGAATTAGATATCGATTGATATCAACTCGAGTTATTTAATTTCAATAATAATAAACGAGCCTATTTCTCTTATGGCAAAGTTGTATGTGCGTGGCCTATTTGTTGCGAGTTGTGTTGCTACGGCCGTTTTTCTTTGCAACGCGTACTGATCTGAATACTGTTCCTTTGACTCCCAGATATATCTTTTCTTTATATTTTTATAGGTTTCATAACGAGTGCACGGGTTCCTTTCTTTATTTCTTCGTCCATGATAAGATTTATATTAGATAATGCAGACGATAAAGCAGACGAAAATCGCGAAAACCGGAAGTAAACAATCAGTTGTCAAGAAAAAAAGTAGTCCCGGCATGACCTTTTCCAGTGAATAATGACCTGATCAACGGCCAATGAAAATATTGGAAATTTATGAGATAAGCCAATCAAATTAACGTAATTTTGATATCACTTTTTCATATCACACTCCGCACGGTGTGATACGAAAAATATCTATTCACGTGGGAGTTAGATAACAGGCCCAACCATAAGAGAAACACATTTATCATATACTAAGACTAAATAACATATGATTTTTACCGTATGATAATAGCATTAAATTGAAGTATTTTCCATATTTTCCGAATTGGTGCTTAGCGGGCTGATATGAAAAGTTTATCACATGCTTCGATTGTTATCACATGCCTTTCCATAACGTTATCACATGGCATTCCGGTGATACTCGGCAAATTCCGGAAAATACACCTCAATGCTACGTTTTCAGTGAAAAACATTGCAAAGTAGTGTACAAAACAATTATTTGAATACTGGAAGTATATTGTGTAAAATAATTAAATTAAATTAAAAACAAAATTAATTAAATAAATGCATTTTTTAAGTTTTTCTGAAACATAATTTAGAAAGTTACTTTAAAAAAGTTAACTTTTCCAAACAATGTTCATTATGTATATTGTTGAATTATTTTTGTGTTGATTCGTCCATATTAAAATATGGGTTTTTTTTCTCTGATAGAAAGATATCATATTGAATGTATCAAATTTTGGGTCCGACGTCCGTGAACTTTTTACTCTTTCAACTTCTTTTCGGGAACCACGTAGAAGGATCAATATATAAATCTGTTATTTTTCTCTACTGTTGAAGCATATGATAAAAAGATCATAACATGTAATTTTTCATATCGCATGTATTATCAGCCCTCGGTCAATATCAGCCCTCGAGCCATGCGGCTCTTGGGCTGATATTGAACCTAGGGCTGATAATACATGCGATATGAAAAATGCCATGTAATAATCTGATAGTATATATAAAAATATATATTGTCATAAACTGTATTTAAGGGAAACAGAATTGGCCAAAATTGACTTCTTAAATTAAATTGAGGATGATTATCGACCACTGAAGTCTGAGCATAAACATGTATATTTTCTGAATAGTTAAGCTTTTGGCTCCATCTACCTAATAGTCAATATTACTGATATTCTGTTATAGCCTCCTGGATTGATGGAAAGGTCATATGCTGGGTTTTGACAAGAACGTTATTTTATTGTAGGTATACATGTACATACAAAGTTTATGATACCCTTGTGTTTAGCCACAGTAGTTTTTGTTATGGTATATTATTCCTTTACTTCATCCTTGAGATTCTGTTTTCGTTGTCCCGAAAGCTTCGTTCTTAAGGTCCATTATTTGACCATTGTAACTGAAAATAGTCTGATAGTCAATAGCAGGGACAAGAAGTCTTATAATTAATGAGCACAAACAACAACTGTATTGGAAAGACGATTTGATTATTATATTGAGGCCAATTACTGTTTGACCTAATGGAAAATCACCAGTAATGAGACATGATGAAGTACATAAGCACTAGTAACTGACCATCCGAGGATCAGTTAGTCAAGGTCTTTAAACACACCCATCATCATCGGATTATTACGTAGACACTTTCACCATGTGATTTTTGCATGAGAAAAAAATGAGTTATTTTGTAGGGGGATTTAGCTGCTTAAGGTTGCAAATTGATTTCTTTTTCTTGACTCTTAAATCGTGAAAAATTAATAAAGTTCTATTTTTAAATTACTTTCTTTTCCAAAACAATGTTTTTTTAAGGATTCGTTTAAACCATTTTTGGAGACATCTGGATCATTTTTTTTACAAGCACTGCAGAAAAACGATGACGAATTGGCACATATTTTTTAACATTTTTTTACGACAGCGAACAATTTTCTTCAGTGAACAATTGAAGGAGAAATAAGTATTTCTGGTATATTTCATTTTTTCATAGATGAGCAGTAAATACTCAAATTATGCAATGAAATCGATTAAACAGTAGAAAGAATAAGCAGGCCTGCGCAATAGTCGATTAATCTGAGAAATTGGATTAGCATGTTAGTACGTTAGGTTAAAAGACAGCATGCCTGTACATTAGGATACAAGATACCAACATGGTTTTAATTGTCAATCGATATCCTGATTATCTTACATCAATTTGATCTATTTTTAGAATGTGTGTCAGGCACTTGCACGATTTAAGTGTTTTATGACATTTTGATTTGTCAATGTAGGTTTTATGTGCATATTATATGTTTGCATGTTTCTCCTTCAAATAGCTATGGAATTATGTAATTAGTTCACTTTTTATTCGTCACCCATGCGTCTAATTTTTGAAAACGAAACGCACGTCTGGTGTAAATATTTATTCACAGCTTATTTGCGAATCTTTTTATGTTCCCAATTTTCGCATAGAACAATTGCTCTGGCTTCTGTGTACAGTAGATGTTTGTCTATTGTTCCCAACTAGGGGTTTTGCAATCATGTAAGTGTTCTATTGCATCTCCGGTAACAAGTGTGAAGGTTAGTCCGACATTACTCTAACATCCAACGGTTGTTTTGATATCTTGTCTGGCAAAACAACCGTTGGGCTTTAGAGCTTGTGGGGTATCGTTATCAGATACTAGACGTTCAAACTGCAAACAAAACAGATTGGTCGTTATTTCGAAATCTTTAGTCGGAACATTTCATGCATACATTTGGATTACCACAAAAAAGAGTGTTCTGTAAAGAGAAAGAACGTATGCTTTGATAGGATCATAAAAACAGTTTATATTGTTCTGTTACATGCAACAATGGTGGTACTCTCGAGAACGTGGTATCCTTATTTCGACCGGACTTGAAATGATGTGTTTTCTGTGTTGTTCGAATTCTGTCTTATTTGTATGTTGCAATATGAATTGTTTATCTGTGTCAGTATAATTCTTCTTCCCCTGTTTATGGTAAATAACTAATTAGAAGCTAATTAAAACGTCACCAAAGTTAATTTTTACGAGTATTTTATATAGAGACGAATCTTTATCCATTTATCTGATTTTGTATAAAGTTGCAAAAGGGTTCCAGTTAATAACGCAAAAGACTAGTAAAACCAAAGTCTGGTATTATCTGTCTCTGATTAAAGATACAGTTTGGCTTTAAGTAGCTATCTGTCTAAATTTACCAAATATGGCATCCCTTGCCGGTGATAGAAATTTTCCAAATTAAAACGGAACTTAATAATAAACATGGTCTTGATGTATTTAGTGATCCAGAAACTACGACAAACATAGTGCAATAATTGGATAGGCTTAGTTTATTGTCAATATAGAGAACTGTGTGGGTTATATAATAAAGTCCTGAATACTTCGATAGCCTTGCAGCTTTCATCTAATGTCAGTTGTCGTTATTGATTTTTCTGGTTAAATGAAGAAATTCTGCAGACAACTATAGAATTATTGTGTAATATTAATGTGATGGAGGAATTCTGTAAAGAGAAGTCTAGACTGTCGCTCGAGTTATGTTAGTAGGTGGTTGTTAAATCAGATATTTATATTGTAAAAGAACTTAATACGGTTTTACATTCTACTAAGAAGCTGTATTGTCACAGTTGGCTATTAACCTTAGTTTGACGCTCTTCTGACCTTAGTTTGTCGCTCTTCTGACCTTAGTTTTCCCGCTCTTCTGACCTTAGTTTTCCCGCTCTTCTGACCTTAGTTTTCCCGCTCTTCTGACCTGAGTTTTTCCGCTCTTCTGACCTTAGTTTTAACCGCTCTTCTGGCCTTTAAATAGTTTGTTGCTCTTCTAATCTTAGTTTGTCGCTCTTTTGACCTGAGTTTGTCTCTTTTCTTACATTAGTTTGACACTCCTCGTACCTTAGTTTGACACTCCTCGTACCCTCCTCGTACCTTAGTTTGACACTCCTCGTACCCTCCTCGTACCTTAGTTTGACACTCCTCGTACCCTCCTCGTACCTTAGTTTGACACTCCTCGTACCTTAGTTTGATTCTCTTCTGACTTTAGTGTATCGCTCTTCTGACTTTAGTGTATCGCTCTTCTGACCTTAATGTATCGCTCTTCTGACCTTAGTGTATCGCTCTTCTGACCTTAGTGTATCGCTCTTCTGACTTTAGTATATCGCTCTTCTGACCTTAGTGTATCGCTCTTCTGACTTTAGTGTATCGCTAGTGTATCGCTCTTCTGACCTTAGTGTATCGCTCTTCTAACTTTAGTGTATCGCTCTTCTGACCTTAGTGTATCGCTCTTCTGACTTTAGTTTGTATCTCTTCTTAAAACTGGTTTCCAATAGATATGGTCAGATGTAAGACCTCAATGTTGTTCTGGCTCATGCCTCAGAATTTTTGGGTAAAACTTGCACAAAGCAATCAAACCCACATTGCTACTGGCCTCTTCTCTACCTTTGTGAATTAACACAGCATAATGCAGATAACTCAATTAAAAATATTATTTAATATACAATTCAATGATCATTTAATGAACAGCAAGCCAAGTCATCGGCGAATGACACTTTAGGTATGCTCCCCGTCCGTCGTCAGTCCGATAAATCAGTTTTCCATACTTTTTCCCCTTATGTTAGGAGTTCGTCATAAAGTTAAACTATGACAAGTTACAGATCAGTTTTGAATCGTGTTCCAGTTAGGCCATATTTGCTGAGTTATGTATGGGCCTCGAGCTTACACGCTGATAATGAGTTATTTGAAATTCACACTTTTTGTCATTTTGTTCTAATATAACGATGTTTTAACCGGAAGGGGAGCATATGTTTGCATGCAATACTCTCAGAATGCTTACAATTGTTGAACTCCATTAAGTGTACAGATCGACAGAATAGCTTATATGTTGTTTATAGGTTTCCTTTTCTTTGCGATGAAAACCACAAAACAAAAAGTTCCACTTACGCTGTCAGCTGTTTTTTTCAACAGAAAATAGAATGTTCGGAGACAAGTTCGAAAGTTTGGTAGAATGTTCGGAGACAAGTTCGAAATATACAGAAAGTTTGGTAGAATGTTCGGAGACAAGTTCGAAATATACAGCAAGTTTGGTAGAATGTTCGGAGACAAGTTCTAAATATACAGAAAATGTGGTAGAATGTTCGGAGACAAGTTCGAAATATTGTTTGTATTTGCATGGTGTTGTTTTTTAGGCCGTTTACATTTGAAAAAGTGACGATGAACTTATCCGGTTTATTTACGAATACATCGCATCTGTTATTTTAAATAATTGTAATAAGTTCCGAAGGCCAATTATGTCTAAATAATTGAAATTGAGACCTTCAAACTGATTTCTAAAAGTAACTGATTATAAGTCGAGTTAAGCAAAGGAAATCGTGACTGATGGCGTGTCTTTCGACATGTCTTGATGATAGGGACTTGACTTAAGGTCAGAAATAGAAATTTAGAAAAAACGTGATCATTACTGTTTTTGTTACCATTGGTATACGTGTCTTTTAATGCATCAAGCTATATATCTGACCTGTAGTCAAGTCCCAATACTCTTGACACTGTTAGTCTATTCATAGTGTAAAAACATTAAACAAAAAAACGAAATTTTCAAGAATAAAAAGTGAAAGGTTTAGCTGGCTATAAAACCAGGTTTAAGCTACTATTTTCAACATGAAAAATTCCTGTACCAAGTTAAAAATATGACAGTTGTTATCTATTCGTTTGGTATGATTGAGCTTTTGAGTTTGCCATTTGCTTAGGGACTTCCTGTTCCGAATTATTTTCCTCTGAATTCGGTAATTTTGTTATTTAGCATTTTTGTACACATTTGTTATTGAGTTTTCTGCTGTTTCTTTGTAAACAAAAACGATAATGATACAAGAAAAACATTTAAGAACTAATATTCGGATTTACTTTTCATGACCGAACACCCGCAATTATATTAATACTGAAACATTTAATTAACTTCTCAGAACACAATGTAAATGATTTTAGTAATTTTCTTTGAAATTTGATTATAAATAGATGATAGCGGAGATGCGCGGTTCCGTTTACTTTGAACTGAACTGTTTTAGTAGGAAAGAAGAGAAGTATCGCATTTTTATTTCTTGAAGGTTGAACTTTAAAATCTAACATGGTATTCATAGCAATGACCGGTACAGTTTTTGGACATATGGTGTTTCCCCAGGCCATACAAGACTATATATAAATAGATTTTATGGTCCTCGCCATATGTAATTTATGTGTAATTCTTTCTTTTGATCACTTCTATAAAACGTTTTGTTAGTAATAATAGTTCTAAAATTACTGATCTGTAAAAGTTTGAAATCCCTTTATGGAAACTAGAATTTTTTTAGCAAGATGTGCTGTTATTTATTGTTTTTTTTTTTGTACTTCCTCGTAGCGTTCCGTTTTGCAGTTAATTTTCACAAAAACATGGATGATTTTAAATTGTCATCAACTTATACTGCATGGGTAGAGACTTATTGTGCGTATTGCTGTTTTTCTACATTGGCTAGGGTTATTGGGGTGGTTTGATATCTCAAATCACATTTTAACCCCACTGTATTTTTGCGCATGTTCCAAGTCATGAGCCACTTGCCTTTGTTAGTCTTGTATGATTTAAATTTTAATTTAACTCTTGTTTCTGTCTAGTTGAATTATAAAACCGATCTCTGTTTTAAAATTAACAATTTTGAAATGATGAAATAAGTTTGAGGAAACATTACAAAAGCCAAAGGATCCAACATCATGTCTGTAAAGATAACGATAGTATTGTCAGAATGGTTCTCAGTTCACATATGTCACACTAAGTATATAGAATGTCTGCATATTCAGGTTACCAGTACGTCGTAAATTGATTTGTCCCAGTAATAACTGTCAAACGAACTCCTACGGGAACATTCTTCAGTTAGTACACATTGGCATTATAGACAGATCTGATTTCAGAAACAATTGAAACGTCAAGTGGTTAATGTGAAATTAGATGTAGGAAGTAAAATATCTAAATTGGGTTTCTGTAACCGAGTGGTCTTTATCTAGCGCGGTCTTTAGACAATCAACACAGAGGTTTGAGAGTTTGAACCCCGCTTGTGGTAGGTACGTTCGACTCCGATATGATTGTCAGTTTTCCTGCCGAACGGTCATTGGTTACCACCGGGCAATCCGGCTTCCTCTACTAATAATAACTGGATGCCACCATAAAACTGAGTTCTGAAAGTAGGGTTACAAATCAAATTACTCTGGTTGTGTTATGTCGTTTTCACCTTGTTTAGAACGATTGATGGAAGATGTCTATGACGTATACAAATGACCTATATAATTTCCCCCCAATATATTTGCACGTGCAAGATAATTAATAAAATTGGTAAGTATTCAGTGCATACATAAATGACAGCTTGACCAAATTATCAAATTATAAGATGGCTTCTATGCCATCAAATGTAGAACAAAACTTACAAACGGGGTTAAATTAAGGAAAAGAAACCGACTATGCAATTTATGCTCTTTCATTAGAATCAGGGATATTTTATATACTTTAATAATTATTTGCAGAATTATTCATGTCTTTTAAAAAACAAAAAGTCTAAAAAGTGAACAAAATACGAATGATAAATTAAAAAGGAATATTAAATACATGTACTTTTCCTTTGCTTTAATAAGGGAGCTTATATGTTGTTCATATCTCTAAGTTGATGCGATATTCAGAAGCTTTTATTTCCTATATCATGGTTTCCTTGATATAAATTTTCTGCTAACTATGAAGCTTTAAAAAGAAGAGTTCTAAGTGGTGACGCTAAAATCATCCTTTCGACACCATCACGAATTTTGGTTGACCTTTATGGTAGATGTCTGTTTCAATTGTCATAAACACAATCCCTTCCTCTTTTCCTCGAATGTTGTCCATCGAATTAATATACTTATATCAACGGATTTGGATCACGATCTGCTTACCCGTTCGGGGCATCTGAGATTAACCCTGGTTTTTGGGTGGGGTCAGTGTTGGTCAGTCTTTATTTTATATGTTACGTTTTGTTTTCTGTCGTCTTTTTGGTTGTTTTCGATTATATTGTCTTGGCGTTTTCAGTTTATTGTCGACTTGTGACATTGAATTTTCCTTTTTGTATCTTTCACCACTCTTTTTCATATCTCAATATCACATCGCGTACCCGAAATCCGAGAAGGGTTCCGAATGATAAAGAGCAATAACATGAAACCACAAACGGAGGGATATAGTAAAATCTGTATTTTACTTCCCCATCGATTGCGGTTTGGAGTGATTTTTGGATTTCGGATCGAGATACCCGGATGAAGGTATATGGAAAATAAAAGGATATATATATTACTTCACTAACTTTACTTTCTTTAAAGACATCTGTTGCGGTAAAAAATAAACAGGAGTAACAACAACTGCATGTAATCGTAGCAACAGCTCAACATGAATGTCGAAACTTGATCATTGAAGGATAAAATGCCCTCACGGACGGACACCAAACAACAACAATTCTGAATATCCTTGTGTACTTTTACTGTACCTAGATGTCACCTCAGAACATCTGGTTATTGTTTTAATGTGTAGATCACACTAAGTATTCAATTGAAAATGGAATTTAATATAAATTAATTATTAATGTTACCTGAAAAAATAAACAGGTGTGAATGTTTTGTTATGACACATATAACATAGATTGATTGACAGCTGTTATAAATTGTTTGACGTTTATTGGGTTGATCAAAATAAATTTTACTAGACGTTTACCTTCAAAGTGAATGCTCGATTTCAAAAATATTTCTTTGAAAGCTGGAAAAAACTTTAAAAGAACTGATGAAAATGCCTCCAGTTCTATACTAGACAAAAATATAATTATTATGTTGATAAAACACAAAATTCATAAAATCGAATATACGAAACAGGAGCAGGAGGTTCTGAACAATGGGATGGTTTATCAAGTGCCTGGAATGGTTAACAAAGCTTGCTCAGGATGAAATAATTTGGATGTCATTTTCATGTGCACTTTATACAAATCTTAGATTATGCCATGCCAAGTACAAATATATGTGACTTGCTTTGCATTTTTCATTATTATTATTAATTCAGGTGTAGCGCTAACTTTTACCAAGAAATGTGCATGAACGTGGAGTATGTAAATTTAAAAGAATATACATCCAAATACAATAATTTTTTTTTTTTTTTTTTTATTTTGCACAAGTATGTTGATGTGGTTGTATATAGTGCATGCTTGAATTTTGTTTGTCCTGCAATTGACCTTCATACTGAACATAATTTGACCTTCATACTAAACATAATTATACATGTGTACAGATATAAGAGCTGGTTAAAAACATCCATTATTACATACAGTTTAGGAAAATATAAAATTAATGTATACTCGCTACGAAACAGGAGAAATTTGATATTTTCCTCCACTATAGGAATATTTGTTTATAAGTTTGCTATTTACGTATGGTAACTGACCAGGGACCGTCCAGGGTTACTGTAAACCAACTTATTTTCGCGGATACTTTATTTCGCGTTCTACCCTTTCTTGGCAACTTCGCGGCTATTTTATTTCGCGATTTTCTTATTTACTTGAAGGAAAGATCTAAGTTTTACATGTTCGCGACGATTTATATTCGCGTTATTTTTCTACTCGCGAAAGTCGCGAAATTAAATCGCTCGCGAAAATAAGTTGGTTTACAGTACGTTTTTTTTTCACTTTTTTAAACATATTTATTTGAATTAGTATGTCAAAAGATGGAACAACATGAAATAGAATGAAATTCAAAACAGTGTGGCTGTGACCATTGATTGACACATTAAATTCATTTATTGACTAGGACAATTTACGTGAACGTTTGTCTGTAACGACCACTGTTCACGACGTACCTACGATAGACATTTAAACTGTGGGGTCACCAAGGTTTCTTAACGCCTTTAATTATATAATAATTCGAAAAATTAATCAGAAATAACCTTTATGTTTTGATTTATATAATTGATATAAATCAAAACATCGTGTTATTTCTGATCAATTTTTTCGAATTACTTTATTAAGGTGTTGAGAACCTTTGGTGACCCCATAGTTTAAGTGTCTTTAAAAAGTACACAGTGAGCAATGGTCGTTACATACAAACGTTCACCTAAATTGTCCCAGTCAATGGATGAATTTAATGTGTCAATCAATGGCCACAGCCACACTGTTTTGAATTTCATTCTATTCTTGTCAAATGTTGTTGGTTTTCTTTCCCCCCAGTTTTTCCCATGAATTCAATTAATTATTTGCCAAGACTATTAAACTTCTGTAGTTGTAGGAAAACTCAAAGACTGTATTTGGTTTACTTTTTGTGGGATGTGGTTTGCACTCACCTATGTTGAAAACATACAGTAACTATATTTCATATTTAATTGGTTTCATAATTAAACCTAGATTGAATATTTCTATACATTTCATTTCTTCACAGCATTTCTTACTCACGTGAATTCCACGTAGACTAAATGTATTTGACCTACACAAGGTGACATAAGTCAACGTGTTTTTAATGTGGAAAAAAGTTAGTTACATAAAAAAGGCCATTTAATTTTTCATTTTTTTACCCTGAATAACCAAAAGAAATTATGTCTAGCACTCACGGTTAAATCTTTTGAATATATTCCCGGAAAAGAATAAGATCATGTATGGATCACGTGGTATCGATATTTTGGCCGGCGGTTTTATTCTTAGGTACGGTAAAAACACAAAAGTGTCAAACTATAAATTGTTTATTTAAATGTGAATCTGATCATATATAGAAATATACGTAGATAATACAGTTACAAATTATTTGACCACCAAAGCTTTACTTTAACTACCAAAACTATACATACTTGAGGGGGCCACCCACCCCACCTTATACTGGGATATATGGCCGGGGTTTAAACAATATCAATGTACTGTTAATATTATTCAATACTTATGAACTATATTATTTGATGTCATTACAATAACACTTTAGTTATATTGCATACATTACTGTCATTCCTGCCACTACTTTTCGTGTTATTTGTCTTCAAATTTACAGCAAGGTCATACAACAAAAGTCATATGGCTACATTGTTTCAGTGATGCGTCATTCAATACGTTCATACGAATGACGTCAGTGGTCATATTCAGGTCACGTAAAAGGAAGTGTCATCGTGATGTCCGAAATATGAAAGATTTAATATCATTATTACCGTTCACTGTCCATAAATAATTAGATTTCTGATTTACACCCTTGACAAGGTCATTCTATAACATAGTTTACGGACATATTTGTTTGACTCTTATGCACTGAAGTTGTAACTTTAGTCCCCAGAGGAGGGTTACCACTGTGTAGTCTGTCCGTCCGCCAATTTAAATTTACGTTGTGTTTATCACATGCAGATACTAAAAGATAGCTTTCTGAAACTGGTCATCATGCATGTTTGGTGCAGTATCACATGCATCGCTCTTCAACACCCTGTTTGACGAATACTAATATCTACTTGCATATAATGGTAATATAAAATGTTCGTGGCAATTGTCGCAGTAACTTCCTGGATATTGAATGCAATTACTATAGTATGATAGAATCCCAAATACCATGTGTATAGTACTTAGATAGAACGTCTTAAAATTGTTATGTGACCTATGTTTGAACTGATATTGACCATTTCACTGTCCACCTTAATTAAAACAAGTTCTTGTATGTTCACTTATCTATTTATGTAACACATATACTGCTTAATTAAAAAATAAAAGTACGAATGTATATGAATATATACATCTTTGACCATTTCTCTGCGCTCGTTAACGTACACGTGACAGTATACTGTTATTAACCATTATATAAAAATAAGGAGATGTGATATGATTGCTATCCACCAAATTTCAAATGAAGTGCATGGATGTAAGTAGTTATAGGCAATAATACAGCTATCAAAAATGTGAAAAAAAAATGTGAAATGAGTGCCAATTAGTCAACTCTCCATCCAAGTCACAAAGCAATTCTGACAGACTTATATACCAACGACAACCACTGAACTACAGGCTCCTAACTTGGGGTAGGCACACAAAGAATGTGGCGGGGTTAAACATGTTTGAAGGCACCAACCTCCCCTTGCCTGAGACAGTGGTCTAACAGCACAACATAATGACATCCTACACAAAACCGTTGAAAAGGGATTAACTCATCCGATTAATACAAGGCAAAAACACATCTAACAGAAACAAAGCCCGGATATGGTACAGATCAATTATCATTTGAAGCTTCATAATGTATCCTATTGCATAGTACCATGCTCAGATATGTTCACACAACATATTGAAATCGGATTTAAATACGATTTGACTCATATTATGTGCCGATATAGTATGAATGTTCCTTTCACCCGTCTGCAAAATTTAGAATAGAATAACAATTACGTATTACAGAACCACATATGAAGTCAACGCAAACGGGATTCAATTTCGATATGATATATTTAGAGTATACAACGCATTTCGTAATACCCGATAATTTCGAATTTGAATCGATCATGCGTGTGAAAAGGCCACTTAAACAGACTAGACCGTACAGTGACGTAATGTTGCTTGCATCTCAGTCATTTGAACTCTATTGGGTAGTTGCCTCATTGGCAACCTTATTGTGTATTTCATCTAAATCTATAAAGGGAACCAAACTTAATAGATAATATCTATCTTAATATGATTTTATTGTCATTTAAGAACCAAAGAGAAGACGAAAATAGATCCATTTTCTTATTTTGAATGTGAACATCCGCTTATCTGTCCATATTCATGACCTCTGTCTATATTTAAGGACATATATATATATGACAACCTTAATTGGATTCTACAAATTACTTTAAGAAATGTCTTCTCATGTGGATATCATCCTATATAAACTAGAAAATAGCCATTCACGTGTTTCGGTTCTTATGCAAGCAGATGACTCCTTTGTCAATTTGCCTGTTAAATAGAAAATGATTTCTTTGTACATTAGAAGAGTTAAACCTGTTTTAAATAAATAAATATGTTCCAAAAGATGTCTACTTGAGCTGAAACATAATTTTGGTCTATTTAGTATAACTGCTACATGTATACTTATGTTTTAAACTGACAGTGCTTCGTAGGCCTATATAAGGCTGACTGAAAATATCAATGAATATACTATAGGTATATTATATTATGTCAATCCAGGTTGCACTTTAATAAATTATTTATTTATTCATTCATTCATATTTTATTCCAGACTTATTGTATTTGGCAATTGATTTTTTTGCTGTCAAAATATAAGTGTTCTTGTGTATTATATCTAATACTATAGTTGACGTATAATAGACTTCATAATCAGATACCAATGATATGTTTTTGAATTCATTACACGTACAAACACACGTATTTAGTAATTTATGTACATGTATACAAATTAGATAAAAATCAGTCATTATTTACGGCAATATTTATTGTATTATTTGTACTCTAAGAACCGTACTGTAAGTAATACATTGATGATTGTGTTTTTCATTTAAGTATTATACCTGTCCTGAAAGTTCTTGGAACATTTTAACATTGAGTAAACAACAATCATCCAGTCTAAGAACAGTACATGGTCACACATGTCTGTTTCCTCTTAATACCGTTTATCGTATGGTAACCTACAGTTGTTTTAACGTTTATGTCTTTATCTCCGGTGGAGATCATACCACGTCTTTTTACTGTCAGTTCCGTCTTAGTTTGTGTCGCTGTGTACTGTTGTACGCTTTAACATTGTTGACTGCCCGTTCCGTCTTAGTTTCGTAGTCCAGTGTACTATTGTACGGTCTAGCATCGTGTCTGGCCGTTCCGTCTTAGTTTCGTGATCCCGTGTACTGTTGTACACTTTTTCATTGTTGCCGCCCGTTCCGTCTTAGTTTCGTGGTCCTGTATACTATTGCATGATCTAACATCGGTAACTGCCCATTTCGTCTTAATTTCGTGTTTCTGTGTACTGTTGTATGGTCTTACATCGATGTCTGTACGTCCCGTATTAGTTTCGTGTTTCCGTGTACTGGTGTATGGTCTGACATCGGTGCCACTCCGTTCCGTCTCAGTCGCTTGTTTTCGAAGGCGTGTACTGTTGTTTACGGTCTAACATCGATGACTCTCTTAGTTCCGTGTTTCCGTGTACTGTTGTGGTAGCACTCCACAGTTAGAAAATAAAATTAAAAATGAGCCACAAAATGTTTTATCATCTCCTATTCCTGGATTTCTAATACATTAACCTAACTGTTTGTGTTGTACATGTGCATATGTATGTAATCAGTATATTCCATAGATTTGATTTTCAAAAGTTAAAAGAGTGAAAATTAATTCCTTTTATGTGTATCCATGACAACATTCTGCATTTATTTACCATAAAATATTGCAAAAAGGGGGGTGGACATGTCACATATCCCCCCAAAATTTTGATCAAACTAGAATTTCAATGCCTTTGAGTGATACCTTTTTAGAAACTGTTTTCATAATTCTTCCTAATGATCAAATAAAAAATGGGTGTCTTTCGCCTCATTTTTTCGTAAAATCCAATCACAAAGTTCGTGCGATAAAAAGTTGGAAAAAAACATTGCAATAATTGCCGGACCAATGTATGGTAGGGACATGCAAATACGGACTGTCATACAGAAAACAGCCTATATTACATACATTACATAATCTTGATGTTCATATAAACCCAATACAAAGGCTATTTTAATACTCAGCTATCCAAAAATGAATTTTATTGCACACTAGCTCTCATATTTGAAAAATCCACAGGGGCCAAAATGCGAAACTACACACCTAACTGTGGAGTGCTACCTTAAGGTGAAATTTTCCCCCTCCTGCCTCAATTTTTATCATATTTTTTGTGTTCTACTAGCTGTTACGATGAAAATGGTACCTTAGTTTTTAAAATTGGTTCAGTAATAAAGATTTTATGAAGGTTAGCAGTTGATGTTGAAACGCGACAAAAAGTGATTTAAAAATAAATGCTGGATCATAGTGAAAAACTTCAAGTCTGTCTCATTTTTGGGGTAAATTTCTAAAACTTTTCCCATTATCTTATTTAAAATCATAAAATTACCTTCAAAGAGGACAAATTGTGCATTTTTTAGGTATTTGAAAGCACTTATAGGTCAATTTTGCTGTAAATAGCATACCTAACCTTGGTTTAGAAGCTCTCAAGCAGGGTATAAATTTCTAGCAGTACTGGCATCATTAAATTTAATTAATGCCAAATTATAATATAAAATCCTGCTAAAAATGTTTATTTGACTTATTCGCATTCAAAAATATAAAGCGATACATTTTGAGGATATCATATAAAGCGCAATCTTTGGTTACAATGGTGAAGCTAATTGAGTACAAATTTAAGACCGCAACATGTCTAAGTGTCAAAAAGTGTATATTTGGTTGCTAAGGACAGTAAACAATAAAATAAACATAAATTGCATTCCTAGCAGATTTTTTACCTTTAGAACTAAAACAAGAACATAAAAGACTAAAGATTTGTGGTAAATTTTATCTTAAAAAGTGCATTTCTGTGCTTTCTGATGTGCCATAAGGTAGCACTCCACAGTTAGAAAATAAAATTAAAAATGAGCCACAAAATGTTTTATCATCTCCTATTCCTGGATTTCTAATACATTAACCTAACTGTTTGTGTTGTACATGTGCATATGTATGTAATCAGTATATTCCATAGATTTGATTTTCAAAAGTTAAAAGAGTGAAAATTAATTCCTTTTATGTGTATCCATGACAACATTCTGCATTTATTTACCATAAAATATTGCAAAAAGGGGGGTGGACATGTCACATATCCCCCCAAAATTTTGATCAAACTAGAATTTCAATGCCTTTGAGTGATACCTTTTTAGAAACTGTTTTCATAATTCTTCCTAATGATCAAATAAAAAATGGGTGTCTTTCGCCTCATTTTTTCGTAAAATCCAATCACAAAGTTCGTGCGATAAAAAGTTGGAAAAAAACATTGCAATAATTGCCGGACCAATGTATGGTAGGGACATGCAAATACGGACTGTCATACAGAAAACAGCCTATATTACATACATTACATAATCTTGATGTTCATATAAACCCAATACAAAGGCTATTTTAATACTCAGCTATCCAAAATGAATT
This sequence comes from Mytilus edulis, assembly GCA_019925275.1. Lineage (NCBI taxonomy): Eukaryota > Metazoa > Mollusca > Bivalvia > Mytilida > Mytilidae > Mytilus > Mytilus edulis. The sequence continues at coordinate 74,610,478 of CM034359.1, read as the reverse complement.
TTATTGCACACTAGCTCTCATATTTGAAAAATCCACAGGGGCCAAAATGCGAAACTACACACCTAACTGTGGAGTGCTACCTGTACGGTCTTACATATATGACCGTCTTAGTTCCGTGTTTCCGTGAACTGTTGTACGGTCTTACATATATGACCGTCTTAGTTCCGTGTTTCCGTGTACTGTTGTACGGTCTTACATCGGTGATTGTCCGTTCCGTTTGAACATCATGTTTCCATATGTTGCAGTGTAACAGTTTGATTTCATGCACTTTTGCATCTGACATTCACATTTTTATGCAAATCGATGATTATAAATATCTATAAATTGTATTCTTATCAATAATTATGTTAAGAATAACAAACAGTAATAGCAGATAGCAAATAATTAATAACTTAAAATTGTTATTCGGGACAGTTACGTTAATTGTATGAGTGAAACTATGTATATGACCTATGCACAAACATATTAATAAATACAATATTTGTTTTTTTATTATTTCAAGAGGATAACACTAATCGTCTTGAGGGTCATCATAACATTCCAAATTTAGTAACGTTTTATAACATTACATAATAGTGCCTTATTTGCAGAAATAAATACATATTTATATTAGGATTTACCATAAATGCGTCAACAAAGTATTTAGAGATTACTCATTTTACTGTTGTAGCGATTTGCAATCTGGATCTTCTGATTGCAAATATTTATGAATACAATTTTATTATTAACGTAGCGTAACTTATAATTCGGAACATTTACACTTTGAAATGTCTCTTCTACTTTAATTTGAAGATGTGAGCATAAGAATAGTTGTCTAATATTTCATTTTTTTTAAAATTTTAATCTATTTTAAACCAGTTAACATTTATGTCGATTGGGATAATATGTATCAGCTTCTAAAATAGTCTTGCTGACCACTTTACTAATCTGTGAGGTTTGTGTTGTTTAGTCTTAAGTTTTTTATGTTGCGTTTTGTTTACTGTTGTTGTTCTTTTTCTGTTTTTGCTCTAGTGTGTCGTTTTTTCGAGTTATGAGTTCGAATGTCCCTTTATATCTGAACAAGAGATGAAAAAAAAACATCGGTGTCGTCATTATCTGATGTCCATCTAAAAGTCACATTAATGTGTCTGTAGTTTTTATGTCATGTTTATACAAAATATATCTTAATTGAGAAATAAAATTGAGAATGGAAATGGGGAATGTGCCAAAGAGACAACAACCCGACCATAGAAAAAAAACAACAGCAGAAGGTCACCAACAGGTCTTCAATGTATCGAGAAATTCCCGCACCCGGAGGCGTCCTTCAGCTGGCCCCTAAACAAATATATACTAGTTCAGTGATAATGAACGCCATACTAATTTCCAAATTGTACACAAGAAACTAAAATTAAAATTATACAAGACTAAAAAACATGTGTCCATAATTTGCACATACTTATTTTCGTGTAGATTTTTTTTTCTCCACTTATGCTAGAATCATGTGTAGCACATGATAGGACACACCGTGGACTTTAAGTAGTGGGGGTGCTTGAGACGATATGATACAACATCAGCGGAAAACACTCCTTCCCGAGGTCAAGTCCTCTACCTTCTGGGAATCCTTGGTCTTCCATGAATGAGAACATAGCACGTGGTCTGAGCACGTGGTCTGCATTGTTTACATCATGATTTGGGTGTTGTTTACTTTCTGATAATATACAAAGATAGCTTGTATTTCCTGGGTTCTTAGTCCATCAGTGATCTACATATTAGTGATCAAAATACATTTATTTGAATTGGTGTCAATATGTAAATAGATAATGAGGTTAGATATATAAACAAATAACAGTGCAAGAACTCGAAACTGAAATAAAAGATTCTTTTAAATTTTTAATCGAAACTAAACCAGAACTTAGAAAGAATTAAAGTTTAGCTCTTTTGACCAAATCTATACACTTTATCCTTATTTTAATTTTAAGGAATTTGGGATGTATACGCTATTGAGACAGAAACCCAGCGCCACAATTACCACAAACAAAATATCCTCAACAATAGCGAGGATATTTTAGGCAAGATGTCAGCCTCTAAATCATCTTGAGACTAAACATATTGTGAATAGATAGAACATACACTATCAAAGCTCTGCATTCACATATATATCAAAATCCGACTAACCCTTATAGTTTTGCGCCAGCAAACTCGCTTAACCCCATCACATGCTGTGTGTTTCTGTCCCTAGTGGATACTGGGTAGCATGTACTTTAGTGTTTTTTTTATAGCTTACTTTGCGATTTGAGTTTTGGTCATTTTTGAAGGCGTAAGTACGGGTTGTTATTTTTTGTCTCATACCACATCTTATTATTTTTATGTTCAGATGTACTCGTATTTATGCCTCATCAAATAAGAACATCAGAAAATTGAAATGTTTACAAAATATTGAATATACGGTTATCTATGAGTACCTAAGTAACCTACATGTGATGTAACATATGTTGATATTTTGTCACAAGGTATGGACGATAGTAGGTGTGCATATTTGTTTTACATATATAACTATGATTAGACTTCCTTTGATATACCTGGGTCCTTTGATGTATACTTGTACTTGTAGGTGTAATTATCATAGGTAAACAAATGTATATCAGATGACCCAACAGTTGATAATGGAAGGGTACGTAAGGTCTTGTCACCAAAGTTGATAATGTACGGCGATGTGATGAAATTTCCCTGACAATGTTTGTTGTGATTGAGGACTTTGTATGAATTTACTTATGTTTATTGTTTACATTTCTTTTTATAAAAGTTTCGTAAAATTTTGTCACGCTGAAATTTGCATTTATTTATTAACAGACTTTTCACAGACAGAATTTTAACTATTTTTGTTACAATATTTTTCATACAATTGATTGATTACTAGTTACTTAAAGTCCAGTGTCAAATATTTCATGCTTGTTCGGAACGATTATCGATATGAAAATTATAGATAAGAAACAGTTTTAAAAGAGAGGCGTAAGATACCAGAAAGACATTGAAACTCATAAGTCGAAAATAAACTGACAACGCCATGGCTAAAAAATAAAAAGATCAAAAGGGAAACAGAAGTACTGAAAACACACAAAACTAAAGACTGAGCAACACGCGTACGGACCACATCAAAAACTGGTGGTGATTTCAGTTGCACAGTTCTGGAATGATAAAAAGGTCCTGCTCCACACGTAGTACCCGCTTTACCGTCTCGTAACTGTACTGAAAGTGGTAGTTTTATCAAAATAAGCTTTTTTTTTCTGGGGGCGGGTGGGGGGATAATGAAATTCATACCAGATCATTTATAGATTATGTTTGTTTGTTGTGTGTTTTATGCAACGTTTTGGACTATTCCATGTTTGTATGTGTATGCCATGGTATACTATTTTGGCAGCTTGTACTGTAGGAGCGTAAAAGGGTACTCATGTAGAGAAAGTGTAGTCACAATAATGTTTAGTTGTTACGTGGCTTATTTGCCCCCGTATACCCTATATTCTAAACTTTTAAATTTCAATCTTGTTCGG
>CM034359.1:74583644-74606851 GCA_019925275.1 Mytilus edulis | reverse complement strand
CCCTATATTTTAAACTTTTAAATTTCAATCTTGTTCGGAATTTTAATTCCACTGTTTCTAAACACTCCTTATTAAGATTAATGTGGTGTGCTACAGATGGATAAGGACAAAGATTAATTTATTAATCGTTTATAATCCAAACACAGACGGCAGGTGCGTTCTTACAAAGTTACTACGTCACAATATATAAAGCAGTCGTTGGAAACCACCAAAGCAGCTTGCACTAACAGTTGGTTACATATTTCAATAAAAAAAATGAATCTGATGTTTTTTTTTAATACTGCTTGTAAGAAAGGTTCCATGGTATTGTAAGCTTTTAGAAGAAATTTGCTGTAGTGTACTTGTATAATAAGAATAAATATATGTGGTATGATTACCAATCAGACAACTACGCACCAGAGTCGAGATTGCCGTGGATGTAAGAAACTATGGGTCACCATACGGCCCTCAACAATGAGCAAAACACATACTGTATAGTCAGCTATTGATGTGAAATATAAAAAAACGTCCTCATATAATCAAGTCAACAAGCGAAAAACAAGTCTGTATTGGAAACGGTCACATTACCACAACAAGATAATCAATTTAAATCCATAAAAGAAGTTGCCGTTCTTTCTACATTAGCCTGGTGTATAGACAGACTCGTAAATGTTTACTATTATTCTTGAAATGTAAGTCATGAATTCCCTGTCGCGTGGAAACCTTCAATTGTTAACGTTTAAATAAAATATGCAAGGCTTCAGTTCATTCGAACTTATACACATTTTTTAATGACTTTATCTTATGACGCAAGGAAAAAAAATATCAATAGCGTTTTTTTTCCAGATTTGTAAACTAACAAGAGATATCCAATTCAATGTTATAATTTGACCCTAATCTTTGTTCCAATTTAAGTATTTTGGTTAATAAGTGCACAGTGATTAGACGGTATCCTTAATCTTCGATTAAGACTTACTTGACCTTATTTCAAACAGAACTTAAAAATTCAGAACATAATTAAGAACTATAACATACTTAATAGTTTGGTTATTTAATTTTTGACGCATATAAAACTACATCGCTTGAAAAGAATTATTTACTTAACACATATTTATTTAAACGGTATTTTCATTGACTAGAAATATGAAAGGAATTTACTGACGATTGCATATAATAACCGAGACGTTGATATGAATATTAAGAAAAAGCCAAGGTGAATAAAAACTAATGAAAATGGGTAACAAATACAGATGACATACTAGTCATTGCGCTGTGACATACTATAGTCATTGCAAAGTGATATACCGTAGTCATTTTATGTGGACATACAATAGTTATGTCGTGGTGACATACTGTAGTCATTACATGGTAGTATACCATAGTCATTGCATGGTGATATAACACAGTCATTACATGATGACATACAATAGTCATTGCGTGGTGACATACTGTAGTCATTACATGGTAGTATACCATAGTCATTTCGTGGTAAAATATCACAGTTATTACGTGGTGACATAATACTGTCATTGCATGGTGACAACATAGTCATAACGTGGTGATATGCAAGTCATTGCGTGGTGATAAAACATAATCTTTGCGTGATTATATATCATTATCATTATGTGGTGACACGTCATATTCATTGCGTGGTGACAAACCATAGTCATTGCATGATGACATACCATAGTCATTGCATGGTGACATACCATAGTCATAATGTGATGATATGCAATCGTCATTGTGTGGTGACATATCATATGCATTATATAGTGACATACAAGTCATTACGTGGTGACATACCTATAGTCATTACCTTTTGACAAAACATAGTCATTGCATGGTGACATACCAGTCACTACGTGGTTATATACAATACTCATTGCTAGGTGACATACCTATAGCCATTACGTGGTAACATACCATAGTCATTGTGTGGTGACAAATCTTAGTCATTACGTGTTGACATACCATAGTTATTTCGTGTTGACATACCAGTCATTAGGTGGTGACAAAAAATAGTCATTGCATGGTGACATATACCATAAGTCATTACGTGGTAACATACCATAGTTTTTGCGTGGTGAAATACCAGTCATTACGTGGTGATATCATATAGTCATTGCATTGTTACATACCAAAGTCATTGCGCTATGACATGTCATAGTCAATATATACATGGTGACATACCATAGTCATTGTATGGTGAATAACCATAGTAATTTCTTGATGTTATACCAGTCATGGCGTGGTGTCATACCGGAGTCATTGCGTGGTGACCTACTATAGTCATTGCTTATTGACATACTATAGTCATTGCTTGATGACATACTTTTCATTGCATTGTGACTTGCAATTGCATGGTACTGAAATAATTGAATTGTTGTATACGGTGTCATTGAAGTTTTCCAATCGGCTCATTTTATTGCGAATTATTGAATTGTTTGTTGTCTTGTTCCTACTTCTTTTTAAAAACTACCTCCCGATTTCAATTTTTTTCTTGTAAATTGATTACACGTCGTGGCTTAAAATGTGTTAAAAAAAAACTCGTGGTATTCTCACTTGAATTATCGCCTTATGTACCAACATCAGATACAAATCATTTAACATTCAATAGCATAGTGATATTATGTACAAGTTTTTCTGAATGTTATTTCGTTCTATAAATTGAAGAAACACTTTTTTTATATAAACAAAAAAAATGGTCCTTCACTTTCATTCAAACTATGTTCGCTTTGTGATTTAACTATAGTATTTAACACCTTCTACATTGAAGTTTCTCTATATCACAAGTGTGAAACCAATTATCACAATATTTGTTTGTTGTTATTTTGTTGCTCAGAGAATAGTAAAGTACACACTTGTTTTTGTATATTCGATAATTGTAAAGTACAAAGCATAGATATTTGAACATGTATGCATACTTATGTTATGTTAAAACACAATTAATTATGATTAAATGTTGTGATATCATTTACAACGTTAATTAATGTCTATTGTTTTGATCATGCCTAGGTTAACATGTTATTTGTCACACGGCCAACATACGTTTGGCATTCGTCTTTAAAAATAAAATCACCTTTAATTGAATATACAGGAATGTTAAGTATAGAAAAAAGTTTTGATGTCCTTAAAACTTTGTACCAGTGTGGTTTTTTAAAATGCTTATTTACTTTGGTATTTTCTTACATGTCTTAACATTCACAAAGATATATCAACTGAGTTTATATATACTGATAATTCAATTAAGTTCTTTTGAATATTTTCAATATACCTAGAAAACTGTTTGTGTTGTGTTTAATTTTGTTAAACCTGTGTCTGTTATATCAAGTCAGAAGTCTTCCTTGGTTTTATAAAACCCTGCAATTAATTTTGACTATATCTTACAGACTTATCATTACCCGTCTGTATGTAGGTGTACCTAAAACATCGTTCTGTTTTTCTTATTTACATTACGTTTTCAGGAATGTATTGTAAATGGTAAAATATACTGATTTACCATTGGTTTCCTTTGTAATGGGGTACTTCTCGATTCAGTCAAATTAGGGTCATCTTGTTTTGCATTTCTAGTTTCAGTGCAAAATTTATAAATACTCCATCATTTCATAAAAAAATATATATTAGATGTCTGATTAAGGATATACGAGACACGCTTTCTGCTCGTTAAGAATCACTGCAACAACTATAAGGGGTCACGGTAGGTGATCTGTTGCAATTTCACAGTTCTCTTCCATTCAACGTAACCATCATTTTCAAGTGGCAGTTGAACTTTCATGCACTGCTTCTATATTGGTTGACATGTTCTGTATTGCATACATTATTTTTGATGTGGGCTCTATCTGAATAATTTAGGCATGAAATATTTGGGAATGCATGTTAAACAAACAACACTCTTCTTACGAGCCTTGTCATTGTTTTTTCCAAGTTCCCGTTAAAACACGTGTTTAGTATTGACCGCAATTTTGAACACTTTTCTTGAAACATTCATACATTTTCACACATTTAATTTTTAATTGTTTACATTACAGTGTTAATATTTATGTCAATTAATGTGTTAAAACTACAGGTGCGGATCAAGAAGGGGGGGGGGGTGTTCCGGGGGTTGGAACCCCCTTTTTTTTAGACGATCAATGCATTTGAATGGGGACATGTAGTTGGAACACCCCCTTTGTCCTGGGTTAGGAACCCCTCTTTTAAAATGGCTGGATCCGCCCCCGAGCTATCACACAAGGCAAGTGTATTTTCCTGGAAACACTTAATTTAGAGTTATGTTTGTCTAATGTGACAAAATTAACGCGCGTCAATGTTTGAAAGAAGAGGAGGCGTGACCTTTTTTTGCCAAACAAATTTTGTTTTCTAATTTTTAAAGAGGGGCATTGGGTGTACAGCTCAACATTCCGATCACCATCATCTCGAACTCTTCTTTTCCAAACATCTAGGATAACCAAGGATTTATATAGTAAGACTTTACAAATCCTTGGGATAACCAATGTCTTGTAGACAACAAATCTTTTTTTATTATATATTGTGTTTTATTTTTACAATTTCAAATATGCAAGTAAATAGCGACTGAGAAAAACAAGTTTTTCTGTTACGTATTTACTCTGGATCAGACTCACCTGTATACATGTGATATATGAATTCAAAATAAAAATATTTACGTCGTATTTAAAAAAAGGACATAAATAAGGATTAATACTACAGACAAATACTTGTATAATTAGTATGTAAAATAATTTACTATATAGTTGTAATTTGATCAACAATATATTAATATGTTTATTGAAGCAATAATGGTTTGTCTAATAATTTGACTTCTAAAGAGTTTTAGGTTTGTTTAACGGATTAAACAAAAACTATATATATACATATATGATCATTTGTTATTGTTTCAAATTATGTTTACAGTCGGGGCTTGTAGACAGAATTTATGTTTTTTTCTTCTATAAGCTCTAAATTCACTTGGGGTTACTTCATATACATGTAGGTTCACAATTCTCCTGAAGGCTGATCGTGGGGCTACGTTATCGTCCTTAATTGTCATGAAATCGTGCATAATAGGTGCTACTTTTAGAGATAGACCTCTGCTACCAAATTTTCCATTTATATAACATTATATCATGAAAAGATAATTTTGTTTGTCTAGAGCAGCTTAATCAGAAACTTGGTCCTCGTTATTGTTTAAGTTACATTTTCGTCTTTTCTCTTCCTTTCGAGAACAGCTTCATTTATCCACAGGGCGTGCTTGTCTAATATATACATACTCCGGTCGGGCCCAAAACTGTAAATTTATGTTTGCAGTTTCTACGTTGAACACTGAACATTTAGGATTAGAAAAAAGACCTGTCGTCTCGGAGTAAAATAAACATATGTCATTAGGTAGGGTAGCTATCTTCATGTGGAGCTTGCGATATATAGCAAATGAAAAATCCTAACACGGTTTCCTATTTACAAGCACTTGTCTGTGAAATAGTTAGACCTATATACTGTTACAATATATATTAAAGTAATAGGCATTTTTTCAGAGACAAGTATAAATATTGTGTTCGTCTTCGTGTATCCCATTAACACGTTTCCGTATGGTATATACACGCAATAATGATAATATGAATTGTGTGTCCTGCTCTGTATTTCAGACGATATAACCTTCAATGATCAGATTCCGAATGATATATCTCCCTTCGGAATATAATCATTTCTTTTATTCAGACGTTTTATCTTTCATCGTTAAATTCCGAACAGAATCATTCACCTTCGGAATATTAATGATTGCTGCAGATACAAAATCGTTCAAGGTTCTTATATCAGTGAGGAATCAATGCTTTAAAACGTACCCAAAACCCCTTTGTATTCTTTCCAAAAATAATTATTTACTATAGATGTAATTGTTTTAACATGTGGTCCTGTAAGACGTATTGTTACACAGATTTATTTGTTGGACAACGTCTCCTATGTCTGTCGAGTGTAGATTCGTGACAACCGTTCTTGTACTTATAAAGAGGGGGGGCAAGGGGGGTCCCCATAACAGCAAAACAGTGAATTGATTTGGTGAAAAACAGATAACAAGGAATTGAAAAGGGACAATAACAGATAACAGTACATGAAATATGAAAATAAATCTGTCCAGGACCAATCCAGTAGATGACTCGTAGATCTTAGTATATAACTTGTGGTATGGACCTAGAAAAATGTAATTTGTGTAAACAAGACGTTTCGGCCGTTGAGGCAGTTCTGCCTTGGTTGATTTTTTTTCCGTAACTTGTACAATAAGTTATAGTATTGATGTTGAATTTTTCTGAACGAAATTACTAGTTTCTGTTTTTGATATACGGATATTTTTAATCTAGGGCATTTGAGGGATCAATTTTTAATGATTTAGGTTTTTTTATTGAATTTTTGAAAGTAGTGCAGCCAGTGACACTTTATTATCAATTTGATTTTTAGATTTTTTATTTCTGAAAAGCAATATATATACATTTGTACTTTACAAGTAATAAAAAAAAAAACATTGATGCACAATATATTTTTTTTTATTTAATGACCTCATAATAAAACTTACTTATAAAATACAAAAATACCCAGATCAGTGGAGACAGGGCATGTAACTGACACACACATGCCAGTTATAGTTATTCTGATAATAGAAATTGACTCAAGTGACAATTCTGATAGTATAATAGAAATTGGACCTAGTGAAAATTTGGATGACACCAAGTGAAACACCAATCATGCATCTTATGTGAAATTATAGAATATGGAAAATTTGGGTACAGCATTGTAGAAGCTGTAGGATTTTTAAAAGGGTATTTGTCGAAAAATTAAACTGAAGACACATCTTTATTTGCATCAATGGTTTCTGAGCTGCAATTTTCGCCATGTGAAGCAGTTAAAAAGCTTTTAAAAATATGGTGGTCAGGGTTCTCTTTCATGTAAATGAAAAGAGAGGGAGTAGCACTTTAATAATATAAATGCTAAAAGAAAAATGTTGTATAATTCCCAAAGCCATAATTCAAACCCATACCACTTAGTAATGTAAAACAATTCAAAGGAGAAAACTAACTGCCTAATTTATCCACAAAATAGTGAACGAGAAACTTAGTAACACAGTAACAAACTACACCCACTGAATCCAGGCTCCTGACTTGGAAATAGGCACATACAGAATGTGACTGCGTCAACTTAAGCATGCTAGTTGGTGTCCAATCCTCCCCTAATCAGGGACAGTGGTGTGATAGTACAGCATAAAGATTATTATGTGGTCATTGAATAAAAAAAAATCTATAGGGTGTACCAATGCTTTTTTTATAACAAAATCCATACTATAAGTTATTGTACAAGTAATAAGTGAATTATAATTTGTACAAAATGCTACATGTTCACAGACAACGGAATTTATTACAAAGGATAATAATAATATATACTGGAATAGTCCTGGGTCCAATTGATTTTAATATGTTTATGTGATGTATGTTACTGAAATTCTTCTGCAAATACAGGGTCACCCGATATTACCAGTAGAAAGACCCCAATAGATATACATTGTAAGAAGATGTGGTAAGCGTGCAAATGAGACTATTATCCATTCAAATCACAATCATTTTCAATTATCTTCAATTTCTACGGAAGATTGGCTGTCAAAATGCTAACATTCCAATTTTCAATAACAGTTAACAGCAAATAGATTCTCATAATAACAGATAACAAAATAGATAATAGTCCTATAACAGCTAACAAAGAATAAGACAATAACAGCTAACAGTAAATATATTTTCAGAATAACAGATAACAAAGAATTAAAATGCCCCATAACAGCATAACAGTTAAACCCCTTGCCCCCCCTCTATAAATATTACAGTCACGCAGTACGACAGACATTTGTTTTTACGAGGGAATTTATTAATTTGTCAATACTTAGTCTATACATTATTTGACATCTGGAAACGAGCTGTTTCACAGTTATAAATAGTCCATCTTTATTGATACTTCGTGATTGGTTTTGTTACTTTTAAATGTCGCTTGGTAAACGTGTACGTCAACCCAATGGAAGTATACAAAAAAATTATCCATGGCTTTTATTCAATTCACAGATGTGGCGTGATCGACATTTTGCACAGAATTCCTCTCAAACTGGTACTAGGACGTCTCAAACTTGTAGTGAACTGACAGTTTCTTTGCTTCGTCTTGATGGCCTCACTGTGATTTTCAGACGAAGAACCATAAGAAAAGGGCTGTTCCTTTACTTTTACTTCTTTTTTTGCTGTTCATATACTGGTTTTGTGTACTTGATGTATACTCCATATCCTTTCTTTTTTGTCGATTAAAAAGAATGTAATGTTATTTGACAAAATATGTTAGAGGTCACTTACAGAACAGACACAATTGTTCACTTTCCAATGTTGAAAATAGAAAATTGACTAGACGGGAAAAAAAAAACATGATAAAAAGAAAAGAAAGGAACTGAATATGAGCAACACGAAACCAAACAAAACCGCGATGAACTATGGTGCTCTGGAAGGATCGCTCAATCATAAGTTAGTAAATGATCTATGATTGTGTCTCCTTGATCAACTTCTTGAACCATGAGATAGGTGTCTAACGTTATATGGGGAAGACATGTAGATTATGATGTGTCTTTGATCGTCTCTTTGAACCATAATGTAGATGTCTTAATTTGAAGGAGAATGCGTGCGGATGCTGTTGTGTTCTGAATCGTCTCCTTGAAGCATGATCTATGTCTAAACTTTAAGGAAAAGATTTGTATAGGATTTTGTCCCCTCGATTGTGTCCTTGAATCATTATGTAGATGTCTTAATGTTAAAGGGGAGGCATGTAGAAGATGTTGTGTCCTTAATTGTCTCCATCAAACAGAAGCGTTATGGAGAAGGCAAGGACATTAGTTTGTCTCCTTGAACCAGGTAAATAAACTAAGCCACATCACATATGACAGCGTTTGAAGTCTTGAAGTTTCTACATCGTAATTAAGTCGTGTGTCCAGAATCTTCTCCTTCAGAGATCAAAGAAATAATTATAGCTGTTAAAGGTTATTGTCATTGGTCTGATGGTCTGGAGTATATTTCTTAGACTGGCGCTAATTAATTGTAATAATCAAGTCCGTTACAAATATAGCCTTGCTATAGAAATAAGTTAATATGCTAAGGTATTTCTCTTCATTAGGGTGAACAAGTGAGCTGCTAAAAACAAGACAGAAAGTAATCTTATGTTATTGATAGCTGTCTTTAGGTTCTTCGATGTCTCCCGAGTGAAAATAAATTAATTCGTTTTGGCGTTTGAACTAATCCGTTGCGGTATGTGAAAAGACTAATAAAAGATCGAATATTGATTACTGGTCGACCTTAGTTGTAGAAGCCAACAACCTTCATCGTCCTTGTCCTGCAGCAAGGTCGTGTACATCTTCTATAGACGAAGCTAATCGAATTTGCAAATGACTGCTGCCTACTTTGGCGGGAAATGTCATCTCCCCGTCAAAACAAATTGTATGCTATCAATAAAACGTTTGTTATAAGGAATATACCTATAACTTATTGAAGCCTGTTATTATAGGCGAATCTTAATTAAAAATCAAATGAAGTATGATTGAGGGGTGAATGTATTCACGGCAGGAGACATTGATAGATATTAGCTGGAATACTGATGGATTTAATTCATTTAAAAAAAACTTGCAACTTTAACTAGTAAACTCCTCTATGAAGTATACTACTAGTACATACATAACTACATAAGTGTTAGGTGTTGCCTTTTTAAGAAAATAAATATCATAGGTTTGTTGAATTTTCATCATTGAATTATCAGAAAGTTGAATGTGTTCATACAAATCATTGAAGATTATATAGCTAAAAATAAATGGCAAAAAGTTTTATAGTTTAGTTAAAGCAAACACAGTTATCCACTTTTAAGTTAGCCTGCTCCTTAAAAAACCATAGGTGTAAACTATCGCGAGCACTAGCTGTTTGTACACCTTTTTTGATTCAGAAAGGTGGACAAAGAACAACTGCTAGTGAACAATTGCGAACACTTGTTGTTCGTATAGAACCCTATTGAGTCAGCGCGGTCCACGGATAACTATCAGCGTGAACTGTTGCGAGCACTTGCTGTTCGTACAACCACATTGAGTCAACGTGTTCCATAAAGAACATGTATGTGCGAACTATGCGAGCACTTGATGTTCATAGAATCTTTTTCAATCAGAGTGGTCCATAAAGAACTATTAAGTGAGAACTATTACGCGGCAGGTTTGGTTGAGTTCATTGGTAATTGATAAGGAGTGCCAGTTTTCTTGCTGAAGTTCGGAGGTTCCAACAAGCACTCCAGATTCCTATTGGTCAAATAACTGTCCGTCACAAAATAGCTTGTAATGATAAAAGTGGCGTTTAACATCAAATAATAAATCAATCAATCGTACAGTGGACAATCCTATATAGATCTTCACTTTATCGTCTCGTGGTCTACTAACGCAATATAACTTTTAAAATATATATACATTTATTGACAAAACTGTATAAAAATGGGTATTCCTATCGGAAACATGACAGCATGGGCAGTTTTGATGCTATTTAAAAATTGGGGAATTTTCAAATTTGTTGAAACCGAAAAATGTACAGGAAATATAGGTTTGAATTTGTCAACAAAGATTCATCATTTCCCAGCTCTGGTAGAATTAAAGTATTACCTACTAGTTTACATCTATTCATTGAATGTCTTGATTCAACTTTTGTAAGATGTTGAATATTCTCCTTCGCCATTGTGCAGCTGTTGCCTTATCTTATTATCACACTGCATACAATTTATTGAATAAGAAATATTTCTGTCAAGCCTTGTCACGTTCTATCTACTATTTACATTACGTTTGTAAACAAATAAAGTCAAATTTATGAAAATGTATTTTTAACCTTGGAATTTTTTAAAAAGGTCCATATTTGGCAAATTAGGTGACCGAATAATAAAATAATAATAATACAATTACAATCAAGGAAACAGGAATCAGGAAGTTTTTTTTAACACAATCCCTATGCACCCAGGGGAATAGTTAGTGCAGTAATTTTCCTTGTCGATGTACAATGATGTTATTCTCTAAAATTTATTGGGCTTAATACGGTCGAAACTGTTAAATATTAACTACTATACTAAATGCCCTAATGAAATATGAATGTTTCTTCCTGTATTTGGTCATTGTGTTAGAACACGGTCAGTTCACAGTAATTGTTTGGAAAATACAACTAAGTTTATAATGTATAGTTTAATATAGATTGGGTTTGAAAGTTTAATATTGTTTAATAATGAATTATTACAAATACAATAATGGAACATGAATGGTTCTTCCTGGTTCGGGTAATTATTCTATAACACGACCGGTTCACAATAATGGGGTGGAAAATCACTCTATTGTGATTAGCATCTACAATTGGTATTCGAAAGTGATGTCAAATTCAGATATAGTATCATCACACAATGAAGCCATACACCTTGTTTTAATTTTGCACGACAGCTGAATGTTAATCGGTCATTTTCATGATACGAATGGTCAACACGGAACATACGTGGCCATGTTCACCTGCAAAGGTGACGATTAAGACTGTTCTCACATCCCTGACCGCATAAACTTTGATATACTTATTTCAAAACTAAACTGGAAGATTTGAAGCGATTTATGTGTCTAATAGGTCAGCTGTTTTCATACCAGTCCGTCCGTCCATCTTTCAAACATCTGCCCTTCAGTCCTCACAATACCTGTTTGTTTGACCCTGTTCACACTAGCAATTATTTTTATCGATCTAATTTGAATCGATCTAAATAAAACCAGTTAGCGTTCACATTATCTTTAATCATATCGATCTCTATCGGTCTAATACGAACCACTGCATTCACACTACAATTAAAAACGCAATCGATCTAACCTTTTTGCCCGTAAAACTGTAAACACTGTGTATAAATAGAACTGATTTATCAAATTCATGTGCTGATACACTGATACACACCTTGGAAAAAAAAAATGGATAAAGTTATTGTTTCTCTTGAATCACAATTTAAAATTTTGATACGGTTTTCTTTAATTTTGAAACTGTAGCAACGAAGTTACAACACGACGCCGGAAATACTGCGTTCCTGCAAAGAAAAAAATCAACATAAGAAAAGAAGACACAGATTTCGCAAATCTATGCTATGGCGAAGACAACATGTTTACAGTTTGTTTTAAAGGTCTTTTAACTGAGAAATATGGGTTAAACAACGAACCTCTGAGATAGTTTTGCCGCTATACATGCGCATACGTTATTTTCGATTCAATCGTACTAGTTTAAACCGATCTCTGCGTTCACATCTAAAGTAAGATCGGTTTACTTTAGATCGATTCAAACTAAACTACCTCTTTTGGTGTTTTAGTTTAGACCGATTGAAGATCGATTCAATGCGTTCACATTAGCCCTTAAACCGATCTAAAGTGAACCGGTCTAGTTTAAATCGATAAAAATGTCCTAGTGTGAACGGGGTCTTTGTTTGTTCGTTTGTATGTTAATTTGTTCGGTTCTTCGTTCTTACCTTTATCCATTCGTGAGCTGCTCACTTGCAATCGCTTATATTGCGTCGCCAGGAAAACTGCATTTGCGACCGTCAAATCGACAATTGACGTTTGCAACGCTTCAACCACAGTACTTTTATTCCCGATTCTATTTCAGTGTATGTTTTACAATATCATAGAGAGTACATCTTTATCCCGTTTTAAGGCAGTGCTATCAGAAACTATTTGCGCTTATAGTATAGAAATAAACAGTTTATATAGAATTTTGATTAAAACTATATTATCTATTTTACAAATTGAAAATTGATTGATTTTAGTTTTCAAGATCAAGGTCATAATGTTTATTTACCTCGAAGGTAAGCCGTAAAAAATATATATACAAAGTTATCAGGAAGCTTAAGGTCCTTGTAATGACCTTGAAGTTTGTTTTGTCCTTAACTTGAATCATTGCCTAATATACAATATAAGAAGTATCAAATCTATGTTAATATGTCATTGATATTTAACAGTATTTGTCCCATGTTGATAAGAACCACCATCAAGTAGTCTGTACTGAATTACAGTGTAGTATAATATAATGCAGACGTACCGTTGTTTTATTAAAAAGTTAAACACTTTTCATAAGTTAAAAAAATAACCAGTTTACATTGAAAAATTAGTTTCTATTTTCTGGATAAAAAAAAGCCAGTTACACGCTATAAACAAGTTTACATTGCTATATTAGTTTCTACTTTCTAGATATAACACGCTATAAACAAGTTTTACAAGAAAACTATAGCTTCTATTTTCTGGATATACATTACAAAGAGATGGAGAAGATATTCAACTGCATGGCAAACAGAATGCATGTTTAAGAAAAATCCAAAATCACCATAATAAAAAAAAGAAATCGAAAAAAAGTATTAAAATCACTGCATTTAAAAAACATTAAAAAATAAGCTACACCGTTCGTTTGGAATTTTCTCAGGAACTGCAAGTCAAGGCTTTCCTACATTCTGGATCAAGCTTCATATTTTCATGTTATAACTTATGATGAGTGGCACGCATCACTCATAATGGAGCAATAGCTCAAATTTTAACTTAGTTTTCTTGTGGGTCGTAAATAAACATTATAACAGCTTTTTTTGTCTACATAAAGATTACGTCATATTTTCTTTAGCATTAACAGGTTGCTGCAGATTTTTTAATCGCATATAAATCAAAGGGAATATGAAAGTTTGTCTATATCTTACTTTGAATATTAGTTGATACCGCTACTATATTATAGGAATTATTTACGATCCAAGCATACACTAGTTTTCATATAGCACAACTGGTCTTTGCAAGAGAATTGATGTAGCACTATATCTACCATATAATCCAAATTAACTCGCAGCCACTTGCAGCACAATTTAGGTTTGGGTTAACAAATGAAATTTAAATGGAACTAAGAAATTGAATCTGTTGTGAAGGATGGATCAGTACCTTTAGCATGGGGCATTGTTGGTGTGGTTCGTAGCCTGGTGGTTATCGTTTTCTGTGTATAGTGTTTTGTGAACGGATTTTCTGTTCGTTCTATATTCTTATTTCCCCGTTGATATTGTCCCCTCCACGTTTAAAGATGTCTCACCCTGTTGTTGGTTAAATAGTAATGCATTTAGAAGTACAAATCCAAAGAGGTGAAAAATATTAAAAAAAGAATAAATAATATTAGCTTTATTTCCTAAGAACTTGTTTTGGTTGTACAAAAAAAACGCTTTGATTGCGATCTCGAGGAGTTCATATTTAACAATGTTGAAAGTATTCATAAAAAACGGAAGGGCTTATACATGGTTTGAATCTAGAACAAGTTCAGTCTTACAACAAAATAGTTCAACATAATAATGTTGCACTGTACCAGTTATAGGACAAAGCCGATTTTTATGTGAAAGGTATAAAAATTACAACAGAAGTGGTTAAGATCTACTTAAAATATTAGTTATACATCGTCCCTTTGAATTATCATTAAACGTCAACTCATTACTCTTTATCTCTAGAAATATGTTAAATATTTTTAGGAGAAAGATTATAATGAAAATAGTATAGAAAAGGAAGATGTACACATTAACTTTCTCTATTAATACTTTAATTCGTGAATTGAGTTTTATCTAACCAGTTACACAAGCCTTATTTCACTCTTATTGTAACTTGGTTTTTTTTAAAGGAGCGAAATTGAATAAAAGCTTATTGATACCACCTGTTGGAGTCAGGCAAAACCAAACAATTTTTTACGATTTTGTGCTAGAAATTTATATTTAGGGCACAAGTCCTTTACGCTCCTCGCTGAATCCTCCACTGTGGATTTGACTGGCTTTAGGAAGTGGAATGAATGTAAGATTAATGAAAATCCAATCACTGATTGAGTGGAAGATTGTGATTGATTGATTATATTTTTTTAAATCTAGTGGCTAATAGTTCAGCTGGGTTTTGAGAACGATTGTGTGTGTAAGTTTAGTGGCAAGTAGTTCAGGTTGTTATTGAGGACGAGTACACATGATCAATAAATCCAAAATGTAGATTCCGAAATGTACAGTGAAAAACTTAAACTGCAAAATGGTTAACCGTGGTACGTTTAATAGGGATAGGAATGACAAGCGATGGACAACTCAGATAGGTGTTACAAGGGTTCTTTAGCGCGCAGAGATCGTGGTACATTTCCTTCACACGGCTTAGGATTTTTATGTCCCCATTCCGTCCGGACTTGGTTACTTAGTAGAAGTCCGAGGCATTGTTAATTACCAGAAGAAGCGATAGGATGACCATTTTACATGAATTTCTATACCGGTATACCCTATAGACTATAGTCAATCCACCATATATCATACTTTTTATCATTTGCTCATTGCTCAAATTATTATTAGACCATAAATGTCATATTAATGTAGTTGTTATTTTCTACAACATAATTATTAAATATAATGTAACATTACCCTCAATATGTCGACTTTTCCGGTGGTATGAAAATCCGGAGAAAACCATCGACCTTGGTTGGACAAGTAAATAATGACCTTGGACAAGTAAATAATTACACATTTTAAAAGTACAAGTATATATGTCTGACATTTATTTATACAAAAAAATGAATAAATATGTCAATACTTCATAGCCTTTAACAAAAATTTGGACATAAGCTTCACAGAAGCAACCTTGGCTAATTTGATTTTAACATTTTTGACAGTCAACATAACACTTAACACTTACAGCAGCAGTCTGAAGAACCCATTACTGTTTCTTTGAAGCGAACGTTTTGTTTATCAGTATATATCTGATAATGCATGCATGTTCAGTGTCAAGCTGGGTACTGGTCATTCCGGTGAGCAGAACAGTCGCCTCCATGCACCGGACTTTCTGTCGCGTGGGAAAAGCGCATGATCAACATATGTCTAGTTGTTTATGTCGCGTGGGAAAAGCGCATGATAAACATACATTGCATTTCTGTTTCATTGATATTTAGAATGAAATTCAAAACAGTGTGGCTGTGGCCATTGATTGACACATTAAATTTATCTATTGACTGGGACAATTTACGTGAACGTTTGTCTGTAACGACCACTGTTCACGACGTACCTACGATAGACATTTAAACTGTGGGGTCACCAAGGTTTCTTAATGCCTTTTATTATAAAATAATTCGAAAAATTAATCAGAAATAACCTTTATGTTTTGATTTATATAATTGATATAAATCAAAACATCGTGTTATTTCTGATTAATTTTTTCGAATTACTTTATTAAGGTGTTGAGAACCTTTGGTGACCCCATAGTTTAAGTGTCTTTAAAAAGTACACAGTGAGCAATGGTCGTTACATACAAACGTGCACCTAAATTGTCCCAGTCAATGGATGAATTTAATGTGTCAATCAATGGCCACAGCCCCACTGTTTTGAATTTCATTCTATTGAATGTGTACATCTAAAAATGATAAATCGTGCATTTATGTTTCATTTATTCAACAATTCAATTTTCTTTTATTACATACAATAATTCATGGAAATTATACAACAGACGTATGTCGTGTTAAATGTCACCGTGTTTTAAGAAAAGAGTCATTACTTTATACCGAGAAATCTGCCTTTCTTCATACAAATGGTAACATTCGTCTGAAATTTCCCACAATGCAACTCGTTGATATTATACAATTATTGACTTTTGATGAGGTTGACCTTGGTGAATATCACATCTCTGGGGTTGATAAATCATTGTATCAACCTCATCAAAAGTCAATAATTGTATAATATCGCTCGTTGATATAAGAAAAGTTTTTATCAATTCGCTTCTTCCATAGACTGGGTTTACGGGTGTAGTATTAAAAGAGCCGGAAGTACATGCAAACTTTATGATTTACATGTAAACTCTATTTTCAAGTATTTGCTTGACATTTATTTAATGTTATGAGGTCTTCCAGCTATTTGTTGCAAAACCATTATACATATTTGTTTTGTAAAAATGGATTTAAAGTTTTGTCAAATTATCAATTGGCACAAGACACGGAATTTATTTTGATCCATAAGTCCTTTTTAAAATGCACTTGTGTCAATACCATTGGCATAACATCATAAATCAGAGACGTCATCAATACAATTATTATTAAGATTTATTAAATGTTTGTTTGTTTAATTAAATGTGCATAGACACACGTAAGCTTCAGATTTGGCGACTGGAACAATTCCAAAAAAATCTTGTGACCATTGGAAATGGACCAAAACCACAATCGTATCCTTGTACAATATATGTAGGACGTTTGGTTTTTGTTTACAACCACCCGGAAATGACTTTGGTGTATTTATATGTTTATTGAAGATGTAAACAAATAAAAAATAATAATGATAAAAAAAACAAATATATTTATAACTCCTTTATAGCGGGGTTTTGAGTTATTTACATACAGAAGTGATACAGTAACTTTACAAATTGCTTCAAACGTTGACCGACGACAAATAAAATTGTAATAAGTATCGGACATATTAAACGTACTTAAAGATATGTTTGTCACATGTTTTCCATACGTTTTTCACATGTTTTCCGTATGTTTTCCATATGTGTTTCATATGTTCAAAGACATATGAAAATGTTTCCATGTTTTCAAACATATGAAAAACATATATATTGCATTTTCCCCGTATGTATAACGGGACACCCCATTAAAACATTTGCAAGACCATTAAACAATGGAAATTATACTTCAATTCAGCACAACTGAAATGTCTCAATTGCCCAAAACAACTTGGTTGAAATGAAAATCGAATAATGATTAAAAATAGATATATGGTTACAAGCACCCTCGTTTTGAGTTTTGATCACACGTAGAGGTAAATATACAGTACAATCGTGTCAGTAGACCAAATAGTATCATGTGCCATATACTTCAATACGTGCAACTGAATACTTATTAGTAGATGTACACAGAGAGTATTGAATGAAATACCTCCATACCTGGTAGTCAGGTTACACAATGACAATGGAGAAAACGATACCCACGTGACATACTTCAGATCGGTGTAATGACGAGTTCGCTGTTGGTCTAGACCCGGGAGATAATGTACACATAAGACTATAAATCGATTGACAATCATGATTGGTACTCGCTGACACGACTTTGGACTTTGCCACTTCAGACTGCCATGCATGTTGCACCTTCATGTTATGATGCCATCTCGAGCCTTAAACTGTATAAACTGTATATTGTGAGATATCTTCTTAGATTTCACGTTGTCTATAATTTGTGGATTTCCTTTTAGAATAGATATACTAGTATGTACATAAGAGTTAAGTACGGGTTCTGTATAGATTGTATGATGTAAAATTGTTAGTATACTATATTTCTGACATTGAATGGTATATTACTCAAGTGAATCAAACAATAGGTCCGAATAAACTATTTGAATGGGATACAACTAAATTTGTTCAAACGATCGGTCCGAATCAACAATTTGGACGAATCCATATCAACTATTTGCTATTACAGGATTTTTCTACAGGTTCTACCATAATTCTGTTATAAAACTCTGGTGAATAAATGTCACCTTTTCAAAAAGAATGAAATTTACAGATTTTTATGTTTCTTAGAGAAAAACAAATAACGAAAGAAGTAGTAATCTTGGTTGAGGGAAATGACTTCATTCCATTATTTATATTAATACTTTACCAGATCAGCTTAACGTTATTCTTAATCAATAATGCAAGTAATTGCAGTGCGTCTTTTAACTAAATAAAAAGATTATCCGTTTTATGAAAGTCGAAAAAAAAATCATTATTCTTTCTTTCAAAATTATATACTATTGAAGACGGTTACTGGAATGCGACGCTTTAAAGTGATTTGCACGATTCAATTGTATGACTTTTTCAAGAGATCGGTAATAAATCAAATTTTCACTTTCGATTTAACTATTGAAACATAATTAAACTGATGGAAGTTGTGTTTCTGTTCGAACAACTGATAATTTAAATGTTTTATTCTCCATCGATCGATCATCGATTATTAGCGTAAACATGTACTTTCTCATCGTAAAATTCGAAGCACAATCAATCGTCTGCGTGGGAAAATTTAAGTTTTGATCTCGTGCAGAGAACAGTTTAGGTTTGCCTATCAAAATACTAAACAATATCATATCAGGTTTCAAAATAATTATGTTTTTTACTGGAATTGTACATTGGATGCTTAGAATGAGAAAATAGAGTATAGTTTTTGGATCAATTAACTTCGTTGGAATAACAATTCAAATACCGATTATTTATCATATACGCATGATAAATAGTTAAGAATAAAAGGAGATGTAGAGACAGCAATTCAACGACATAATAAACAAGAGGAATCTATTTGGAAACATACGGCCTTCAACAATAAGCATCACTGCGATATGTCAAGCTACATTATGTATGAATTGTATAATACAACCTCCTTGTTCTGACAAATTAAAAAAAAAGAAATGAGTTTAGTTTGACGTCCATTATCACTGAACTAGTATATACATTTTTGTTTAGGGGCCAGCTGAAGCACGCCTCCGGGTGTCGGAGTTTCTCGCTGATTTGAAGACCCATTGATGACCTTCGGCTCTTTGGTCGGGTTGTTGTCTTTTTGACACTTTCCCCATTTCCATTCTCAATTTCATTAGATACATGCCAACAACAACCTTGACAAAAACAATGATAACTTAAGATGTCAACATTGGAAATAACTGTGTTCTTCTTTTAGTTGATATCAACAAGGTTAAATAATAATAAATGGTGAAATCTGACAAAAATGGTGAGTTTCCAGAATAAAAAACGGTACATGAACATGAAGCAGAGATAAACTTTATTTCTTTAGATCTATAAAATCCTCCCCCATATGATAAGGACCAGTTGAATCAGATATTGTAATACAAGATCGTACACATGTACACAGATAATAAACGCATCAAAAATGCCAGGCTTTAAATTGTGTATGTCACATATGCCAGGTTTAAAATTGTGTATGCCATAGATGTCAGTTTAACAATTGTGTATGCTAGATCGACGCGTAAAATGTGTGCATAAAAACCCCTGATAAGACTATCATAATAATGTAAGTTATATATATATATATTGATCACCCAGCTTTTAGTGTTTTTAATGTTGCCCGACTATGTCATTTGTTCTTAAAAAGTATATATAAGAATTCGGTCAATTTAACAGTGCGAGTGTTTTTATTCTTATTTTGCGTGCATCAAGAGACATTCACATATCATGTGTCAATATTTTTTTCCTAGAAAAGCGCCATCTGTCGGACCAGGAAGTAAATACAGCTGTGACAAGATAAACAACAATGTTCTTCCTGGAATTAAAAAAAAAGCGTAGATTCGTTTTTATAACAAACATCAAGTTGCGACAATCACTTACTAGTCTGACCTTGAATTATCTAAGGAAATGTATGATATTTTTTTTGCGCAAAAAGTGAAGCGATATAACCCTGGGTTAGATACAAAATGGCAGAAGATTTTTCAATAATATTTTCATTCATTTTTTTACAGAATGATATCTCTTTCTCTCACTAGATATATTCACACAGTCACCAATTAAAAAAAGACTTATTTAAATTGTCAAACGTCAGAGCTTTTTACGTGTAAATGCACTTTTAAGTTTCTCTAGAAGAGGGACGAAAGATACCAAAGGGACAGTCAAACTCATAAATCTAAAACAAACTGACAACGCCATGGCTAAAAATGAAAAAGACAAACAGAAAAACAATAGTACACACGACACAACATAGAAAACTAAAGAATAAACAACACGGACCCCACCAAAAACCAGTGGTGATTCAGGTGCTCTGGAAGGGTAAGCAGATCCTGCTCCACATGTGGCACCCGTCTGTGTTGCTTATGTGATTACAAATCCGGTAAATAGTCTAATTCGGTAGGTCATATTCATGAAAGGGAAGGGGATTGCAGTTACGACGTAAGGAACATATCCGATATAGAAATTACGTATTTTTTAAAATGCATCGAAATTATAAAAGTTTTTTTTTTAAATGGTTCAACACAGAAATTATATTAAAAAACGTAATTTGAAACATTGGATAAGATAGATATCCAAATAAAATAATGAATTATAAAGTAACATCGAGTCGTATATAATATTTGTGTATTTATTCGATTGTTAAGCATGTTACACACATGCGATATTATTATTATTGCGATTTCAGTTATGCTAAATACAAATAAAGTTATCATAGATTTTTTTGCGAGTTTTCATTTTGGCTAAACCTGTCCCATCGCAATTTCGGCAATGATGAAAGCATTGTATATTATTTCTAAATATACAGTATACATTGCAATATTATTGGTAGGAGTTTAATTCTGTTTTCGCAGGAACAACGATATTGATGCATCAAGTACCATAGTACTAATTTAATGAAGCTTTGATACACTGAAGCAACCCCCACTGTATTCCTTAGAAATAACCGACTAGTCTCAATATTATGAACGACAGATATAACTAATTGTCTCTTTATACTTATTATGTTATTATAGCCGAAGTAACAATTTGGTTAATACATATTGCAGCTTGTTACGTCATGTCTGAATGCTTTAAATTTATGGAGGTGTCTTATGCCAGCTTTCTGTAACTTTCAAGGTTGTCTTTTAATCTGTAAATCAGCACCTTACTTTAAACGATGTGTCATTCACCTAGTAGAATTGGCGGGGACCTTTTCGTGTTTTTTTGTATTGTTTATCTTGAATTAGCCTTATAATAAACCAGTCGTTCACGACAGTCGTTGAGTTCTTTTTTCCATACATCGAGCATCTTCATACATGGAACTTTCTATATTTATTTTGTGTTTTCATATAAAGTGTCAAACCATTTAAACTGGAAAACCAACGGTCAAAACTATATAATATAAAAAAAAACATAAACGAGAAACGAGAAATACTTGTGAACCACATCAACAAACGACAACACCGAACATTATATTCCTGACTTAGGACAGGTGCAAACAATTGCGTGTTTAAACGTTTTAATGGTACCAAACCTTCACCCTTATCTGAAACAATAGTGTAACATCACAACATTAATCTTAGACACACCACAACCAACTTCTCGGTTACCTCTTTGTATTATTTTCCTCTAGCACAAGTACTCATTAACTACATAGTTTTAAAGCGTACTAAATTTGTTGATTTAACCTCAGTTTCATAAATGTTCCAATATTCTGTCTAATAAACGAGATATTGTTACTGAATGACTCCCCTTTTTTAATTGCTTGATTTCTGTCGTGCAATGAATTACAGTACAAATAGATTGTCCTCTTGCATAAATACACATTACTACATAGTTTTAAAGCGTTAAGTTTTTTTTTATTAAACCTCAGTTTCATTAATGATCTGTTTAATAAATGAGATACCGTTACTGATTGACATCCCCCTTTTCTTTTTGAATTTCTTTGATCCATGTCTGGTAAAGATTAACATAGAACACATGTATTGTAGCTTTATTGTTGTGGTTTTTTCTTTAATTATAGAAACGTTAAGCATCTTTTCTGTTTCTACCAGACAAATATTAAAGAAAGATATTACATCGATTCTATGTATTGACGTCAGAGTCCATTGATCTGTGTGATGCAACATGTTTATATTTAGAATTCTTAGTCTATTATTGTACGAAAATCGGATGTAAGGATTCTGGAATAAGTTCGCAATATAGTATCGTACGTAGGACGTCGCTGCTTCTGTCCGGTCATATGTGAATCATGTGACCTTTCGGAGTATTCTGTGAAGAATAAATAATAGTTGAAATCGTGAGGTATATTAGATAAAAACATCCGATCAAGATAATTTGATAGTAAATTTATCCATACTCCATAGGCTTTCATTTGTAAATCGTGACCGTTTATAGCATTAACTAACCATACATTGACATGAATGGAAATTGTAATCGGTGTTAGAAAAGTGATATTAAAGCTAAACGCATAATAAAGAAGATACTATATAGACATGTAGAGGTCACCATAATACCCTAAACTGGACCCCTGTTGTGTTCACTTATCGTTACACTGAACATTTTAGATGAACGAGAGTGTATACATTACAGATACAGCAACGCACCTGTATGTTGGTATGAGTCCGGGCCGAGCGTTCTAGCTGGGCGAGAGTATATACATTACACATTTAACATTACACGTGTATAATGGCAACCCGAGCGTTCTAGATGAGTCAGTAATACA
>CM034359.1:74564973-74583544 GCA_019925275.1 Mytilus edulis | reverse complement strand
TTCAAACATACTTGTGAACTAATGCTAAATCTGCATGCTTTAAACATACTAATGGACTTATGCTAAATTTTCATGCTTCAAACATACTTGTGAACTAATGCTAAATCTGCATGCTTCAAACATACTTGTGAACTAATGCTACATCTGCATGCTTTAAACATACTAATGGACTTATGCTAAATTTTCATGCTTCAGACATACTTGTGAACTAATGCTAAATCTGCATGCTTCAAACATACTTGTGAACTAATGCTCAATATGCATGCTTCAAACATACTAATGAACTTATGCTAAATCTGCATGCTTCAAACATAATAATGAACTAATGCTAAATCTGCATGCTTCAAACATAATAATGAACTTATGCTAAATCTTCATGCTTCAAACATACTTGTGAACTAATGCTAAATCTGCATGCTTCAAACATACCAATGAATGTATGCTAAATCTTCATGCTTAAAACATATACTAATGAACTTATGCTAAATCTGCATGCTTCAAACATAATAATGAACTAATGCTAAATCTGCATGCTTCAAAAACACTTATAAACTTATGCTAAATCTGCATGCTTCAATCATACTAATGAACTTATGCTAAATCTGCATGCTTCAAACATAATAATGAACTAATGCTAAATCTGCATGCTTCAAAAACACTTATAAACTTATGCTAAATCTGCATGCTTCAATCATACTAATGAACTTATGCTAAATCTGCATGCTTCAAACATAATAATGAACTAATGCTAAATCTGCATGCTTCAAACATAATAATGAACTTATGCTAAATCTTCATGCTTCAAACATACTTGTGAACTAATGCTAAATCTGCATGCTTCAAACATACAATGAATGTATGCTAAATCTTCATGCTTAAAACATATACTAATGAACTTATGCTAAATCTGCATGCTTTAAACATACTAATGAATTTATGCTAAATCTTCATGCTTTAAACATACTAATGAACTTATGCTAAATCTTCATGCTTTAAATATACTAATGAACTTATGCTAAATATTCATGCTTTAAACATACTATAATGAATTTATGCTTAATCTGCTTCAAACATACTAATGAACGTATGCTAAATCTGCTTCAAACAGACAATTATTTGTTTACAGATAATCCAAGATAATTTTTAAAGTTAAATTCTTCGTGAATTCAAAATAAACAGTCATAACTTCTTAACAGATTATGGTAGCATATTTTATAACAAAATTTAATTTTAAGTAATAAATAAACATTTTTATTTACCTAAACTTATAAGTATATGTGGGTGTATTTATATTTATATTTAACCTTTTCACTTTCTATGGTAGAAGGTATGCTCGGATGAACTATTTCAATTTAAAAATAGGTTATTGTGATGTAATCATATAATCCGGAGAACATGACGTGTTTGTTTCTGTGTTACAGTCTAAAACTTTATTACTTTTCAATTGACATCATCAAGTCACGATATGTGAACACGATAAACGCATTTAGCCGGTTTATATAGATATAAGACTATGCTTTCGGACGTTCTTGTTTTTCCGTTAAGTAATCCAAACCAATTGTCATCACACCACATCTTCCTATATCTATTTACGCAAAAAACGTTAAAAGTAATGTATTTGTTGTTTTTACGCGGTTTCAATGAGGGTTTCAATAACTCTCTGTCGGATCGATCTATTAAATATCTAAGATAAGCTTTGAAATAGTTACCAACTCTGCATTTTTATAAAGTTTAGAGACTAATTGTTTTTCCCCGTTTTTTCTTCTTCTTTTTTGGAATTGGAATTGGACTTTTTTTATTTGTTTGGGAGACTTCGTAACAGCATCATTTCAGTTACAACTTTTTCGTGTTACCTTGGTGTATTAAATACTGCATTGTTCAATGATGATCGTCTTTTTTAGATTACATGAACTAAATAAATGAAAAAATGAGGTGCGAGTGCTAATGAGTCAGCTCTCCTTTGAAGTCACAATGCACAAAAAGATTACAATTATAGTCGAAAGTACTTCCATCAACACGGAGCCTTGGCTTTCACCGAATAGCTATATATATAGGGCCCCAACATGACGTGTAAAACCATTACAAAAAGGAAAACTACGGTTTAGTTTATATGAAAAATATAAAAACGAAAAACACCTATATGAACAATACCAACAAACGATAACAACTGAACAAGAGGCTGACTGCGGTGGTGTTATTGGTAGGATACACAAACCACCCGACCTACTTTTGTGTGCCCCCTGTTTATATATTCATTTGTGTCTCGCCTTTTTCATTCGTTTGATCTTGTTTATATTGACAACATTCATCGTTATACAATGTGTTTAATGTTCACACCAACTTCATAATGGAATATAAATGTATTATTTGAATAAAATATTTTAAACATTCTATATATTGACATAGGTTAAATGGTTCTTTTATATCGTCATAGATTAAACAAAGTAACAATTTCCCATCGAAGTCTTTCTGTCCTAACTGTTCGGCAATGTGTAATACAGAATACAAAAAAGTGGTATGGACAGTAGAAATGTCACGTGAGAATGCCAATATGGTTTTCGTATTAAACATAGAGCAAGCTCCAAGAGGCTCGGGGAAAAGTTACACCTTAGTGATCTGATTATCTGTAACAATAGGATGGACAGATTAATTGCATAAGGACAAGTACAACATACTTAGTACTCCTGTTCGATCACCAGAGTCTCAACGTAATGTTTATTGAGACGTTACTGTTATAACTTTCCCCTTATTTATTGTTTTAACGTGCACATGCTGTCCCTGTGCAGTGTCTCACATGTTACTACATGACACACGTGTGCATTTATACAATATTACTTAATAGTCTCTTCATTAACGTATTTAATTTGACAAATGTTTTTTTTGTTCTATGTTGACAATTAGTTGCTCTTCTACTTACGTCAATAGAATATGCTCTAGCTTTGAAATGACAAAAAGCTATGAATTATTAATAATCAATATGAAAATGCTGTTTTCTTTATAGAAATGTGTGTTAATAGTTTTACGCAATATGAGGTTTTATTTTTCTCGGTTGATGGACGATGAGATATGTTAAAAGTTTGAATGGAAAATTGATTCTCTTGAGTTATGAAGTGCGTCATTTGAATTATTTATAACGTAAAGCTTGAGAGAAAGTATCACGTCTCGTCGTCATACGGGTTATATAAAGTTAGAATCCAGTTCACTACATGGAATTTGAAAATCAATGGTAGCTATAATGTTTGTCAACAAAAAATTAAAAAAATAAAAATAATAAAATCCATATTTTACACCTCGCTAATAGCGCTCGTGTAAATTTAAAGATGTTAAAACATAATTATGTCCATCCATGTTAAAATGACACGAAATAATAATTTCTTAAATAATATATGAAACGAAGGAACAACAGTTGGTCACGATTCTTAAATAATAAATGAAATATAAGTACCACAGAGGGGTCACGACCTAATGCAATCGATTAGCATCGATGAGAATCTGTATTGGTCATATGATAATCACTGTGTCCACTCATGCCCATTCTGTCCTTGAGTAATCAGTGTCTGTTTACAAACATCATTGGGTAATCGTCCTTATACATAACTTGTTGTTAATTAGACACATCTAAAAGCCATGACTCATATACAATTACTTCGTTTATCGATCCGATCAAAATGTTATTGACAACAGTCTGCTGTGATGGAATCTCGGTTCCTTAACAGGCTTAATGAGGTTACAAATGTTTATTGAAAATGGCGCGAAAAATGCCGGTGGTTACATTTTCAAAACTGTTGTTGAAAACTTTATGAAAAATAATGGTTTTGAGCTAATTTTCAAAATGTTTTAGTAATAGAGTATAAATAACCTTTTTTTTTAAAATAGTTACATCTTATTGAATTTAAGATGATTAAACTCCCTAATGATGTTATGAATCTTTACAGAAAATGACGCATACAAAAGGTTGGTTGTTAGTTTTAAAACTGTTGTTGTCAATTTCATATGTGACAAGTTTTTGTTTAGAACTCATAGTCGTAACTGCATGCATTTAGAAAGAGAATTGCATGTTAAATCTCAACTAAAGGTGCTCATAGTATTTGAATTTACAAATAACCAGAAGTTTGATATTATTTTGAATTGGTTTCAATATCATTGACTTGGTCACACATCTCGTTTGATTAATGCTAAGATGAAAAGTAGACAGCTAGGTCTGATTTTTTCGAACGACTTCTCCGATAATGTTTATGTATTTTGTTTTGAGAAGTCAAACGCATTAAAGACAGAAAAATAGAAAGTTAGTGAAATTTATAATTCTAAGATTTTTCAAATATTTGTCACTGGACGTTAGTCACAAAATAATCAATGAAAAATTCAACCAATTCCGTTTGGAAACCGAACTGTGTTACAACCTTAAGTCCGACTAGGAAAGACACAGAAAGCTTTGTTTTATGTTGCCTATGTGCCCGGGTGGTCTAAGGTGCTGGGACACGGTGCAGGTGTTTTTTTCACGATGTCGCAGAAAAAACAAGGGTTCGAATCCCGCTGATTGAAGAACAAAAGTTTGTGTTAGCAAATTTGAAGATGAAACATTGTTGGACTAAATTTGAGACGA
Organism: Mytilus edulis; assembly: GCA_019925275.1. Classification (NCBI taxonomy): domain Eukaryota; kingdom Metazoa; phylum Mollusca; class Bivalvia; order Mytilida; family Mytilidae; genus Mytilus; species Mytilus edulis. Next base: position 74,578,941 of record CM034359.1, on the reverse strand, counting down.
ACTATATATAAACTTATAAGATTGTAAGACATCATAGCACAACATTTTGTTATTTCTGTAAACACGACCTATACGTACTATACATATACCTGACCTCATAGTTAACCTGTATTATATCGTGGGGGAGTTTGTGTATTGATACAGGATAAGATGTTCTTAATTAATGTACTCGTCGCCATGTCAGAACAAAACAGAAACATATTGATCCTATTAATAATCATAATAACAATGAAATCCATGAGGAGCGGATCAATGGCAAGAAATTGCGGTATTTGCTTCACTGTTAGTACAAAAATATAAATACTCTATAAATTGCATGCGGCCAAAGCGATTTCCTGGATATACCTGCATCAGGAATGCCAAGTATTTGAAAGCCAAAGATATATAATAACCGAAACAATAAAAATTGTTGAAGAGATATATAAGAGACAATAATTGCAAATAGGGCATACAAATATTAGCAAAATTCATGCAAGATCAGTTAAAGAGAGTTGAAACCTCATTCATAAGTAATAATTCGTTGCTAAAGCGAAATTGGTAGTAAATGCTGTGGCAGTATTATTATTGCTCAAGGGGCATTTTTTGCTGCATCAGTAGTATTGTATAAGTGGCAGTGATTCCTGCTGTCGTTTTTCTACAGTAGCATTGATTGATGTAGCAGTACAATTGCCAAAGTGGCAGTAATTGCATGCATGCTGCAGTATAAATGCAAAGTGGCAGTAATTGCTGCTGCAGTATAATTGCCAAAGTAGCAGTAATTGCATGCATGCTGCTGCAGTATAAATGAAAAGTGGCAGTAATTGCTGCTGCAGTATAATTGCCAAAGTGGCAGTAATGTTGCTGCAGTATAATTGCCAAAGTGACAGTAATAACTGCTGCAGTATAATTGCTAAAGTGACAATGACTATAGCAGTATTATTAAGGAGACCAATAACTGTTTTTATCATATCTATAATATTGTCGCATTATATTTGTTTTGTCTATGTATTTGCCATAACCAAAATTGGTGTTTGTCTGTTTTGCAAATAAAGAATTACTTTATTAATAAAGTTGAAATCTATAGTTGTTCAAGTGAAATCGGCTGCTACTCAGCACAACTGATGCTTTCATTTGTAGATAATAATAATTTTTATTTTTTTTCATATAAGTAACATTATACTTGTGACATAAACAAAAGTAACAACAACAATAAAATAACTGAGTTGAACACACACATATCTATATATGTACAAATAAAATTAACTAAGAGTCCCCTGTCCTCAGCTATATCTTTTATTTCTCAACAAACCAAATTACATTGGTATAGAGATTCACACAATAAATATTACATAATGTATATGTACATACATGCAAAAGTTATACGAAAGCAAGAGAGAGTCAAATATCATTAATTACAGTATACATATTAAACTTAATTATATCAAGTACATGAGCTACCCAGGAGAGCCTACATACATATTGACCAGTCTTATAAATTTGCACAAGCTGTTAAGATCAGAAAGATTTTTACTATTCATCATTTCATTAAATTTCAACGAATTTGGTTGATTTGTATATTTTTTTTTCAATAACTGTTTACGACTATCATTAAATACAGAGCATATAAAAATATAATGAAATTCATCTCCGATATCGCCAGAGTTACAAATTAAGCATTTTTAACCGGATTTTTGTGACAAAAATGTCGGTTATTGATTTGGGGATGTACGGCGGGCGGCCGGGCGGTCGGGCGGTCGGGCGGGCGGGCGGCAATCAAATGTTGTCCGTGCATTAACTCATGAACCGTTCAACCAAAGCTTTTAAAATTTTAATATGTTATTACTGACAACTATACGAAGGTCAAGTTCAATAATGGCGATTTTGACTTTTACCGTTCAGGAGTTATGGTTCTTGAAAGGCGGCAATCAAATGTTGTCCGTGCATTAACTCATGAACCGTTCAACCAAAGCTTTTAAAATTTTAATATGTTATTACTGACAACTATACGGAGGTCCAGTTCAATAATTGCGATTTTGACTTTTACCGTTCAGGAGTTATGGTTCTTGAAAGATTGAAAAATGGAGTTTTCAGTCGTGTCCGTGCATTTACTCATGAACTGTTCTACCAAAGCTTCCCAAATTTTAATATGTTGTTACTGATGACAGAATGGAGGTCAAGTTTAATAATGACGATTTTGACTTTTACCGTTCAGGAGTTATGGTTCTTGAAAGATTGAAAAATGGAGTTTCCAGTCGTGTCCGTGCATTTATGCATGAACTGTTCTACCAAAGCTTCCGAAATTTTAGTATGCTGTTACTGATGACAAAATGGAGGTCAAGTTCAATAATGACGATTTTGACTTTTACTGTTCAGGAGTTATGGTTCTTGAAAGATTGAAAAATGGTGTTTCCCGTCGTGTCCGTGCATTTTCTGTGTGGTGTTTCCCGTCGTGTCCGTGCATTTTCTCATGAACCATTCAACCAAAGCTTTTGAAATTTTAATATGTTGTTACTGATGACAAAATAGAGGTCAAGTTCCATAATGACGATTTTGACTTTTACTGTTCAGGAGTTCTGGTTCTTGAAAGATCGTAAAATGGCGTTTCCATTCACGTTGTTGCATTTACTCATGAACCATTCAATCTAAGCTTTTCAAATATTATTATTTCAAAATGTTGATACTGATGACAAAATAGAGGTCAAATTTGATATTGATGATTTTCACTTTCACCATTCATCAGTAATGATATCATCTGATATTGCCAGGACACAAATAAATGTAAATAAATCCGGTTTGCTGTCGTTGTGACAGCCTCTTGTCTATTTTCTCTTGCAACATTTTGCCATCTACCAGTCTCAATAGGAAATCTATGATTTCCTGTTCTCAGTCTACATAATGTAATAATATTTCTATCATCTAAATTTTTAAAAATAATATTCAAATTCACAGTTTTCTTTATACATACGATAGTTTAAAGCTTTTGGCGATTCTAGCACGTCAGTATGCCATTTCTGTTTAAATTGATCAACAAGATTTTGTTTTACAATAGTATATAGCCATGTATCACTTACAAAATATTGGGTGTCCCATACAAATGACAAACCCGATTCATCAAGAATAGATTTAACATTTTTTAACCAAGTAATATCATTTTTATATTTATACAATGAGTACTTGTATAGAATTGCAGGAAGTTTTTCTTGTTTTCCAGACAATAATTTTGTCCAGTAGTTAATTATACGGAGTTTTATATCAATTTACAAAGGATATCTGCCCAATTCTCCATACATCATAAAATTAGGTGTAGAATTTTTAACCTTTAGTAAAAGTTTGCAGAATTTCGTATGAACCCTTTCTATAACCGAATTATTACCAAAACCCCAGACTTCACTACCATAAATTAAAATAGGTTTTTTAAGACTGTTTAAAAAAGGAACCTTTTTTTTCACTTGGTTAATATTAGAAGGATTTAGTAGGACTGCTAGTTTTTGAGTATCAGATAGATTTGGAAACGTAGGATTATATATTGCCATGTCATTAAAAAGTGTTATACGTATAGAAGAAACGTAATGTTCTTATCATGGAAGCTCGTCATGATTCAGTTGTATAAATCTTTCAGACCTCGGATAGTTATAAATGGAAATTTCTCGCTTTATTGTTATTGAAAAAAAATCTATTGGGATTAAAAATAATTGAAAAAGCTTTGAATTGCTTCAAGATTTCATTAACGGATTTTAAAAGATGCAAAAGATGTGCATACTTCGATCGTTGTCCTGTGTGTAAATCTCCTCGGAACAATTGTAGCTTGTCCTTGAAATTAACTTCCTTTATTTTGTTCAGGCAACATTGTGTGTATACAGGGATGGAAGCCGTAATTTTGAGGGGGTTTATTTCTTAAAAGGTTATAAAAATTGCCCAGCCGGGTGAGGGGAAATGTTTTTGGCAATCTTATGCTGTTAAATCATATTTTTTCCATTCAAAAGTTTCAACCATCCAGATTCCTCCTCCAAAAAAAACATCCACACCCTAATCCTGAATACACCACTGGTAAATTAGACTAATTAAAAAACAATAAGGCAGCATTCTGTGTAAGTTAAATCTATTTGTTTTAAAAATTATCACAGTTTCAACACCCTCCATCCCCCCCCCCTTTTTCCACAAAAAAAAACAACAAAAAAAACAACAACAACAACAACAAACAACAAACATCTCCAAGCCGCCATCCCAAACCTGAATCCACCATGCACTGGAAAAATTAAAACTACTTAAAAAAAGATATTCAGGCAGTATTTGAATTCGTCATCGTAACGATCTATACCAGTATTACATCTTTACAGAATCGATGAATAATAATGTAATAACACGGTGAAAGAATTCACGTATAAAATTTATTTTACTATACAAACGCACCCGGAGATCTTTCCTCAGATCATGACGACCTGTAATACGTTATGATTCAGATAATACGTTCTGATGAGTAACGTTCTGTCCATTGATTACTATAAGCTGGCCTCGGGTAGGCTTGGTCGCAGTATGTCAGTCGTTCTACTTACAAGGTTAATCTGTTTGTACCTGTATGGATTAGGCTCTCTTTTATTCCAATTTATAAAAGACACTGTTAGGATGGCTAAACCGATCGTTACGTATTTTTCCCTGCCATGTAAAATACTTGTCGTTCTGGACCAAAAGCTGAAAGTGTCGTTACGATTAGCACTGTGGTGTATGAAAACCACATTACTGACTGGGTTAAAATAACACTTTACATAAAAGGTAAATTGTCATAATTTACTGTAAAAATACGGTTTCAAATTCAGACAAGATATAAATTCCCCCCTTTTCTACGTTCAAACATCAATACAAATGTATAGGTCATTAAATTCTCTAGAGGTGTTTTATTAATGATACCACGCAGTCGTAATGTTAACCGATTAATTTCCCAGACAATGTAGGAAGTGTGGTAATACTTTGATAGTATTTTAACACCGCCCCACGTCCTGGCGTTAAATATGTACAAACTTGAAGATTGTATATTATAAAGACGATAAATTACAGATACGGTGCTGTAACAGACATTGTGTATAGGTTATGACTAGGGTATTGTCTATTGGTCAATTTGAAAATCTCGAAAAGGTACTACTCTTATGAGATGGGACTATTCATATCACCTTGCATTCTATTTTTAAATGACTACTGATCAGTTGTGCTAGCTTGCAATAAGTCTGAAAGGGACCACTGATGTTGGCTTGCATTAAGTCTGAAAGGGACTACCGATGCTGGATTGCATTAAGTCTGAAAGGGACCACTGATGTTGGCTTGCATTAAGTCTGAAATGGACTACCGATGCTAGCTTGCATTTAGTCGGAAAGGGACCACTGATGTTGGTTTGCATTAAGTCTGAAAGGGACTATCGATGCAAGCTTGCATTAAGTCTGAAAGGGACCACTGATGTTGGCTTGCATTAAGTCTGAAATGGACTACCGATGCTAGCTTGCATTAAGTCTGAAAGCGACCACTGATGTTGGCTTGCATTAAGTCTGAAAGGGACTACCGATGCTAGCTTGCATTAAGTCTGAAAGCGACCACTGATATTGGCTTGCATTAAGTCTGAAAGGGACTACCGATGCTAGCTTGCATTAAGTCTGAAAGCGACCACTGATATTGGCTTGCATTAAGTGTGAAAGGTACTACCGATGCTAGCTTGCATTAAGTCTGAAAGCGACCACTGATGTTGGCTTGCATTAAGTCTGAAAGGGACTACCGATGCTAGCTTGCATTAAGTCTGAAAGCGACCACTGATATTGGCTTGCATTAAGTCTGAAAGGGACTACCGATGCTAGCTTGCATTAAGTCTGAAAGCGACCACTGATATTGGCTTGCATTAACTCTGAAAGGGATTTCTGATGTTAGATTGCATTAACTCTAAAATGGACTTCTAGTTTAGGTTACATTAAGTCTTGAAAAGAACTTCAGATATTAGCTTGCAAAAAGTTTTTAAAGGGACAACTCTTCTTTTTTAATGGACTTATCTGGTGTGACGTGCTTTCATTTAATCAATTACTTATGTTTGTTTATCGTCCAGTAGCAACTATCTCATTATATTATATTAGATAAATCTATACAAATTGCCAATATTATTATAACACAAACTCCCACACTTTTGTAAGTGCTCCAACATTATTAATTCTGCTAATCGATGTGGGATGTTTTTATTGGGATTAATAGGCAATTTACATTGTAGTATATGTATTGATAGTATAATATAAATTAAAAAAGATAATTGTCTCACGAACGATTTTGTTAACGTATAATACGATTCTCATGTTTCCACTGCACCTAGGTTAGTAATTACAATGAAAAATACCAGAATATGTCATGTTCGGAATTCTGTTGGAACGAGCAACCAAAACAAAACCAAATGATTTACCAAGTATAACATGGCGAGGATTTGGGCATATATGCACATGCAGGGGCGGATCCAGCCATTTTTTAAAAAAAGGGGGGGGGGGGTCCGACCATATATCCCCATTTAAATGCAACCTTCGAACCCCACCCCTGGATTAGCTACTGACATTTATGATTTAAGTTTAAGAGAGCTTTTCTATATATATGACTGACGTTACACAAATACCATTTAATCAATCTCTTAATCTTTTTAATCATTTTTGGGGACTAAAAGACCTATACTATCATTGATTTTTACCATAAATGTACATGTATATTCTGTATATATAATACCTCTATATATATATTAAATATTAAAAGTCTTGATTCAAACCAGAATAGCCTACTTACACGTGTAGTAATATAACAGACATATTAAATCAAAGTTTCATATGCATCTGCCTCCCACGCGGTGCTTTAGCATTCCTCTTGGTTATCGACGAGAATGTTGGGTTTATTTTTAGCATGCGTACTTACATTTGAGAGCGTATTAAATATCTATCATTAGAAAGAGATGCTTAAAGTTAAACACTCTATAGCAATTAAATCTTATTTTAGTTGATCTTCGACATTTGCGATTAAGTTTGAATGATTCAACTTTATATAAATACATGTATACATATTCGAAGCATGAGACTTTCTTTGTTCATGGAGCTTATGTTGACTGGTGCATTGAGATTACGTTTTGGCGCTAAAATGAAAATAAAGACGTGTCTGTTTGTGTGCAAATGGAGAAATGGAAGGGATGAAATAGCTGAAAAGTGAAGATGAAATGTTAAAAAGACGTCAAATCATATCATATAGGTCCAAAACCTCATGATTAGCCTTTTTATTCGCTTTGGATCTGTGAAGGTACAACAAATGTACGTGTGAAGTACAACAAATGTACGTGTAGGGATTTTGTGTCAAGTATCTTTAAATATTTTGTGTCAAGTACGTGTAGTGACTTTGTGTTCTGAATTAATACACACTGTCCGTTCATTTCCCCGAAAGAAAGAGCAATAACAATTCAAGGGATTTTTTACTAAGATTTCCGACATTCTAGTTATTGTTTTATCAGCATTTACTTCAAATTATAATGGTAAAATATCGGTCACAGCATGACAGTCCTTATACCTAATTAGTATGTAATAAAACAATGCAACCTTTACCGAACTGATAGGAAACATTTGTTATAATATAGTTCCTGTCATATATGCCGTAGACACTTTTTAACTCACAACAAAACTATTGTAAATTTACAGTCAATGAAATTGAACCTTATACTATCACAATGAGCTTTTGTTTTATAAAAAAAACTCGACGATATATTTACTATATTTAGAATTACTGTGTTAATGAGTAAGAATGGGATGCACAAACGTTAATTAACGATCATGGGGCATTATGTTTGCCGGTCTCTGCTTCCGTCCGTCTGTCCGTCCGTCCAGCTTCAGGTTAAAGTTTTTGGTCAATGTAGTGTCTGAGGAAAAAGGAAGTCCATTAAACTTGACACTTAGCCCACATATTCCTTTTGATATGATCTTTTTAATTTTAATGCCAAATCAGAGTGTTTTTTTTCCCGTATTTCTCGATCCACTAAACATAGAAAATGACAGTGCGAGGTGGGGGGGGGGGGGGGGGTGCATCCGTGTATAAAGGACACTTTCTTGTTTTTCTAACTTGATATGTGTGGGTTTAGTATATGATACAGATAGTATTAGCCTAATGACAACACCATTAAAGCTTATACTTGCAAAGATGCTGAACATAGGGAAATATAAGTATCATGTTAAAATATAGTAATGTCCATGTGAAAATTATGAAATCTCGGAAATCAAACTGGATTTTTTTTCTGTTGTTTTCTCTGTTGGCTGTTTTCTGTCGGTCGCACCACTAAATCATGCAGTAAACATGAAAGCCTTCCATTCTCCTGGTTTGATATCTTAACATGTTACATTAGGATATATGTTCAATACCCTTACATCTATCTTTCCCTTTCCAACAAAATTTAAAAGTGTTTGTCTTTATGTGGAAATTAACAAATATTGGACCACTAATGACCGATCTCCATCAAAGTTGGCGCATTTAGATAAAATAAAACATATACACGTATACGATAGATTCGGGGGAGAATGTAAATTAGGCTTTGTATACACAGGCACTTGCCTCAGACAAAAAAAAATCCTATATACCTTAATATAACACGTTTTATATTAAGGTATATATAGGGGTAATTCTGAGACAAATGTCTGTGTTTGTATATATGTGATAGTACTTTTGCAATACACAATTGCATTATAAATATTAAATGTAAAACAATTTTGTGGACATACATGTATGTATATGCCATTAATGCACTTAGGACTCACCACAAATTAATGAATAGTTTTGCTCGTAATTAATTATAGTTAGTATATAATTGAATAAGGTACACATGGGGTATACTTTTATATTATATAAAGAAATTCTTTAAATGTCTCGTTGTTTTTCAAAAACCTAAGATCTGATAAAGGATCCTAAAGGTATTTGTGTTTTTTTAAAGATCATAAACTGTTACTCCGACTTATTATAAGATGATACCAGTATATACATATATTTGTCTACGTGATAAGGTGACCTTTGTTTTGGTCTATGTTTAGCCTATTAATCTTTTCAAAACTCGTTTTAAAATGGGACTTCCCCGCCATTCACATTTCTTCCTTGTATGAGAAGATTTCCGTCATTCAGTGAATGAGGATTTAAAGAATTTTTGGGAAACTTTATTCGGGTCAATTGCATTGGCGGGAAGTAATTGAAAATTAAAAATAGGTTGTGTTTAGGTTTTTGTTGCATTTCCTGTTCGAAATTTAGAGATATTTAATAGAATAGAATATAGATATTTCCGTTGAATTGTTTACAAACAAATTTCAGTTCTCTAAATTCCAGGAATTCTGTATTTATATTGTAAATATAATTAGTATCAGTTAAACTGGATCGACGTTCGCCGGATATTGCTGTCTTTCAAAATACCTTCTACATCGACGACACAGAATTCTTCCTGCAAACGAACGCCTTATATCACTTTAATCTGGTACATGAGGCTGGAATTAACATGGGACTAGGGCGCAATTTCTATTTTCCCTCTATAGAAAACCAGCAGACTATAAACAACTCCTAACTTACTTCAATTGCGGACTGAAAGTAAGCAGAACATGGACTCGCTCATTTTGGATACGACTTTACATACATATTCTAGGAGACCCTTTCGATCGCTATTGATAATTACTTGATAATTACTGCGACTTTGGAGAAAAACATCGCGTTGAATATTTAACACCTTTTGAATGTGCTAAATCTTTAAATGTTAGACACAAATCAGTGTGTAGAAACCTAGACGAGTACACAGTTCTACTTAGTTTATGTTATACTGTTTAACCCCTTGTTCAATGTTAACTTTATTTCGGTAAAAAGTGAATGAGTTAATCAAATAGTTGACCCATTACCGTTCTCTGGTTTAATTGTCATTAGGTTCGAGTAAATAAGTCAGTTGGCACACAATTCGGGGTCTTTGTGTATTTAAATACAAACTTTAAACATACTTTCGTCTAAGACAAACAAAATCTGTAACGGTTTCCGAGATACGGTTGTACTGACGTCAAACGAAATATACCGCGTGACAGTAAAGGTCGCTCCTGACTTTACAAAAAATCCAGATGTTGATTACAGATTTCAAATGAAAATGTAAAAAAAAAATGACTGAAAACAAAATGACATTCAACTTTAAAAATGTTTTGTTCTGGGTAACGTAGGCTTTGTTTATTTTTAATAAATATTGATAGTTTTGATATTGATTGATCAATACTACGTGTTAATTTGGCACTGATCCAAGTGGGTTAGGAGTGAGGTCAAGAATGTCGATAGCTAAATCAACAATCCTTTATATATTTTTTTTAATTAGACAATGGGTTAAAAATTTAAACTGTTCAAGTATGAAAATATGGACCTGGATTTTTGCCAGAATTTAAAAAAAATATCGGTTACTAGATAATTTGTTACCAAAATAGCAAAGCAAACAGTTAAAGTGCAATTGTATAGTTAGTATATATGTTTACAAAAATATCAGCAGCAGTGACATCAATAAGATTTATGATAAAACAGTAGGAAAACAAGCGTCATTTTAATAAAACAACACCATCAGCAGCAGTATCACCAATACGATTTAATGGTAAAAAAGTAGAAAACAATCAACATCTATATTAAACACCCGACTAACTGATGAAGTAACAGCAAACCGATAGATGGTTAAATTAATGATTACATAAAACGTCCAGTGGCAAATATTACATGAATATCAGGTCGAGACCATGCTTAAGTGATATGCCTGAATTCAGTCGTTGTATATATCTTTACTAACGCTTGTAACTGCAGTACTGAAATCTTATACCGACATACAATAAACTGACTGTCCAGACCATATTAGTATTTGGACCATACACGTATGGCCATGACCATATATGCGTAAACCCTTATTTTCCGAAAATACGCGTATAGTTGGACCAAAAAAACGTCAAAAGTTGTTCACCGAATTCCTTTATCTTCTTATAGTGTATATGTTATCTTCCTTTCGTTAGAATCATTTTAGAGCCTTTTATCTTGTCGATTTTGTCGAAGTAAAACAACGGATGTTTTGGGCATGAGCCTTTTCCTTTCTAATTTCTAAGAAATATTTTGCTTAGTTTATTATTTTAGAAACACAAATTTTCTAATCTCAACTTATTTTCCTATTCATACAATTTTTCTGTTATTTTCAGATCGTCTAAATAGTGACAAGAATACAATAAATAACTAAAAACAATTAAAAATATTTCAGAAATTTTAATTTAATGAAAACATTTAAAAAAAAAAAGGTCAATTACCAAAGTTCCTTTCAGTTGTGCAATTTACCTCTACTTGTTTAACAGTTCATTTAGATATTTCTTGAAGTTATTTTCATAGGTCGACATATTGTATTTAGTACATATGTACGGACACATTGATAATGACCATGTATAAATAAGTTTTACTTGCATGTAAAATTCATCTTTTTTTCAATGATTATGTAATAAAGACTACAATATGATTAAGTACAGTAACAAATCATGTTTAGAAACTCTTAATTTATTGGACACCCTTTTTCGTTCATTGTGTTAATTTTAACATACGCGTATGGTCAAACCATACGAGTTTCATATGTACTCGTGTATGCATGGTCATGATTGCTCTATAACTATAAACATATAGAACTTAAATTGTTATATGAGTGTCGATATAAGCAGCTTCGTTTTGCACACACAATTTTTTGTTATAAGCGCAGCTGTTTTATCAGAGTTCCTGCCAACATATTTGACACAAAAAATCGGTTAAATTTTATAACAAGAGGAAGGTATATAGCTCTTGTAATTGGTATTGTTGACAAACAAATAGTTGCGCATTATAATATATCTTGTAAGTTAATGTTTCCTGATCTTCTCGACCACATCCTTATTGACAAGAGCCGTTTTACGTCAGTTATATCAAGTAATACTTGTACACGAGTAGACCGGATGAACAAAAACAAATCGGATTATTATTGAATTAGGTCAGCAGGTTGTTTTGGCGGTAAAATATAGTAGATGTAATACACTTTTGAGCAGTAAATGTAAAGTTGTTTGTTTGTTTGATATGTTGTACATATTCCTACTTATTATGTTGACCTATGGTTGTCTTGATTTCTATTGTCTGTTGGGTTGCTGTTGGTTTTACATATTGCATATCTATCTGTCTACTATGATGACCTCAAGCTACCCTGCTTCTTTTGTCTTCGGGTTGCTGTTGGTTTTACATATTGCATATCTATCTGTCTACTATAATGACCTCAAGCTACCCTGCTTCTTTTGTCTTCGGGTTGCTGTTGGTTTTACATATTGCATATCTATCTGTCTACTATGATGACCTCAAGCTACCCTGCTTCTTTTGTCTTCGGGTTGCTGTTGGTTTTACATCTATCTGTCTACTATAATGACCTCAAGCTACCCTGCTTCTTTTGTCTTCGGGTTGCTGTTTGTTTTACATATTGTATAGCTATCTGTCTACTATAATGACCTCTGACTGGCTTGCTTTCTCTTGTATTCGTCAATCTGGATCAGACTATCTGAAAGCAAGAATCTTAATCAGGCTTTCTGAAAGCATGAATCTGGATCAGACTTTATAAAAGCATTATTCTGGATCAGACTCTCTCAAAGCATGAATCTAGATCAGACTATCTCAAAGCATAATTCTGGATCAGACTATCTCAAAGCATGAATCTGTATCAGAGTATATTTTAGCATAAATCTAGACAAAGGTATCTCAAATCATGAATCTGTATCAGACTATATTTTAGCATGAATCTAGACAAGACTATCTCAAAGCATGAATCTGGACCAGACTATCTCCATGTATGAATCTGTATCAGACTATCTCAAAGCATGAAATTGGATCAACTATTTCAAAGCATAAATCTGGATCAGACTATATGAAAGAATGAATTTGTATCAGCCTACAAGCCAGGTGTCCCAAGTCAGGAGTCTCTGGCCTTTGTTAGTCTTGTATTATTTTAATTTGAGTTTCTTGTGTACAATTTGGAAATTAGTATGGCGTTCATTATCACTGAACTAGTATATATTTGTTTAGGGGCCAGCTGAAGGACGCCTCCGGGTGCGGAAATTTCTCTCTACATTGAAGACCTGTTGGTGACCTTCTGCTGTTGTTTTTTCTATCGTCGGGTTGTTGTCTCTTTGACACATTCCCAATTTCCATTCTCAATTTTACCTTTAAGCATGAATATAGACAAGACTATCTCTAAGCATGAATATAGACAAGACTAGATCTAAGCATGAATCTGAATCAGATTATCTCAAAGTATGAATCTGGATCAGACTATCTCTAAGCATGAATCTGAATCAGATTATCTCAAAGTATGAATCTGGATCAGACTATCTCAAAGTATGAATCTGGATCAGACTATCTCAAAGCATGAATCTGGATCAGGCTATCTCAAATCATGAATCTTCATCAGACTATATTTTAGCATGAATCTAGACAAGACTATCTCAAAGCATGAATCTTGATCAGACTGTATGAAAGAATGAATCTGTATCAGACTACCTTTAAGCATGAATCTAGACACGACTATCTCAAAGCATGAATCTGAATCAGACTATCTAAAAGAATGAATCTGGATCAGTCTATCTCAAAGCAGGAATCTGGATCAGACTATTTCAAAACATAAATCTGGATCAGACTGTCTTTAAGCATGAATCTGGATCAGTCTATCTCAAAGCATAAATCTGGATCAGACTTTATGAAAGAATGAATCTGTATCAGACTACCTTTAAGCATGAATCTAGACAATACTATCTCAAAGCATGAATCTGGATCAGACTATATTTTAGCATGAATTCTGGACCAGACTATCTCAAATCATGAATCTGTATCAAACTATATTTTAGCATGAATCTAGACAAGACTATCTCAAAGCATGAATCTGGACCAGACTATCTCTATGCATGAATCTGTATCAGACTATCT
>CM034359.1:74549507-74564873 GCA_019925275.1 Mytilus edulis | reverse complement strand
TTAAAAGTCTACATTGTTCATAATGTTTAAATTTACAAAAAAGGGGAATTTTATTCACAAAAATAACTATAAAGGTAAATTAATTGGTAAAAAGATTGTTGACCCTCCTGTGTTATAATAGGTAAAAAAGGAAAAACCTTGAACACCAGGAATCCCCCTGCACAATCAAGTTAAAAAGGGCAACCTTAACATCGGGAACTCCCTTAAAGAAGGACAAAATACAACCTTGATTTATGTCATGTCCACTTCAATAGTACAAAGTCATTCATGAATAAACCCTTAACAAAAATGTTAATGAGGGCCCCTCTGGTGAATTAATAAAGTTTATGTAAGTTTTACACAACACAACTGGATGATTAAAAAATTTACGGTATCACATGTATGCACAACATGCAAAAACTGTGCAGTAGGTGCAATCATTGAAAGTAGAAAACTATCAATACAGGGAATCAAAAAAAACACCTTTCCCAATTATTTTCTTTTAAATTTTTATAGCGTGCATCTTTAAAACCCTTGCAAAAGATTTTTGGGAAAAACCTCCAAAAAATGGTAAGGGCCCTTTCTTCCCCATTTAATATTTATCTACAATTATAGTAATTCTTTTGTAATGTATTGTATATTTATTTTTATTGATAAATTGGTGAATGGAAATGCTTTTTTGTGCCCTTTACGTGAACGAAAGTGGAAATTTATTTAGAAGCAATGTATTTAAAATTTATACTTGATTTAAAAAAAAAAAGATATATTTTAAAGGAAACAAAGAGTTTAACCTTCAACAAGGGAATTTTAACTTTTGCCAAAATTTTTTATAAGACGTGCAATGTACAAAGTTTTGATAGGACGTAACCCGTCAAAAATTTTTTAATCAATAAATTCTTGCGAGATATTTTTTAAAAATTTTTATTATCTTTCTTCTAGCGCTATGCTAAGATATGTGGGGTAGGGGGGGAATTTGGGAAAAACTCTGCCATCATGTATGTTTTTATTTTTTCATGCTTTTCCCACCACAATTTGAAGGGAAAAGGGGGGCAGTGATTGCATTGTCCACCAGTGAATCGTTTGAGTGTCTGAAAGTCAAACGAACGGTTTCACGATGAATACTTATCATGAGCATGATGGCAAACATCAAAGGCTTTCAAGATTGAAATGTCCGGATGAAGGTAAAAATCCAGAAAAAAGCATCTCAGACAAATCAAATGTACCCAGTATAGTGTGCATTTTAAACATTATAAACGCTGCAAGAATATTGATGCTTGCAATACAACTTTAAAAAATAATACTTTAATCGATGTCTAGTCAATCAGCTGAACATAAGCTAGTATTACGAATGTTTCCTGGTTGGCTCAAGGGTATGGGAATAGGAAGAAAAACATGTTCTTAAGACCAATGAAACTCTTACTGAATCTCTTGCTGTTTTGTGGAATTTCTTGTCTATGCCCACTGGATCTAGATGTGTTTGAGATACAGGGTAAATTTGAACTTGTCTCGAGATATTGCCCACGTGCACTCAAAGAACCACGAAATCACGAAGAAAGGAAGTCCAAGTTCACCATCAACAGTTTATAGCATAACACTGTCTCAAGTATAGTGATCAATCCATCAACACGTGCAAAGACAGGTTCACAAAAACACGGAAAAAGACATCAACACGTGTATACACAGGCACACAAAAAACAAACACGACATCCCCACGGTCATACACAGGTACACAAACAAACAAAAACTACATCCCCACCAAGGTTACGTAAACAGCTGTTACCAGACGAGGTTAACTATGATTTTGTTCACGAGATAGGCAGCCATTATCACAAATAATCATCATGTGTTTGTGATGAAGATGATACTGAATTTGTCATAGTGTCATTATCATTAAAACTTCTTTAAGTACATACATCATATCTTATACAAAGAATTGTTTATTCGTGGCTAATAATGACCGAACCATTATATTGTTACTGATAAATTATTCTGGAAGATAAAAAAAAATCTTCTGTTAAGCTTATCCGAGATATTTCCGGCGTCCACCAATTATGGAACATGGTTTTGACCGTTGAGTGAAAAATTATTAATTGTGTAACGTCCAGCGGCAAATATATATTGCATGTTCATGAAAAGGCCGTTTAACATCAGATATCAGTTCATATATGTCATATATATTTTTTACAATTCATTATTGTTTAAAGTAAACATGTAAAGAAGTCAAGTTACCTGAGAACCATTAATATCAAGGTGTATAGTATATTAATTCAAGATTTTATGAAGGTGAAATTACACAATCTCTGACGTCCTCACAAGTAACCTTTATTTAGATATGTTTGAAAAACGACACCATAAATACAGGTGCGCCAAAATATTGCCCCTTAAGCAAACAGTTAAAATGACCTAGTACAACTCTCATGACTCTCTGATTGGTTCATTCAACAAATTTACCGACTGAGAAGTAGGTGTTTTATCAATCAGAATATGGGTCAGTGTGCCAGACATCGAACTTGAATGACTTCAAGAAATTTTTTCCTTCGCTTTAATCTTTACCCCTGGAAGTTCCAAGGTCAAGTTTAAACAAAGGAAATAACAGATGAGAGATCAAGCAGAGAATTATATATATCATCACTCAACACATGACAAAAGATGAAAACGTTGACAGGAAGTGTGCATTAATTCCCAACAAATGAATAAGTTAACAATATCGCTACTAAAAGTTTCCATTCACAATACGACAATCCTGTGTTCAGACACAAAATACATTGAATGAAAAAAGATCATTGTTTAACAAACTAAAATTAAAAATACGTGGTTTATCGCATGTCAATTTAAAGAAAACTGATCTAATCCCCAGGAGAGACACCCGGGAGAGTTTTTATTCTGGGTTATCAAGTTAACCTTGCATCGGAACGTCATATTTAATATTGAAATTAATATTCCGTGGATTCTTAAACTCGCATCGACCTGTCACTACTGCGTTTCATCTGAGCTTTCGACCGGTTTACTACATTTCTTCCGAGCGCCAGAATCTTAGAGAGACGAAACACGCGTCTAGCGTTCCAAACTATTATCTTTTAGTTTTCACTAGTTAATTGGGAAAAAAAAGATATGGTCTTTTCTATCAAATCTTTATCTTATTTTATAGGCGTATTTTATAAGTTGTGGTTGACAGAATTTGTAACAAACTTAAAATCAATTATATACTTAGTTTTGGGGTAGGTATTTTGGTACATAAAATCTCCTATATATCACATAAAACTGTATTGTTTATTAGTTATGACTAATAGCCCAGTAAACAATCCAACGTCGACATTACGTTGTGACAACGTAATACTATCGTTGTGACAACGTAGTAAAATTACGTTGGTACAACGTAATTTTGTGAACTCCAAGGCACGTGCTGACAACCATCCACACAACGTAATTTGTGACGTAATTTATTACCATCATAAAACGTTGTAACAACGTCACAGCACAACTATATATGTCCCTTGTCCTCATTTAATTGATAGAATCAATGCAATTCCATTGAAGAAGTATGTAAACAGGGTCTTTATTTTTTCTTTTGACCCGTTTTAAGTTGTAAATTTTTCTATGTGGGAAAGATGGACAATTGTTGATATGTACTCTATTTCCAAACTGCCAGCTGTATATGAAATTGTCAAAAAGTTGGATTTTTTTAATCTTTTTGGCAGGTTTCAGTGTGAAATGTATAAATATCTAGTTTTCCCAAAAATAGTTGTTTAAGGTTTATAAAGTCTTAAGTTTTTAACTTTTGCAATACTGAAGTACAAGAATTACACATTTCCATTTAACAAATGCAACATTTCTTTCTTTTAACACATAATACTTTTCAAAAAAAGGAAATTTTGTATGATGACTAATAAGACAACCCTCTATCCTAAAATCAAATATTGATGATGTTAGCAATTATAGGTTCATGTACAGCCTTCAACATGACATCTTGGTACGTGCTTCAAATTCTGAATGTTTAGTGTTTCAGTGGCCTAGAATACAGATTTCACTATGATGGCGGAAATTCTAGAATGAAGGTTTCACTTTGACGACGGAAAACCATTTGTAATGAATTATCCAGAAATACAACAAACTACCATATTTACCTTAATATTTACTGAAAATGCATTCAGCTGGATTCACTACACGATTACAAGCTAGGAAAATCGGCCCAAAAAAAACTGTCTAATTTATAAATATATATATTCTACACAATTCATACACACTTCTAAAAATATCCAAAATGAAGAAAATACCTGAAATTCAATTCAACTAACTATTGTTTTTTTCCATTGACCAACTAGAGAGAGTATAAAAAAGAAGATGTGGTATGATTGCCAATGAGACAACTGTCCACAAGAGACCAAAATGATAGACCTATCCAACAGTTTAGACTTCTTTTTTCTTACAATGTACATGTAGCTACATGAACCAATAAAAAAAATAATAGTTTGTTTCTGAATTTTTAATTTTTATTCCAAATTTTAGTCTTGTGTTGGTTGTATACATTGTACATGTCGTTCCTAATGTTGGTTTTCTGCCCTCTAATCAGCTGGGCAATTTGCACAATTGTTTCTGCATACATGTAGTTGGTATTGGTAATCTTTTCTACTCTAGCTCAGTCAATATAGTACACTGGATATGTAGGATGGCTTGTTTCGAAGCTAAGACATTTTCACATATATGTGGTAAAATTGTGCGATTTTTTTTTCACACAACAATTTCTTTGAAAATTTAAAACTTTGAATACATTAAAAAACTCCATAGTTTTTACATATTTATACTATGATCCTCTACTTTCCAGATCAACACAAATGGTAAAGCTCAGTCACTTGTTAAAAATGAAATATGTTCAATATCACTACAGAGACAATTTTTGTTTACACACAACTTTTGTGTTCCTCATTTGATGGCGCATTAGTTCCTCATTTGGAGGCGCATTAGGAATATTGACCCAGCTGGTTTTGTGTTGGTTTCAGATCTCTGAAAAAAAAATCATAAATTATAAAATACAAAAAAATAAATTGATCCCAACTTATGAATTACAGCAGTTCTTAAAAATTATCCTGTGTTTAAACATAATCAATATTTTTCTATTGCTGGTCCTATAATAAACTGCAGATTCATAATTATGTTATGTTGTTACTGAGATGTTTGTATCCTTGCCAATTATACACCTTTTGATGATGTATGTTAGAAATTTAACACAATTTCAACAGTATATAATTATTCATAATTTATGATTAACCTTCGTTCTTATTTAAAAAATAAATCTGTGTTAAATTGAACATGTGTTAATGAAATTATGTCTGTTCCAGAAAATACTATGTCTGCCCCTAAGGGACAGCCCGAAGCCCTTTTAAAAAAAAAATCCCAGCACCGACAGAATTAAAAATTAATAAGAACAACACTTCCTTTGCATTTTGATATTTCATACACAACCACCCCCAAATAAAATTTAAGAAAAGAGCTTTCCCTGGGGAGAGGGGACATAACATTTTCTGGAGCAACCAGTGGTTATTCTACAAATAATAATGAGTCCAAATAATTAATAAAGGAAGTTTGGTTTCACAATATTGTCATTTTTCAATTAATTTAAGATATGCAAAGGATTCTACCTTAATAAATTTAGCATGTACATTGATACAACAAGACCTCATAGTACAAATGTATATGCCAATGAACGCAATCTATAAAATCAACAAATTATAATTTGATAAATACAATTAATATAAGAAGAATGTGTCCATGAGCCACAAATGATCTTATCAAACTTAATTTAAAGGACATATCTAGAGAACAGTAAAGCAGATGCTCTCCAAATTCAAACTCTGCGTTTTATGATAATAAGCGTTGTGTATTGGTTGCATAACATGTGGTTTAGGCAAACGTTAGATAACAAAATCCAATTTTGAGTTCAATGTACATGTATGTACATACACTACAGTACAAGAGTTAAACTATATCATTCAGTTAAGGAAGACAGAA
The DNA here is from genome assembly GCA_019925275.1 of Mytilus edulis. NCBI lineage: Eukaryota > Metazoa > Mollusca > Bivalvia > Mytilida > Mytilidae > Mytilus > Mytilus edulis. Next base: position 74,558,888 of record CM034359.1, on the reverse strand, counting down.
AAAGAGCTGATCAACTGATGTTTACCTTTTTAAAATCTTGGTCCAAATTTTTGAGCTGGTGCATGCTTAACTGTTACATGGTTACTGCAATGATTTCCTCAACCTCAGACACATTGGATCTGTGGATTTATATACAAGACTCTGGAAAAAAAATTAAAAATACGTTCAATTATCTTTTATATTCTTCTGTCTGTTTCATATAAAAAAGAAGATGTGGTATGATTGCCAATGAGACAACTCTTTATAAGAGACCAAAATGACACAGAAATTAACATTTATAGGTAACCGTACGGCCTTCAACAATGAGCAAAGCCCATACCGCATAGCCAGCTATGAAAGGCCCGAAATGACAATGTGAAACAATTCAAACGAGAAAATTCACCGCCTTATTTATATAAAAAAAATGTTAGTCCAACAAATCTTTAGGAGAACAAAGTGACAAATTTAAATGCATTCCAACATTCATATGTTTTATGATTGATTACAACATGGTTTCTGATCACAAATTTAGTGATTGTACATGTAGCTCGTCATTGATAAACATGTAGATTTCATACTATAAATTGTACAGCAAAAAAGATGTCCCTATGTACTGTTTTTAACACCTGTAAACTGGGTTTACCCTGAAAACAAGAAAATTTTACCCAACTTTCAAGGCTAGATCCTAGTCTAAATCATTATGACACTTTCAAGACTTGGAAGGCTGTTTTTTTATTTTTTTCTGGGACGCCTTCCTACAACGACCTTATCCTATTACGACAACTGTGATGGCCATCTTAATTTTATTCTGTGACGCCTATATTTTACAACATCTTTATTGGCACAATTGTCTATTTCCATGTCAGACCCAGTGATACAATGATTGATCGTTTGTTGCTCAACATCCAGTGGCAAATATTTCATGCATGTTAGCGACGACCCCCAGTAATATATGCAGCATTATCATTAATAGGCCGGGTTGGTAATATGCCAAGTTTGAAATGTGCGGAGTTTGTAATGGACCCAAATATCTAAAGTGCTGAGATATTTAGCTTCACATTTTCTGATATTGATAACATGGATAAGACTTTTATGCTTCAATGATTATCAAAAAATAACAGAGCAAAAGACACTTGTAGCCTTAATATATAGGGATAGTAGCTCTTGTCACAGATAGAAAACAAGTACTTGTGGCTGTGCACCCCTCCCCCTTTTTTTTACTTTCTACAGTTATTACTTATTTTTAATTGCATATATCTTCAGAAACAACACAAGTTAATCAAGCAATTTGATAAATGGATTCAAATAACACACATTATCTTGTATCAGTGCAATATATTGACAGTATTTATAGAAAAAGTATCATATTTCAACACGGTCACGTCATAACAGACTTGAAAGAGGCGCCCAACACGGTAACAGCTGTTTTATTTTCATCAATCAAACTTGTTTTTATCATGGAGAACCTATTTGGTGCAATGTGCAATCATTATTTTACCTTTTTCTTTGTTCTGGAATCTGGATCAAGCTAAATTTCCACTGCAAATTTCTCACTGTTTTCAAAAATCAAGCGGCAAAAGTGCGCATGCTCAGACTTTTCATAGGATGCAGCGGTAAAACCCGAGTACTGCTGAACGTTACACTAATCAAATCGTGAAAAACGATTATGAAATCCAAGTGATAAATGATGACAAAATTTTAATGATATATTAAACAATAAATATTCATATAAAATACATATATTAGAACATTAAAATTGGATTTGTAATATTTTCTTTGACATCTTGATGCAAATTATGTCTGCGGGAAAAAAGGGGGATTTTTTTTTTTAAATCGAAAAAATTGTAAATATATTCTAGTGAAGGTGAATGATCGATATATCCAGGAATACTCATTATGACATACCCCAAAAATTCGTCCCATAAAACCAGATTTTTACAATGTATTCACTACGTTCTTATAATGTCGATACGACGTAACAAAATGTTACGTCGGATTATGACAGTTATAAGCACGTTGTCACAACGTAATAAAATGTTACGTCCTGACAAGGTACTAAATTTACGTGAATCCGACGTAATTTTATAACGTCGTCTGTACGTCTGCATCCAACGTTGGATTTTTACGTTCCCACAACGTTGGTACGACGTAAACTCATGACATGACGTTCAGACGACCATTAACCGACGTCGGGAGTACGTCGTGTGTTTACTGGGAGCCTACTTTTTTGTAAAATCATCCAAACAGTAAATAAAGCCGTGCATATTTACATACACAGAGTGATTGATAATAACCAACTATGAATGAACTATTCTCTGTGGATGAAGTCATAAGAGATGAGTGATTCATCGTCGAATTATTCTTCAAGTATATCGACCTGGAATTCAGTTCTGATAATACAGGTGTGAATATACATTATAAAGAAATAACTTCTCAAAACATGATTCGAAATAATCTAATAATGAATAAAAAAACGAAAAACGAAAAGGATAATCTCGAGAAATGTAGGCAACTGAAACAGTCAAATGGAGAGAAATATCCGAGATTTAGTAAAGACACGAAAGTTGTTCTAAATGCAAAAATCAACTGATTTCAAATATTTATAAAAATATTGAGAAAAATCAGAAAAATTGCAAGACCCGTAAATAAACCACGAGTTCATACTAAAAAAAAATAGTAAATGTTTTTTTTATAGTTTTTTTTGTTTGTTTAGATTAGACCGTTAGTTCTCTCGTATGAATTGTTTAACATTGTTCATTTCGGAGATGTTAGAAGAAATATCTTTTTGTATTGGACCATAAAAGATTCAACATTGTTTACATTTGTTTTCCTGGTTTACAAAATAATCTGAATACACATTTCTTTTTTCATTTCAGAAAATTAATAGCAAACCGATTTCCACTTCGAATAATGAACATTTGATTACAATTGATTGTTGGTTGCTTAACATCCTGTGTGAACGTTTTTATTTATAAGCCAAGTATTACAATTTACCTATCAACAACTTATTATCATTAAATTTGTAAAAAGTAAACTTTGTAATAGTTTCAAAACATTTTGGTTGGTCAAAAGATCTGAAACCTTATCACAAGGTAATAGTAAATTAGAGAATTATTTCAACCTCAATAATGACTTTGTAAAGGAGGCCTATTTATCAATTAAAGATTTTAGTATAAGAAGAGCTATATGTAAAATGAGAATAAGTGCTCATGATCTTAAAATTGAGAAAGATAGATATAATAAAAAATACATAGAGAGAACTCAACGTCTATGTCATCATTGCTTATCACATGGATCAAATTCTATTGAAGATGAGACCCATTTTACAGTAAACTGTCCATTATATGATGAACAGAGGAAATTATTATATGATAAAGTTATAACTTTTTGTACTAATTTTAAAGAACTACCTAATGATAAGAAATATTTCTGGCTGTTCACAAATGAGCATTTACCAACTCTCATGTGCCTAGGAAATTACATTATTAAAGGGTTAGAAATAAGATCCAGATGTAAACAAAATATATGAAGTAATTTAGTATTTTATTGTTATAAGATTTAATATAATAGTTGTATAAAACACATGTTGTGTTAGGCTCTGATCCTGTTCATAACGTTAAAATATGTATTAGTTTTCTGTTTTGCTTTTTCCAATCATATTGTGTTGTAAAATGATGCCCTTTATGGGTTCTTGATTAGATTAATAAAATTCTTATCTTATCTTATCTTATCTTATCATTGGACACTATCCATTATCTCTCAAAATTATCAGAAAAAACCAAATCGTCGCTTTTTATTTTTTTGTCAATTGACCATAGAAATGTTAGTCAAACCACTTTGCTTTACCTGAATACAGGCACATATAGGTGAAGAAATTTTGTTTTTAAAGATTTTATATTTCATAAACCATAACATTTTGTAAATAACACATCCGCACAAATTCAAACTCATATTAATGTACAGTACTACCGGAACAGAACAGAACAGAACAGAACAGAACATACTACTACCAGTCACCGTAAATGTTTTATAAGTACAGAGTAGTTCATTCGAGTAAAATGTTTATTATTTACTTCTTCTGAAACAACATCCGGGTTATTTGACTTAGATCCGGAAACACACAAAACGGTCACTCCAATTCAATGACAAATTCTACAAACAAAAATAGCGTGAATAAGGTCCAGTATGAAATCTGACCACAATGGGATTGTAGTTTTAATTATATCGATCATTGACGGATATACACGAAATACATGTATCACAAACGTCTTGATTTTAGTTTTGGCTGATAGTGAATTCGAATGTTCTTAGGAGCAATTACATTGTACATTTTGCATGAGTATAATAATGTTGGTTCGTTATGAACTTATGAAACAAGTCATGTAGAACATCTGAAATCTATGGATGAAAACTGAATTAATGTGGCATAATGTGTATATTAAGGGTCGTATTTTGCAGCTTACACTAAATCCGTTCTGAGGTGACCTGATTGCACTTTGGGTTAAGGAAATTATTATTCTAAATGTCAGATGAACCAGCTTCAAAGAATAATTGATTGTACTCTTAAGTTAGTACTGTAAATGTCCCCCCTTTTTAAATTCAGAATCAATTATCTCGATACTGATATTAAAGTGTCGTTATCCCCAATATCTCTATACTGTTGTTGCCACGTTGTGGTCCTTTGACCGAGTCGAGTTCGACACTTTTATCAATCTAAAATAATTACAAGAGTGCACACACTGAAATGTCTCGCCTTCTTTACTAATCATTGATATTATGTTGATAGTCCTAAGTATAAAGCTTTATTACAACTGTCACATAAACTTAACATTAACCAAGATAGCTAAACAAAGACCAATGAACCATGAAAATGAGGTCAAGGTCAGATGAACCATGCCAGGCAGACATGTACAGCTAACAAAAGTTCCATACAACAAATATAGTTGACCTATTACTTATAGTTTAAGAAAAATAGACCAAAACACAAAAACTTAACACTGTGCAATGAACCGTGCAATTGAGGTCATGGTCAAATAAACCTGCGGGACTGACATATATATCATAATATATTTCCATACACCAAATATAGCTGACCTTTGGCATATAAAATTAGATAAAAAGACCAAAACTTAAAAACTTAACTTTGACCACTGAACCATGAAAATGAGGTCAAGGTCAGATGACATCTGCCCGCTAGACATGTACACCTTACAATCATTCCATACAACAAATAAAGTAGACCTATTGCATAAAGTATGAGAAAAACAGACCAAAACACAAAAACTTAACTATAACCACTGAACCATGAAAATGAGGTCAAGGTCAGATGACACCTGCCAGTTGGACATGTACACCTTCCAGTCCTTCCATACACCAAATATACTAGCCCTATTGCTTATAGTATCTGAGATATGGACTTGACCACCAAAACTTAACCTTGTTCACTGATCCATGAAATGAGGTCGAGGTCAAGTGAAAACTGTCTGACGGGCATGAGGACCTTGCAAGGTACGCACATACCAAATATAGTTATCCTATTACTTATAATAAGATAGAATTCAACATTACAAAAATTCTGAACTTTTTTTTCAAGTGGTCACTGAACCATGAAAATGAGGTCAAGGACATTGGACATGTGACTGACGGAAACTTCGTAACATGAGGCATCTATATACAAAGTATGAAGCATCCAGGTCTTTCACCTTCTAAAATATAAACATTTTAAGAAGTTAGCTAACGCCGCCGCCGTAGCCGCCGCCGCCGCCGGATCACTATCCCTATGTCGAGCTTTCTGCAACAAAAGTTGCAGGCTCGACAAAAATAAGACACAACCAAAGCAGGAGTGATAGCATGCACTTCAGGAGGGAAAGAATATATAGCTTCGATTTTAATGACCATTGCTCAGCGTTGATTATAAGTTTATGTTGAATACCAGTAAATAATATCACAGCTCATACTATATATTTGCAGAGAGCTAATAAAAGCTCAAATAAAGTCTCGTCCGAGTGTATATATCTGTGTAAGAAAATGTGATCAACCTAATCAGACCCAGTTTTTGGTGGGGTTCGTGTTGTTTATTCTTTAGTTTTCTATGTTGTGTCATCTGTACTATTGTTTGTCTGTTTGTCTTTTTCATTTTTAGCCATGGTTTTGTCAGTTTATTTCGATTTATGAGTTTGACTGTCCCTCTGGTATCTTTCGTCCCTCCTTTTTAAGCTTAAAAGTACGGACATTTGAGATAATAATCGAATCTCACATTATTGGGGACCACCTTTTACGTTACCATGAACAAGCGTTGTTGATACCAATGGTTTACTATAGGGTTCAAACATCCGCCTTTGTAGTCTTCTGAAGACTAATTAAAATGAATGCAGTTGTATTGATTTTTGTATGCACTTGTATCAGTCTAACTTGGAAAATAATTTCTAGATCATGTCCGGGTTACGTGACCTACGTCATGAAACACGAAAGTATGTTCCATATTTTCACGTCCTTTTAATGACTTTCATGGAAAGACATGTTTAAAGATGTATACTTTAAATGATAATATACTTTACAATGGTTGCGATGGATTATAAATCAAGTCGGTTTATTTGTTACTTTAGAAACTAGACATATTGAGATTGTAAACTTTAAAATATGTCGAGATTAAATAGAAATCATTGCACTACAGTGAACAGCACTATATTCAAGCAAAAGCTTTTTTTGGGGCCCGTTTTTTTTTTATTAAGAAGCAAGCATGTAATTCTCCATAAACATATATATTAATCATGGATAACTTATATTGAAAAAAAAACAACAACACATTAAGACCTAAGTCTATATATTTCTGATACTATATAATAGAAATTTACAAAATATACCCTCTTTTAACATGTTAAAATATAGCCTTTCTACTAGTCCTATCACAATCTCCGATAGAAAGTGTCATTTGTCAGTGGACAGTTTGTATCCCAGAATTTTACCAACCAAACAAGTTACCTAGATATGGAAAAGATGTCAGGAATAGGAAATTCTATTAACAATGAGGTATAGGGGGCTTCTCAAAGATCGTCGGGCAACTATTAAAAAAAGGGTTGTTTTGATTAATAGTTGCACGATGATCTTTGAGATGCCCGATGGTCGATGCCCCTTCTCCCCTATAATTGATAGAGCTGTCGATTCCGGTGACTAGATGAATAGACTCAGATGGTGAAGATTTTGAAAAAATAAATATAAACATAACAAAAACTTATCAATGTTAAATATCTAAATGTGAATAATATTTTTGAAACCATACTGCCTTTCATGGAAAGACACGTTAAATCAAAAGTACATATATTTAAATTGTTTTTCATATTTGTGGAAACGGCATACTAATTATAGCTTTTTGTGTCTATTTTAAGATGAAATAAATGTCAACTGTCTGTTTTGTAACATTTTTTGTCATGTACGACAACGTCTTCGGTCGACACGGTGATGTTCTTTCTACCGTGTGGTTATGTTCTTTAGCAATGTACATATATGTAAAAGAAACTATATATTTAATGGTTTATATTAGTCATATAGATGACTAGACCAAATTTAGATATCATTTGGCCGTTTAAGGTTAAATCCGAGGTTAAAACGTTCCTTTGTACTTTAAATGGTCACTTGCTATCTAGTGGGAATTTATCGTGCGTGGTATGACTACATTCTAATAAATGTGAAATTCGAAAGAAAAATAAACGAGTCTAAATTGAAAACAAAAATAATCTTTTTTCTCGATATCCAAAATTTAAAATATTACCGTTTACAAAAATGTTGTTGAAGAAAATAATACCAAATGCGTTTGTGAAAAAAATATGCTATTAATAACATAAAGTTTCAAATATTTCAACAATCATATTTTTGACGTCAACGCACAAACTATATATACGTCAATAAAATTATGTTTTCGTTTTGAATGTCTTTAAAATAAAATTGAGAATGGAAATGGGGAATATTTTTTAAAGAGATAACAACCCGACAAAAGAGCAAAACACATTCAGAAACAGTCATATTGTATCAAAACTTTGTGTTGAACATTCAAAAGCATCAACAACTTGATCCAGTGACAAAAAGTTCTCAGAGCTTAAAGTATTCAAAGATCTATAGGAATTTAGCCAAAGATTCAAAGACTTTTAAAAGTAGACACAAGCGAGTTTGTATCGACCATAGGGTTCAGAGAAAACTAGAAAGAAATTACATAGGCTGTATTTTTTTCAAAAACAGAATAATCTTTTGATTAATACACGTATCGGATGCAATCTATAACTTATTCAAAAAATTTGTGTAAACAAACACGACAGCTTGTGCTTTACAATGAATGTGGTGACACCTTGGAACACCTACGCAATCTACATACATTTTATATCGCTAACAATATCAATATTTTATACCATCAATATTTAATGACTTTTTCAAAGTACTTTTAACATGTCGGCCAGCAATTAAGTAAATTACCTACTCAGGAAAAAAAAATGTATTAAAAGTTCATACGTATCTAGTTTTTTCTAATAAAATAGCTGAAATTAAAGTCCGTCAGTTTAGTTATAAAAACTTTAACAAAAAGGCTGTGTGAGGAAAAAAGTTAAAGCTATAAAATTGAGAATGGAAATGGGGAATGTGTCAAAGAGACAACAACCCGACCAAATAAAAAAACAACAGCAGAGGGTCACCAACAGGTCTTCAATGTAGCGAGAAATTCCCGCACCCGGAGGCGTCCTTCAGCTGGCCCCTAAACAAATATATACTAGTCCAGTGATGATGAACGCCATACTAATTTCCAAATTGTACACAAGAAACTAAAATTAAAAGCTATACCAAGGTTAACAGAAACATTTTTTGCTGACCAAAAACACTAGGAACAGTGTTATAGGAAGGAACAAAACAAAATGAATTGTATTATAATAAATAAAAAGATCGAGTACATGTCCGTGAGACTCCAATAAAAAACCCAAGAATTATTCATTTATTTCTTGTGTTTCGCTGGTAGATTTTCTTTTTCATTAGTTATATATAAATGTTGATCTTCAGATACAATTGCGTTAGAATGAATAATTTCTTTAAAAATATGATGGTCTTCATTCATGCCTTGTTTATTTGTGTATTTAATAAAAGTAGTGGAGACTTGATTTATAGTTTAATGGTTTAGCTGTCAAACGGTATAGTTCATAAACAGGAACATGTCTTTGTTTATTTGTATTAGGAGAGACTTGGTATTTTTTACTTCTCCCTTCTTTTTCGATTTAAATTTACGGTCTGTATAAAAATAAAAAAATAAGATGTGGTATGATTGCCAATGAGCCAACAGGCCACAAGATCCCAAAGTGACACAGAAATTAACAACTATAGGTCACCGTACGGCTTTCAACAATGTGCAGGTCAAAGCAATTTTTCTAT
>CM034359.1:74517620-74549407 GCA_019925275.1 Mytilus edulis | reverse complement strand
ATTTTCATTCATGAAGAAATACATATTCGGGACAAAATGCCAACATCTGCATGTCATAACGTCACATGATCTGACGTAAAAATCCTGCCTTCATCATGATCACCAGATGTCGCCACTTTATGTCAGCCATAGAACGTTGGCCTTTGATCAAACTTTTATTATTACTTCTTACCACATACAATACAACATCTTGTCTAACATATACCACGCATTTTACAAATAATGTAAAATATCCTTAAGATTTTATGTTAATGCTATATTATATACAAATATTTCTGTTTTTGTTGTTGTTGTTTTAAGTTGGGAGGAAGTGTTTGATTGTTAGTCGACTTGCTGGTTTTTGTAATATTCATTTCTCAAGTTTTGTGTCCCTTCCCCGATTGTTCGTTTTTTTTTTGTATTTAGGTATTTTTTTTTGAGGGGATTAATATTTCCGTGAACGGAATAGTATGTTTGAGGATGAATTTTCAAGGATTTGACCATTATTTTTTGTTGTCATTATTCAAATGAACAATATACATACTTAACTAATAATGTTATTTCTACGCTTCTTACTTAGACAGTTAACTTTTTTCAATTATATTTGGAAGGGTGACTTATTTTAATACTATTTGGAAGGATGCATTTTTCTTCTCCCTTATAACTGACTGCTCGTACTTGACAACCCCGAACACTTGGTTGAAAATACGAACTTGCGGACAGGCAATCGGCGAATAATGGGATAAAAAATTTGTAAGGGTTCCGCGGAACCCAGTGTCTCGCCTACTTTTGCTGTTAATCACACACTCATCAAAAAGGATGAAAAAAAATCAATAAAATTATTCCTCTCGATACTATCATTTGATTGTCAGAAGCTTCTGTCAACGTTTGGTAAAAATCCAGGCTATTCTAAAAATCTTAAAAATGTTTTAAATACTTTAACTGCAGACTGTATGTAATGTTAACTGGAAGAAAAACTAAGTCCATTTATAAGTAAAATACGGGGAAAATGGAATTTTATTTTTACAAAATTTACTTCTGGATACTATCTTCTGATCATAAACAAGCTTCTGGCCAAGTTTCTTACAATTCCAGGATAGTTTAAGAAAGTTATTAAAATTTTAAAAACTTTAACCACAGAGTGAATGTAATGTTTCCTGGCAGAAAAAAACTAAGTCCATTTATAAGTAAAATACGGAAAAAATGGAATTTTATTTTTACAAAATTTACTTCTGGATACTATCTCCTGATCATAAACAAGCTTCTGGCCAAGTTTTGTACATTTCCAGGATAGTTTAAGAAAGTTATTAAAATTTCAAAAACTTTAACCACAGAGTGAATATTTGTGGACGCCGCCGACGACGACGACGCCGACGCCGACGGAATGTAGGATCGCTATGTCTCGCTTTTTCGACTAAAGCCGAAGGCTCGACAAAAAGTTGGATGGGATTCCCATATATTTATAGATAATCGCGAATATTTTACGAAATTTTCCTTTAATCTTGCTGACTGCTAGTTTCCTTTCTCAACGGAGTCAAGAGATATGAAAAATTATCGCTAGAAACAAATGCAGCACGTACCCGTTGTCAATGAATTATCAACGTCGTTAAATTAGGTAAAATAGCAATAAACAGATTATCATTGGTCATCACAACTCGATTGCTTTTCTCACTTTCGCCGTTCCGGCTCAAGCGAGAAAATCAATCTCGTTGAGACATCTATAAAAATAAAAATAAAAAATATGTTTTATAATTGCCAATGTGACAGCTCTCCACCAGAGACCAAATTATATAGAGATTAACAACTATGGGTCACCTTAGAATGAGACTTTTCTTTCATAAAATGCCACGTAAAATGGTCTCTTTGTATGTGCCTTTTGGTGCTGTCTCATTGAGTGTTTTCCGAATTTAATTCTATACTAGTAATATCGATAAAAATGAACAACTACATATCACCATATTGAACCATCTAATAAACTCATAAACCTACTTACAATAGTATTAAACTTTGTTTATATTACTCTGTCTCGACAAACAATGATACGCCCTAGTTAAGCCTCAAGAAAACGCGATATAACCCATCACCGTTACAACGTATTGGTGGGGTGGTAATAGTGGATGCAAAGATGTGGGTACCCCGGTTACCTAGCTTTGCCATGCCGTTAGGTCACCCAACCCACTTATAATAAAAGTACGTAGATATAGTACGAATGTCATTGAGACAAATATCCACCAAAGTTCAAATGAATTGGATGTAAACAATTATAAGCCACCGTACGCCCATCAACAATGAGAATGATATAAACAATTTATAACCCACCGTACGCCCCTCAACAATGAGAATGATATAAACAATTATAAGCCACCGTACACCCCTCAACAATGAGAATGATATAAACAATTATAAGCCACCGTACACCCCTCAACAATGAGAATGATATAAACAATTATAACCCACCGTACGCCCCTCAACAATGAGAATGATATAAACAATTATAACCCACCGTACACCCCTCAACAATGAGAATGATATAAACAATTATAACCCACCGTACGCCCCTCAACAATGAGAATGATATAAACAATTATAACCCACCGTACGCCCTCAACAATGAGAATGATATAAACAATTGTAACCCACCGTACGCCCCTCAACAATGAGAATGATATAAACAATTATAACCCACCGTACGCCCATCAACAATGAGAATGATATAAACAATTATAAGCCACCGTACGCCCTCAACAATGAGAATGATATAAACAATTATAAGCCACCGTACGCCCTCAACAATGAGAATGATATAAACAATTATAAGCCACCGTACGCCCCTCAACAATGAGAATGATATAAACAATTATAACCCACCGTACGCCCATCAACAATGAGAATGATATAAACAATTATAACCCACCGTACACCCCTCAACAATGAGAATGATATAAACAATTATAACCCACCGTACGCCCCTCAACAATGAGAATGATATAAACAATTATAAGCCACCGTACACCCCTCAACAATGAGAATGATATAAACAATTATAACCCACCGTACGCCCCTCAACAATGAGAATGATATAAACAATTATAACCCACCGTACACCCCTCAACAATGAGAATGATATAAACAATTATAACCCACCGTACGCCCCTCAACAATGAGAATGATATAAACAATTATAACCCACCGTACGCCCCTCAACAATGAGAATGATATAAACAATTATAACCCACCGTACACTCCTCAACAATGAGAATGATATAAACAATTATAACCCACCGTACGCCCCTCAACAATGAGAATGATATAAACAATTATAACCCACCGTACGCCCCTCAACAATGAGAATGATATAAACAATTATAACCCACCGTACGCCCATCAACAATGAGAATGATATAAACAATTATAAGCCACCGTACGCCCCTCAACAATGAGAATGATATAAACAATTATAAGCCACCGTACGCCCCTCAACAATGAGAATGATATAAACAATTATAACCCACCGTACGCCCATCAACAATGAGAATGATATAAACAATTATAAGCCACCGTACGCCCCTCAACAATGAGAATGATATAAACAATTATAAGCCACCGTACACCCCTCAACAATGAGAATGATATAAACAATTATAACCCACCGTACACCCCTCAACAATGAGAATGATATAAACAATTATAACCCACCGTACGCCCCTCAACAATGAGAATGATATAAACAATTATAAGCCACCGTACACCCCTCAACAATGAGAATATCTCAGGCTGTATATATTGTCGGCTACAAAAGGCCCAGACCGATTTATTTATACTAGTAACTGATTGAGTGAAAACTGTTTTACACTGCACCAGCATATAATTTATTAACGAAGCATGCAATATCAAAAGAAGATTTGTATATAAAAAAGAAGATGTGGTATGATTGCAAATGAGACAACTATCCACAAAAGACCAAAATGACAGACATTAACAACTATAGGTCACCGTATGGCCTTCAACAATGAGCAAAGCCCATACCGCATAGTCAGCTATAATAGGCCCCGATAAGACAATGTAAAACAATTCAAACGAGAAAACTAACGGCCTACTGTATGTAAAAAAAAATGAACGAAAATTGTATGATTGCCAATGACACCTATAGTTGACCAATCGGCTCTCAACAATGATCAAAGCCCATACAAGTTCTCCTTTACTACCACATAAAATGAGGGTGTGTTTAACGGAGCACTCTGAAATGGTCATCTATACAAGGATTGTATTATTGCAAAGTGCATCAGAACTCCTCGACAAAACATACCGACAAAGCATGAACTGTCTGTGTATTCATTATAACGTGAAACATTCCGGGCGGAATAATAAAGATTAATCTGATGGTGCACGCCAACGCTAATATTGTTTGTTTCTTATTTTATTAATTACATGAATACTTTTTTTCCCGGATACTATAGATTGTATGCCTTAGCAAATAAATGGCAGCGCATTGTTAACATTGGCATTTATTCCACTTCAAAGTGCAGAACTACTTTTATTATTTTATATTATCAACTAATATGTATAGAAACAGTTACCAATGAAAAAAATAACAAAAACAAAAAACAAAAATAAAAATAAAATGCAAAACAAATTATACTGTTTTGACCATGGCCTTTTAAAATAAGGTTCAAAGACATAAAACATAGTATATATAGCCTTTATTTCCTGTCGCAATAACTAAAGTTGCTTCTATTCTTTAATTGTGCTTAATTATTTATTTTCAATAAAATCTTACAATGAAATTATCAGGAAGCTGAGGCAATAAAAACGCGCCAGTCCGCAGAACGTTCACCTATAAACATTGATTGGTTTCCGTATAAGGGTTGGAGACCTATGTGTAATATTTCCCGCCAATTACAACAGATAGGACGTCTAGACTGGTCGGTCGATTTTAAAATGATGCAGATTGTGCACATATAAGTTTTCTATTGAATTATTGGAAAAAGATAACTTGATGTTGTGACCAATCTAAACCTATGGTTTATCAAACCATAATCCTATCATTGATCTCAGATTCAATACTTGTTTCTCTATTGACACAACTGAGTAGTATATCTAAACGTGTTGCAGATGGAATAAACAGCTGCGCATGAGCGCATGATACGCCCGTCGTCTTGTGTGGAAGTTTTATACAATAATCATAAATAGTTTCTGAGAAAGTTTTAAGCAATTACCATATATTGTTTTTGAGATGCGGCGGGACATGTGAACCCCCCTCTTTTTGTTTTACAAAAAACTAAATATCACTAAAATAAATTTTTGAATCAAAACCAAAAAGTATACAGATCTTAAGATTAATATAACAAAGAAGTGTGTAAAGTCCAAGAAAACTAACCATTGACCAATGAACCATAAAAATGAGGTCACGGTCAGTTGCACCATGCCAGTCAGGCATGTACAGCTAACCTAACAATTCTTTCATACAACAAATGTAGTTGACCTATTGCTTTTAGTTTCAGAATAACAGACCAAAACACAAAAACTTAACACTGAGCAATGAAACGTGAAAATGAGGTCAAGGTCAAATAAAAACTGCAGGACCGACATATAGATCATTGGATATATCCGTACACCAAATATAGTTGCCCTATTGAATAAAGTATTAGAACAAAAGACCAAAACCTAAAAACTTAACTTTGACCACTGAACCATGAAAATGAGGTCAAGGTCAGATGACACCTGCCATCTAGCGAGTACACATTACAATCATTCCATACAGCAAATATAGTATACCTATTGCATACAGTATACTCAAAACAGACTAAAACACAAAAACTTTACTATAACCACTGAACCATGAAAATGAGGTCAAGGTCAAATGACACCTGCCAGTTGGACATGTGCACCTTACAGTGCTTCCATACACCGAATATACTAGACCTATTGCTTATAGTATTTGTGATATGGACTTGACCACCAAAACTTAACCTTGTTCACTGATCCATGAAATGAGGTCGAGGTCAAGGTCAAGTGAAAACTGTCTGACGGGCATGAGGACCTTGTTGCAAGGTACGCACATTTAAAATAATGTTATCTTATTACTTATAATAAGAGAGAATTTTTTTTTTTTTCAAGTAGTCACTCAAACATGAAAATGAGGTCAAGGACTTCGTTACATGAGGCAATTTTGACGGGCGTATAAAAAGCTATAGTTTTGTATCAGTCAAAGTGTTCAATCGGAAATTTAATTGAATTAATATCCAAATATGGAATGGTTAGTGATTATTTTTAATGTTCTTAATAAAGAAATCCCACAATGACCAAAACCCGCTAGAAGGTGAAGTTATTATTATCCAGTCGACGTAACCCAGTCTGTTAGCAATGGCTGCATTCCACAGATTGTTTCTACAGCTTTTATTTATAATTATTCAGAGATAAGACTATCTAAATTTAACAGGCGTGCATATACATTCTTCCACGAACGCAGAATTCTAATCATGACTTCATAAATTGTTAAGTGCACAAAAATGCTGTTACTGGATTTTCTTTAGAAATCTGAGTTTTAAGAATACATCGTTAATAAACAAATGACATAGTTTTCACATTGTTCCTTTAAAATACAAAAGCTTGTGTTTATAAAAAAGTGGTGTCTCAGATGACATTTCACAGCAATCCAAAATCTATAGATTGATTGATTACTGTTTGCTTAACGCTCGAAATCCATAGACAAATTGGTCATAATCGATGGGAAAATCCATAGACAAATTGGTCATAAACGATGGAAAAATCAATAGACAAATTGGTCATAAACGATGGAAAAATCCATAGACAAATTGGTCATAAACGATGGAAAATCCATAGACAAATAGGTCATAAACAATGGAAAAATCCATAGACAAATTGGTCATAAACGATGGAAAAATCCATAGACAAATAGGTCATAAACAATGGAAAAATCCATAGACAAATTGGTCATAAACGATGGAAAAATCCATAGACAAATTGGTCATAAACGATGGAAAAACACACCGAGTCAAACTAAAGGGCGAACGAACGCGTGCACATGCCATGAACAGAAAGCGATAGTTTACTGACAACACTACAGAATGCAAATGAGTGTGTTATGCTACACTTGACTAGTATAGTTCATATTCAGACGAGACAAAAAAAATGTGTGCAAGATGAACATATATGAATATAATAACAAACAGACCAAAATGGACGACATTCTATAAACGTATTCCATTGCCAAAGCATTCAATTTAAAAACAAAGTAAAATAAATAAAATACAACTTTACTAAACTCAGACAATGAGCAGACCAAGGATTTTGACATAATTGATGTAGGACCATGTTTCTCATAACTCCTCAGCCTTTATTTATCTCCTTAAAAACGATGTTAAATCTTCATCATGATATTTTTGGCCGGACAAATAGCAAAATACCGTAAAAAAGATATTTTTCCGGCTTTGCAAAAGGGCTGTTTAGAGATAGCTGTAAGAGGTTTATGCATTTATCATACATGAATCTCGATGGTTACGCCTCGAAGACACTCGTCTATAAAAAGATCTGTAAACCCTACAAATTCGAAAATATGTGCAATAATTCAAAAATACATGTATCAGTTTTACAACGATTTTACGAATGACCATGCTATAGAATTTATCTGAAATATTCATTTTCTCTCTCTGATATATAGGCTACATTCTTGTTTTTTTATCTATATATTGCCATTCAACTATACTACGTGTACATAAGTTCAGTGCTTTTCTATAAACCATTAACTTTGTCGATGTCAATTGAGATAAAGTGTCTCTGACGCAGGACAAAACAAATACAAACTTTAACAGAAAGTAGTTTTATATACCGACATACATATAAAAGATCTCAGATGAATGTGTACTAATTTAGAAGATTTAATTCAATATCTATGGACGCTGATAGTTGACGTCATGGAAAATCACAAGTTTTGACTGCGTGTAAATGTAGGTTGGACCCTAACATGCACGTGTATCTATAAAACCTTAATATATATCAAACAGATGCAACTCCATCATGTTACAACAGATTGTGACGTATTACGACGCGTTGGTCTAAACATGGACACCTGGTGAATTTGTAGAAGAGCCGAATATAGGAATAAAATCGTGGCTGATTGTCACTTTTCGAACTGCATGTTACTACACTTCGTTACACCTGTGTTTAATGTACTTGTGACATATATAAATCTAAAACCGGTCAACACTTGACTTTAACTTATATTGATTAAGTTTTGAATTTGATTCATGTAAAATCAAACGTTGCCTTTGAAGTATGTTTTACCGAAAGATAGCTGGCGAAAATTCAGATTGGCGCACCCATCCCAAACAAGAAAAGCAATAATTTATAGGCGCAATCATAGCCCTTTTTTGGTCGTAATATGATCCTCTTAACTTTTTAATTTTTAAGAGCGCTCCCATCCCTCAACATCAAATTGTATATTCGAGTCTGGATATAATTTAGGGTAGTCCTTAAATAATCCATTTCCAATAGAAAAGCAGCGGGTTTTTCATCGAGAGATGAATGCTGTATATAAAAGTACCTTTAAAAAGTACATCGCTGCACAAGAACAAGTATTTTACACGCCAAATTAAGCGAATCGAGGCATTCTGCATGGTGGTACACATTTCGATGGATATCTCTCTGTTTCATTTACCGATTTAGTTCAAGTTACCGCCCAAACATTGAAAATTTGGGGTGTCTGACCTAAATACTCAGACAGATAAAAAATGACCTGATTTCTAAAAATAATTAATGCATTTTAATTAGAACAAAGTAATTTACTGGGCTTACTCTTTACGTTTCTCCAACAGCTCGTGAGAAGCAGATAAGAAAAGAGATTTTCGCACGCTAAATTCGAACTCTGGTTAAATGTTGAAAAAGGACTTCTAGGTCAATTAAGTAATATAACACATCTAAGGCTAAGATGGTTTTTACTTGATAATTGCATGGTTTGAATTTTGATTCAGTAAAATCATTGATTTCATGATGTCTTTTCATAGTGGAATCGTCTCAATAGGAGCGAACTTGTACTTTTAAAAGTTGTAACCTTAAGTCAGAGAGAGTATCACCTTCAGGGTATTGGGTTCAAAGATATAACTTGTTCTCTTTATTGAAAGACTTGTTGTTGCCTTAATACACACTGAAGAAATATAACTAGTGGTATAACTCGTCAGTTAACGGATGAAAAGTATATAAAACAAAACCGAGACTGAATCTGACGGGAGACCCTTATCCTTACTCAATGAAGTCCAAATATAACATGATCTTATTTAGTTCAAAATTGGTAAAAGCATTACAATAAACCAGTGAAGTGGGAGATTTTAAGTCTCACTGAAAAATGGAACGAGTGGGAATTACAAATAATGATAATCGTATCGTAAATGTAGTCAGTATTTTACATGATAGATAACCAAAGGTCCCATTATACACAATGTGTCTCCCATAGAACAACAGGAATACAAAAGCGATATAGTTCCATAAAGATGGAAATACTTGCAGACGACTCGGGCTGGGTAAATAATGTTTAAGGATGGGCCAAAATATACGAGTTCAAATGGTTATATTAATATGGATGAGTTCCTAGTATGAAAACTATAATATGGTCTAGTATAACCATAATGTATCGAATCTCTTTATCAAACATCTTTCATTTTCCTTTTTTTGTTTTGTTTGGTATTGAGAATTACGGAATCCGCCATCTTGAAGAATTTAAAACCAATCCCTAAACAGACTGCAGTTTCTTGAGAATTCTCTACATCTTTTAAATGTCACAGACTATCGATTGAACTGCACAATAATTCCACTTTGATCAAATACCGCACTATATATGCAACAGATTTACAACCACTGATTGAACGAAGCTTTCTTCGTCTTACACAAACAATGCATGTATGGAATTGATGAATTATGCAGCGAAGGGGAAAAATAAGAACATTGCGTCTAATCTCCTTTGAGTTCGAATTAGAGATTTACAACTAGTTCTAGGTTTAGAAAATTACATCAGTTTAACCATGAATGCAACGTATCCAAACATATAGCAGTACTAGAATATACCAGTATCATTGGGATCAAATTTTAAAAAAAAATAGTCGATCCCACATCTATAGTTCATAGGTACTGAATAGACATGTAATGCATTTTAAAACACATGTTTAATTAGATCGATGAATGCTTTCAAGCTACTATACATGTATTAACCACATAATAATGTATTACATATAAACTGGTATAGACTACATACAACTGGAATATTCCAGATGCATACAGAATCGATCTAGTCAATAATCGTTCAATTGGTAAATTATTACACCTAGAATATTCGCGATGATTGAAAAAAATACGCTAACATCTTTATGTAAGTTTTCTCTCTCGATAACGTCATTACTATCAGTTAAATTGGTGATTTTTTTCAAACTTTTGGTAATATTACACGTTCTTTCTCCATCTATTCAAGAGCGAGAAGACCATTCAATATATATATTTTAGAAAATTAAAGTGATATTACAATGACCATCATCAGCATGTGAATGAAATAAACTGAAAAAAAGAATACAATACACAAAGACAAACATTAACGTGTATGCAATTTTCACTCCAAGATTGTTTCGAAATCGTTTCTACTTTAACTTATATATAGAATATTCCAAATAGGGGAATAAATGTCATCCAAAGCGGATCCGGCAAAGGGACTATTTTTTAGTTTTAAATGTTATTATAATTGTTTAACGAGACCGAACTAGAGACCTAGGTCGTTTCACGATTCACATAGAAGAAAATTGCAAATGAAAATACCTCGAAGTAACACCTAGCAACAAAGGAATCAACTAAAACAAATATTAAACTCAGTACTCTCACCATTATGAAATTTAAATAAAAGCACCTTACTAAGAAGTTCAGTTTTAACTCAATAAAAACATATAAGTTAAATGGCAGACTAAAACGAGCTTGTTTAAAATAATAAGGATATTCAATACAAATAATGATCAAATACGGAACGGTTTACGGAAGCGTACTATGGCGATACACTTGTATAATTTCTGTAAGTGTAATCGTTTACGGAAGTATAAAAAATTGAAATACTTTTACAATTTCATTAAAGTGCAATTTAAAATTTTATAACAGTTTCCGGAAGCAGAAAATCAAACGTAAAATGAACCAATCAGAATCGAGCAAGATGCAATATGCAACCATGCAGATAATAAGTACGGATTGGTCACATGATTGGGATAACCGTGTAAAAGTATACTTATTCGTCGGTGTAGATCTATTTATGCTATCAGTATTTTTTTCCGAGGTCTCAAATGGACGAATAGCTGTCTCATTGTCAATTTCGCAACATACTTATTTCCTATACTCCACATGTTCACTAGTGGCCATCTATTGGTGGATGCTTTTTTTTTATCACTCCGACGGTCCACCGAGCCCCACCGCCTTTATTTGTGAAATTATTACGATATTAACAAGAGTGCACACGCTGAAATGTCTCGCCTTCTATACTAATCATTGATATTATGTTGATAGTCTTAAGTATAAAGCTAAGCTTTATTACAACTGTCACATAAACTTTACATTAACCAAGATAACTAAACAAAGACCAATGAACCTTGAAAAAGAGGTCCAGGTCAGATGAACCATGCCAGGCAGACAGGTACAGCTAACAATGCTTCGATACAACATATATAGTTGACACATTACTTATAGTTTAAGAAAAATAGACCAAAACACAAAAACTTAACACTGTGCAATGAACCGTGAAAATGAGGTCACGGTTAAATAAAACCTGCTCGACTGACATAAAGATCATAAAATATTTCCATACACCAAATATAGTTGACCTATGGCATATAGCATTAGATAAAAAGATAAAAAGACCAAAACTCAAAAACTTAACTTTGACCACTGAACCATGAAAATGAGGTCAAGGTCACATGACATCTGCCCGCTAGACATGTACACTTAACAATCATTCCATACAACAAATATAGTAGACCTATTGCATATGGTATGAGAAAAACAGACCAAAACACAAAAATTTAACTATAACCACTGAACCATGAAAATGAGGTCAAGGTCAGATGACACCTGCCAGTTGGACATGTACACCTTACAGTCCTTCCATACACCGAATATACTAGCCCTATTGCTTATAGTATCTGAGATATGGACTTGACCACCAAAACTTAACCTTGTTCACCGATCCATGAAATGAGGTCGAGGTCAAGTGAAAACTGTCTGACGGGCATGAGGACCTTGCAAGGTACGCACACATCAAATATAGTTATCCTATTACTTATAATAAGAGAGAATTCAACATTACAAAAAATTTGAACTTTTTTTTCAAGTGGTCACTGAACCATGAAAATGAGGTCAAGGACATTGGACATGTGACTGATGGAAACTTCGTAACATGAAGCATCTATATACAAAGTATGAAGCATCCAGGTCTTCCACCTTCTAAAATATAAAGCTTTTAAGAAGTGAGCTAACGCCGCCGCCGTAGCCGCCGCCGTTGCCGCCGCCGCCGCCGGATCACTATCCCTATGTCGAGCTTTCTGCAACAAAAGTTGCAGGCTCGACAAAAATGGCCTTGTATATTTATAGAATATTTATGTGGAATTCGTGTTTTTGTATGTTCGATGTAATCATCATCATGTTAAATAACACTCCTTTTCTTTTATATATTTAGAACTTTAAATGAAATTGTTGCGGTATCGTTCTATCTCTAAGTATTTGTTAAATTCAAAAGAAATAGGTGACACCATTTTTTCAATTGAAAAAACGACATTTAGTTAAGTACTTTGTAAAATTAATCGCTTTAAACAAATATTTTCAAGTTTAAGCCCTATATGAAACATATTTGGAAAAACCTAAGAGTGTCCGAACCCTGACCTAACAATTAAAAATGACCTACTGACTATCACCATTAAATCAGGTCAAGTCACGAAATGACCACTTCCTTCCTACAAATAAATATAAAACTGGTATAAACTTTCGATATAACGTTTGTAAAATCCGATAAAAGAAATATAGACTGTATTTATAATATTCAAATTTTCAAATGGCATAACTCTAATCACAAGTTAAATGGTTGATCGGCAGTTGAAATATAATCTTTTGATACATTTTTTTTGTAAAAAACGACAGGAACGAAATATGAGAGTGCCAGATGGCTGCTTATAAAAATTTGGTGTGAAATCCCCCCTTTTTATTCCCGTTTTCCCGCGTTGTGGCACAGGGGACAAAGTTGTTTCGACCATATGGTCTCAATTATTTGTATATCAATTCATTTGTTCATTTATTTATTCATATACATTGTGTATGTTTTGCATCTTTTAAACAAATTTTGCCAACTCATTTCGTGGTCGGCTGTATATGACGTATGTTTTGCTGGAGATCTGTTTCAAACTTCATTTCCGTTCGTGAAACGAAAACACGACGAGACAAGATATATTTTTGTTTCATCCGGGATATTTAATTGTTAAGTACACATAAAACATCAAAGATGTTTTACCTGTAATCGTGTCCAAGTGCAATGTTATTGACATACATCTTACAAAATAGGGGTAAAGTTCAAAATTTCTGTGAAACGAGGCGTGGAGATCTACAAATTTAAGGATGGGTGTTAACTTCGTGGGAAACGTATGGTTTTCATTCATAAAAACAAGGTCATCTTTAACTAACAAACATTAAACTATAAAGAGGGGCGCAACAAAAGTACTTTTTTCAGAAAATGTTTAAAGGTAATAAAATATGTACATAAGTTCTGTTCACTGACATATAACAGTGTCATATAACTATAAAATATGATGAAAATTGAAATCATTAACATATTTTTGCAAAACATTAATTCATATTTTGTTGAAACGGATTTTATAAACATGGTTAGATATACAGATTGTAAATATTTACAGTAAACGCTAATTTTTAAAACTTTTAAATAAAATTATTGTAAACAAATTAAAACTTGTGCATAAAACAGTTTTCTAATATCATAAAAATATAGACATCTATAATATCGCTAGTGAATACACCTAGCTGACATAAATACTGGTCTAATAAAGGGCATGCCCTTTCCAATACCAGTAAATGGGTTTAAGAACGGTTTGGTTGTAATTTATGCAAAACTCGGTCACTTTCTAGATTTCTTTTGATGTTTATCGTAAATATTTAAAAAAAAAAAAAAAATGTAAAAAAAAAAACTAATTCAATGACGTTTGATGGTGCAGAATCTTGACATCTAGTTTTTCTACCCGTATTTCCTTTTGGAATAATTTTGAATAACCGGTCACAAGGCCAAATATGAATATACCAAATATCAAGGTTAAAGATTAATATAACCGGTCACAAGGTCAAATATGAATATACCACATAACAAGGTTAAAGATTAATATAACTGGTCACAAGGTCAAATATGAATATACCACATAACAAGGTTAAAGATGAATATAACCGGTAGAAAATTTAAAGATGAATATACCTCGTAACATGATTAAAGATGAATATACCGAATAAGGTCCACGATGAATATACCATGCAGGTATAGAAAGGTTAAAGATGAATATAACCAGGATATAACCGGTAGAAAATTTTAAAGGTGAATATAACTGGTAAGAAAGTTAAAGATGAATATACCAAGTAACAAGGAAACGTGAATATACTGATTACAAGGTTAAAGATGATTGGTCAACGTCACATTTAGTGTTACCTTTTTTTTTTTACATTTCTCATAATTTTCATACATTATGATGTGGTATAGTATTTTGTCAGGAAACCTATGTATGTTGATTTTAGAGTCGAATTCATTCCATTATTGAAGCCCCAAATTATTCATGTATATATGTTTTATATAAAATTGTAATATTTCAAACTTCAAACACATGCATTGTTTTGCTAACCCCAAAAGTCCTATACACTGCATAGAGCTGACCTTGTTAACTAGTCCAAGTGTATCCTACTGACCTTAAAGTGGTCTGTCCGGTAAAGAGGGCAGTGAACGGGTTCTCCACAACTCTCGATAAAAGGTATAAAAGAAATTGGTGAATACAAAGACTGATAGTATCAATTTAAGTTGTAATGTAGAAGTCTCCATTCATAAAATAATTGTTTCATTCAAGAACATGTGGCTCTTCACCTTTTTATTCGAAGGTCAGAGGTCATTATAGACATTTACATGGAAACCGGGTCATACAAAGGAGAATGTCCGTTCATTCACACCAGGTATCAACGACCTCTAGACACAATAAATCATGCTCACTTGATGACTTGATGAATTTCCACTCCATTAGAGAGGTCAGCGAGTGGACGCGAACTACAGATTCCGCCTTACAGGGTACAGGGGCTAAAATACTTAGGACGTATAGAAAGTCCTCGATTTTGTTATGCTATTGAAATCTGCAAAACGTTAAAACGTGACCATAAAATGTACAACTATTAAATTTTTTACAAACTAAATAGTCATGACCTAAGTTTTTGTTCATAATTATCAAACTATGCAAAAACATTTTTGCATGTATAGAATAGGAAAATTAGTTCATCCTCACATGATCATATGTAGCATTTTATCTCTCTCTCTATATATATAGAAGTTCGTTTCTCGTTGTAGTCGACATTATCATTGCTATGAATTTTGAGCGTACCCTTGGATGCAAGCATGCAAATGTTTTCAATCAAATTGGTTTATGTAGGCCGTCGGGGTCCAAAATTTGACGCATAAAATTCTCCTCTTTTCTTTGGTGAACTTATACTATTCGGTCAACTAGAAGTCATAATTGTATGCATGGTGGATATATTACAGTGGCAACTAGTCATACATAAACTATTCGCTTTATTGTATTGTTTCTCATACTGTTTGGTTTAGCGTCTCTATTTTATTTAAATCAACCATAATACTAACAATTAAGTGTTTTACCTCAGTAATTTGACTTGTAAAGAAGTTTACAGATGTAAAATGATCTACCGACAACAAACAGTTATGTTAACAAGGAGGGGAATGAACGGTCAGGTTATAAACCCTATGTAAGAAGACATCCCGTACGTCCTTCATTTTGATGAAGCACTTTTTTCATTCGTCTTACCCTATAAAATTACTTTATGCAACTACCATTGATAATACTAGTATACGCAAACCACCCATAGCTAGTCCTTGTGTGTTCTTATGTTGTGTTGTAACGCCACTGTCCCAGATTAGGGAAGGGTTGGGTGCTTTCAAAAATTTATAACCCAGGAGCATTTGATATCAATGGTTGTCGTTATTGCTGTCTACTTTATTTGTTCCTCGTTTGTTGTTTCTAGCAAAGGCCGATAGCTAGGTTTCCCTTTTTTAGTTTTAACTGTTGAACACTTTGTCATGATGCGACCTTCTATAGCTTACTTTAGGTAAAGAAAACTGGCTGGTGTCTTTCACAATTCACAGCAAGAACAAAAATGTGTTCATAGTTGTTGATGCTCAGTGGACAGTGAAATTGGGGTCAAAACGCTAAAGATCATATCATAAGGAACATGTGGACTAAGTTTCAAGTTGACAGGACTTCAACTTCATCAATAACTAACCGAAGCGATACAAACGACCGAACGGACGGACGGACGAACGAACGGATGCACAGAAAAAACACATTCCCCCTTGGTGAGAAGCAAAACAAAAACCACGCTAGAAAAAAGACTTGACAATATTCTGTAACATTTTATATATTTTCAATACTTTAGATTTGATAGATATTAACATCGGTCCCATAGTATCGTGTTACCGTCCGACTAATGATGCTTTCCTATAGCATACGTTATTGTAGACATTTCCTGATCTAGGCAGGATGGAAACTAATTAATATCCAATAACATGGTCAAGAGGTCACCCATTACAATAACATGGTCAAGAGGTCATCTATTACAATAACATGGTCAAAGCTGTCATCAATTATCTTACTCCATTAGGGACTATCGTCGTGTGGGTTATTTATACATATTATGAAATCACGGTATCTATAAACGAAACAAACCAACAGGGAGACGCTGCCATAAATATAACTTGTTAATACGAATATAAGAACATGTTGCTACTCAACGACCAAATTAACCTTTTCACGAAAGGCCTTTTCCCCCAGTATTTTATGATACCATCTCAATACGTAAAGAATTAAAAACCAATACCAATATTACATATTTGTATTATTAGCCATATGTCGTCTTGAAACAACGATAAAGTCGTATATATGAATGCTAGCTTCTGGGGGATGGATGAACTTACCGCAGCTGATCAATAATCCAAAAAATATACAAACAAACGATTCCAAAATATAATTACATATACATTTTCCTTGTAAATTGTGAACAGAAAAGGAGTACTGCACTTGAAGTATAAGCTCAATTCATGTGAGCCAATTCGTAGATCTGATTGCATCAGAAAATATGCAATATTAAAAAAAATCACGAATTTAAAGCATGACTACGGTGACAGACGTTGAAATCAAAACATGATATTCATACCAAGTTTCACTTTCATCGTTTTCTGTTTAATCATATACCAAACTACAAATGCCGTAATCAGTAGAAAAATACTCCATGCATTAAAATTTCAAAAATAACATATCAGTTTAAGTTGAAATTGTCTCATTGTTGTGCTGATTGTAGGGGGGTTTTTGTTTTCTGTTTTGCAGGTTACTAAAATAGACAGAAGTTCTGTAAAATGATGTTTTATTTTCAGGTTCCAAAGATCAAGTCTACATTGTATAATCAATAAACAGTTACAATCAATTACAAATAAATCATGCATCAATAAATCAATAAACAATGATGAACCTTTACAGTCTCACATACAACTTATTTCAAAGGGGAATAACTCATCAGGGGAATTAACTCTGTAACTTTCAATAGTTATATTTCATTAAACATGTTAAAAAGGGGTGGACCTAACTCAAGAGCTTAACTCGCATATTTTCTTTAATTGCATTACTAAATATATTTCTAATAATTAAAATGTTGTATGCAAGACTTGCCAATAACATAAAAGTAATGATATGTATTTTTACTATCTGAATCAACCTCAATTCTAAGCATTCAAAATATTAACATATTAAATCACAATACAGCTACATTACATAAAAAATACCTCAGTCTCCAGGCTTCAAACATTTCTGCAATTTCTGCAAGTCAAACTTATTTAAGTATTCAGTAAAATTAGGGTTTTGAAGATTGTGCGTCTTCAGAATATTTAGCGATATAAATTTACACTCAAAATTATCTCCCATGGACTAAGTAATTATAAAACTTATTCCGGAGTAAATATGATAAGTTCCGTAATTCAGTAATGTTCTTATTTTAAACATTTAACCTTTTAATAACTTTTTAAAACTAATATCTTTAAAACTTACAATAACTCACATTTAACATAAAACTTATTTACAGATAACTTTATCATTATAAGACCTTTTTTTATTTAAAACATTATATACAATTTGTCCTTAAAGTACAACAGATATTAATAAAATATTATAATAAATATTAACTCAAATTAATTATAAATTTAGTATTTACTTATTTAATTCAAAATAATATGCTAAATTAAATGTTACTTTAACTTACCTAAAATAGACAGAAGTTCTGTAAAATGATGTTTTATTTTCAGGTTCCAAAGATCAAGTGACGCTAAAACATAATTTTGGATATTCGAAATTTTAGTCACATGACCTTTGGATTTAAGAACTTCTTCTATTTTCTCCAATGAAATGCCAAATATTAATTAAAAAGACTTCCCATAATTTATTTCATTGGTCATCAATTACCTGCTGACCATTTAAGCTTTTGTCAATCAATTTGACTTAATTCTTAGCGTCCCTAGTAAACGGATTATCGAACTTTTACCTATAAACAAAGAAGATAAATAATTCCCTTTGTTCCTTTAAATCTAAATACTTCCCAAATACAATTGACATCTTTTACTAGGATTTATCTATTTACTTTATAAAAGTCTTTATTAGTTAAAAGTATTTGACATCTAGTTCTTACAAAAGAGACTTAATTAACATGCTCTTTGATATAAGACTTTACGTAATACTATGTACAAAATATCTGTGAAAGTATATAATTAACTTTTAATTCTATTTACAAGTTTCCAACTTTAGTTAATATTTAAAATTATATTCTTCAACATAAATCCAATTTATAGGGTTACATTAATTTTATTCAATTCTTCTAGTATGAATTTTCTTTATAAATTAAGCATTATAATTTTACTTTCTTATAAAATCTATAATATTTCCTTTTATTCAAATTAAGCATTCTTTCTCTTTCTTTTAATGGAAATATAAAATTTCCATATTTTGTCTATTTTTCCTTCACTATATTACCCTATGGAACTGAAGACTTTGTTCCTACAAAGTTATATCTATGCATATGTGTTAAAAAAAAATACATAATATTTATAAATGAAATATATACAATGTTTGTTCTATAGATGCTTCCACTATAATTTTGATTATTCCATTAAAAGTCTTTCATTGATCTTCATAATTCTTTTTAAATATTTTCGCCATTTTTCTGCTAAGGCTGCAGATGGATGGACACCATCAACCAATTTTGAGTAGCTATAATAATGTCTTTCTCCCATAATTTTATGTATATAAGTATGAAGAAATGGTGTAACTACATTATTATCTTCATTTGAAGCTGTAATGAATTTGTTCAGTTGGTGCAGAACTGAATTGAGTTGATTTTGCATGTCAACATATTGAGATAAATATAATAATTTCGAAGTTTTGTGACATTTAAGTCTATGTATATTCCAGTCATGAAAACTCATGGTGGTTATGGTTACAAAAACAACCTTACAGTTAATGGATTCTAATTTTGTTCTTGTTTGACTTAAAATATTTTTCATGGTTAATAATTTATCATTGTCCTCTAAATTATAAAAACTTTCTTCGTATGCTGGGGCTTTAGTTTTGGTGCAGATATCTGGTATCCCTGCCATTATGTAAACTATTTTGGGTTGTTGAACTGCATGCAGTCTTTGGTAAGCAAAATTTGCTAGTTCTTCTAATTTAGCTCCTGGCTTAACAAAAATTTTTTTGCATCTTATGTGTTCTTTAAAACATTTTCCCCGACTTGAAGAGAAGAAATATGTGTGGTTGAACATCTATAGAAACAAACAAAACAAAAAAATAATAGTAATAATAATAAATGAAATTAAAGGACTATATAATATTTAAATATACATACAAATTTGGATTAATAAATGATCATAAGTGTATTTGTTAATTAAGCATGCAAGGAGCAAACAAAAATATTACTATAAATATACCTAATACAAGATTTGTTAAGGATTCAACTAGTTATCTTGGGATGAATTTAGAATATAATATCATTTTTGTTTGGTTAGAGTAAATCATTCATGCAATTTGTATTTCATTTTTATTAATATAAACACTTAATAATCCTTTTGTATGGTATGGTGATGTTCACCTTTTCACTTTTTGTTATCACATCACAAATTCACTTCTTGTTATCTCATCACAAATTCACTTTTTTCCATATAATAATTCACAATGCTGATAATTTGAGATCACATAATCCATGATAATTTTAGAAATAGCACACGGTGTCCTCCATTATGTACGAATAATATATTGTTGTTGTCCGAAATATTGATGATTCCTTCGATGTCCTTTTTGAATATCCACGGCACAAGTCATGCTTTGATGTCCTATATGACTATACAACTTAACAATATTGAGAGAGAAAAAAAAAATTTAAGGTAGAAAATTCTTCAGGCAAAAAAGACCTTATTCATGATTTAAGACTTTAAATAGGTTTTGATGGACTAGAAGTATATACACACAGTATGGTTGTTTCAAAATTTGTTTTAGTTGTAAACTTTGAAAGAGTGGCAATCTGATCATCTTAGGAACAGTTAATGATTTCTCATTTATTTTGTTTTTGATCAAAAATTCATCCCATTTAATTAATAAAGTTGGTTGAAAAGTACCAACAACCTCTAGTGACTCTACAGAAGGGGGCATACTAATTTCCCAATAAGCAGGACATAGTGGCATCTTAATAAGGGGAACTTGAAGACAAGAAGTTCCAGTTGTAATCTCCATCATTAAATACGTAAAATGTGATTTCGATTTTCTTCTTTTAAATAATATAAGTCCAATAAATATAATCAAAATACCAATTATTATTAATAAAATATGATTCATATTAAATTCCTGATCAAACATGTGAGATATAATAGAGGAAGTGGTTGTGGTTTCTGGTTTAAAAATAAAAGATGGTATGGAAGCAGAATGAGCATTAATAGTTCTTTCTAAAATCAAAATTGTTGTTGTTAATGTTCTAATTTGAAAAATGACCAAATACAGTAAATAAATGTAATGCTGGCTAAAGAAGTTCCAATTAAACCAAGTGTACCATTAAGATTTGGCCAATTATTTTCTATATCTATCTGACCATCTAATAAAGGCTCTGCCAGATCTTGAAAAATAATTCCTTCCTTTTTAGCAACTTTAGCCATTTTCTTTAAACTAAGATGGTCTTGTTGATCTTTTACCAAAAATGAAGAATATGAATGATTATAAATTTTAAAGTTTGGAACATTAATACTCATCTTTTCTACGAATGTAGAACTACCATTTATTTCTATCAATTGTTTTGCAGTAAAAAATTGTTGTAGCAATGCTAGATTTATGGGATGGACAACTGTAATATTATTTGACCTTTTGCATGATGTAATTGAAGGGGGATAACTTAATAATTTTGTGGCAATTGAACATTGACAAGGAATATTCATAATGCAAAAATCACAACCTTCATGAAAAATTTGTTTTCCTGAACAATCTATTGAAATTTGTGGGATTTTATATATAACTATTGCAGAAGAGTTCAAATACATAATTTTTGGCATTATTTTGTTGTGTAAAAATCTAAAATCACACAATGACTGTACTTTATCTTTATCATTATTAAAAATAGATACTATGCATGAATCTCCACTTCCAGAAAATGATTGTAATAATGGACAATACATATTGTTATTGTAATTCTTGCATTTCATAATTTGCTGACTTGTAAGGGGTAAATATGTCTTCTTATCATTGGACAAAGCTAAGTATTCAGGGGCATCCATTAATTGGGTAGCATGCAAGGATGTGTTTACTGGGACTGGAAGAGCAGTGACTGAAAATAATTCAAATTTTGCCATTTTATATGCTATTGGGATTTTTATCATAATAAAAATATCTGATCCTTTTTTGGAGTATACAAAATTTTGGGATGAATAATAATAGTTTATATTTTTTTGAACAATATAAAATCCTGGATATTTTTGATGCAATTGCATTTCAATTTGTTTCAAAGATTTTCTTAAAGTTGCTGGTTTAATCAACAAGGGAGATAATTTTCCTTCAACTAAACTGAAAATTCCTAGTTTTAAATCATTTAATTTGTGTTTAACTTCTGTATTTAGAGTAATCGTATTTAAAATTGTGTTAGATATAGTAAAAAATAATTTCTCAAGTGCCTTTGTGTTATTTCTTATAACATTTTGCAACAAATCTATTTCATCATGAGTGTCTTTCATTTCATTAACAATGTTTGAAATTCTTTTATTTATTATTGACATAAATGAAGACTGGTGATCTGAGTGAATAGCCATTTCTTTGGTCAATTTTACAGTTCTTGTTGTTAGGGCATTAATATGCTGAGCTAGGAGTTTTACATCAGAAACAGTAGCTGTACCAAATATTGATTTCGATAATTCTCCAATAAATCCTAAGATTGCCTTCTTTTTCCTATTATTATTTTTGCTTTTAGTTGGAATAATGTTTTTCAAAGTGGTTATTGTTTGGTTAAGTTCTCTTGTTGTTTGCAGTTGGAGTATATTCAATTCATTTGCTAGCTTATTAAAATTTTCGCAAAAGTCTTTTCCTTCACAGGGACTAATTAATTTCATCCCTTTTTTAACGGGTAATCTTATTTGAAATGTATGCATCCATACATCATTGCTAAAATGCACATTAGCTTGTTTTTCAAATAGGATTCCATAGTTCAACCGTAATATTGAATTTGCCTTAGATTGAGGTATGTTCAAAAGAACTGCCAGCATGAAAGTAACTTTCAATGTTGTAACAAATGGTCTAAAGCTTGGTAGTACCTGTCTGGTCACCTACAACATATAATTTAACGTTTGTTAAAGCCAAGTTATAATGAATTGTACACTTCATTTAGCACTAATTTAAGGAACTTAAATTCTTATGGTTTTAACTAGTTCAAATTACTTTGTTATATATATGTGAGCAATTAAGTTGTTATTGAAGTTATAACACACATTAGAATAAGGCATTTTACATTCAAATATAATAAGGTTGATTTATCAAATCATTAAGATGTTTTTCTTTTTATTCTTTTTATTTAATTGCTTTAATATTATACTGGTTTCTTATTATTCTTGATATTTATGTGCGCACATAATTATTATCAATTTCAAATCTTATGATTTTATTCACTATATTGAGATGGTATTTTTTTTTTTTTTTTTATTCTTACCTACTAGCTAGTAAATTGCAATTAATTTCTCGAGTTACTTCATATTTCCATTTATTTGCTTTTATCCTTTATAATTCTACATCATATTCTATTTATGCCATATATAGCTTATTTTCATTTGCTTTTTTTTTTTTTTTTATACATCCTATTTTCATTTATTCCATATTTACTTTTGTAAAACAACTACTTTGTTTCTTTTTTCTTAATTTGCCACTTTTAGTGTATTTTGTATAAAATTCTACTAGTAAGCCTTCACCTATATCTTCTTCTGCGACCCATGTGGTCTTTTTATAACCAACCCACTTAACTCTATAATAATTTTTACCATTTCTTTTCTTTTTGGCAACTAATTTTTCTGCTAAAAATTCACTGTCATTATCAGTTTCACTTTGTGTTTGATCATTGTCATCAATATCATTTTGGTTATCTTGCCCTAAATTTGGATCATCTACATTATTTGGCAATTGAGTTTCAAAATCATTTTTGTCTATGTCTATGCTATCATCATTTTGAGAACTGTTATCATCTAAATCATCATTATTTTGTCTAACTGGTTCCCTAACATTTCTTGGGTCTTCATATGGTTTTATCCTATTTGCATGGATTCTGGACTTAACAATTTTATGATCTGACATTCTTCTTAGCTTATAAGTATTATTTTGACCTACATTCGTAATGTAATATGGACCTATCCATTTTGCATGTAATTTTGGTGAAAGTCCTTTTGGAACTTTCATACATTGAAGCAAGACCCTATCACCTACTCTAAAATTTGGCTCCTTCGACCGTTTGTCATAGTACTGTTTGGATTTTTCTTGAGATTTTTCTAAGTTTTGCTTACAAACTTTTTTAACTATTTTCAAGTGATCTATCAATTGATGTAAATGTTCCTTAGCAGATTTAGACATGTTGTCTTTTGGAAGTACAGAAATATCAAAAGGAATATTCATTTCCTTTCCAAAAACCATATGATAAGGGGAGAATCCTGTAGATTCAGTATTTGGTGACATTCTTATAGCCATCATAACACTGGGGATTAAGTCTGCCCAATTCATTTGATTTTGATCACAGTAAGTTCTTAAAATTTGACCTATAGTACTGTTCATACGTTCACATGTTGAGTTTGATTGGGGATGGTATGAACTAGTATGGTGTCGGGTAACTTGAAAAAGTTCACACAAGGCTTGAATAAGCTTTGAGCAAAAATTTTGACCTCTATCACTTGTCAGGCTAGCTGGGCAACCAAATCTTGTGAACACCTGATTGTAAAGAATACGGGCTATTTCTGTAGCTTCTTGAGTTTTAAGGGGGAATGCCTCTGACCATTTTGAAAAACTATCAACTATCAATAAAATATGTTTATAGCCTTCTTTTGTAGTAGGAAGTGTAGTCAAAATATCCATATGCCAACGATCAAAAGTATCAGTTACGGGCAATGGCATAAGGGGAGCTGGTTGTTTATGTGCTGGCCTCTTTGCTCTTTGACATTTATCACAAGATATTACATAAGAATAAACTTGTTGATACATTCCTGGCCAATAATATTTCAAATGTAAAGCTGCATAAGTTTTCTTAATACCTGCATGGCCACCTCCAGCTTTACAGTCATGATAGGATAATAAAGCATCCTCCCTTAATATTTTAGGCAAAACCAATTGTTCTATCATTGCTTCTATTCTAGGTACACCCTTAGTTCTAGGCCACCATTGATGAATTAATTCACCATCTTGGCCAAGTCTATAGTTATCTTTATCAAAATAAACAGTTTTAGCTTTCTTTTCATCTTTTGGTAAAGTGCCATTTTCTAAAAATGTAATGATGTCAGTTAATTCTGGGCATTCTCTTTGTAATTTTGCAACATCTGATAAATTATCAAGTTTATTTTCAACAATTGAAGCAACTATTGGATCATCATGTCCATATTCAAATCTCATTTCAATGTATCCATCACTAATTTTCTGATTTTCATTTTGAGAACATTTTTGTGACATTGAATTAATAATGGGATAAGGATTTTCTCCTAAGTCATTATTATCTTGCTCATTCGTGTCCTTTGGTTCAGGGGATTGGGGTGGGTATGGAATTCTAGAAATTGCATCAGCATTCTGATTATTTTTCCCTTCTTTATAAATGATTTCAAAATCAAAATCCTGTAATTGTAAAGCCCAACGACCTAGTTTTGAATTTGTATCTTTTGATTTGTGAAGCCATATTAATGCCTTGTGGTCTGTGAAAACTGTAAATTTATTGTTTAATAAATAAACTTTATGTTGTTTTATCCCTTCTAAAACTGCCAAACATTCTTTTTCACTAATAGTCCAATTTTTTTCTTCATTTTTCAAAGCTCTCCCACCATATGAAATAACACGTTCACGTTTATTTTCATCAACTTGTCCTAAAATATACCCAATAGCAGACCCTGAGGCATCACATGTCAAGGTAAATGATTTTGATAGATCAGGGAAGGCCAAAATTGGAGCTGTAGTAAGAGCATTTTGAAGAGTTTCAAATGATTTTTGGCATTCAGCAGTCCATAAAAATGGCTTATCTTTTTGTAATAGAGAATTCATTGGAACTGCAATTTTAGAGTAATTTTTCACAAATTTTCTATAATAATTACACAATCCTAGGAATTGTCTAACATGTTGTTGAGTTTTAGGGATTGGATGTTCTTTAACTAATTTAATTTTGGCTTCGTCAACTTGAATTCCATTTTTAGAAAGAATATGACCAAGATATTTGACTTTTGAAACACCAAAATGGCATTTTGAAGGTTTTAATGTCAGATTTGCTTTCCTTAATCTGTCAAAAACTTGATTTAAGTGTGTCAAATGTTCTTCAAAATTTTCAGAAAAAATCAAAATATCATCTACATACACTAGAACATTTTTCCAATTCAAGCCTTGTAAAATTTGAGACATTACCATTTGAAAGGTAAAACTACTATTTTTCAACCCATTGGGCATTCTATTCCATTCATATACCCCATTATGAGTTACAAAGGCAGATTTATGCCTTGAATTTGGGTGTAATTCTATTTGCCAATATCCCTGGGCCATATCAAGACTAGACCAGATTTTGGGTTTAACAGCACCTATAGTATCAAAAACATCATTTAGATTTGGTAATGGATAAAACATGGCCTTAGAAATCGCATTGACCTTTCTAAAATCTATCGTGAACCTAAAAGAGTTATCTTTCTTCTTGACAAGTACTACTGAACTATTATAAGGGGATGTAGAAGGTTTAATTATATTATTTTCTAATAATTTATCTACTTGTTTTTGAATTTCTTCTTTCATAACTGGAGTAGTCCTATAAGGAGGTGTTCTTACTGGTATCTCATGTGTTGTTTGTATCTCATGTTGATATATATTTGTTTGGCCTAATTCTGACAAATCAGTAGCAAAGACATTTCTATTATTGTCTAAAAATTTCTTTAACTTTTGCTTTTCAATGTCTGTCAACTCTGCAGATGACAGATCAAAATCAAGTTTACTTTTTTTCTTTGATTTTTCTCTTTGTTTAGTTTCTAAATTAGAAACACTATTTGTATGTATATTTTGTTTTTCAACATCTGAAAGATTTTGTAAAGTCTTTATATCAACATGCGATACCATAGCAACAACTTGGTTTCTGGGGATAGTGACAGGATCTCTATTAGGATTAATAATTTGCATTTTCACATAGGCTGAATTTGACCTAGTAGCTTGAACTAAACAACAAGCACCCATAAGTTGACTTTTTTCCAAATATGAAACTGGCTCTAATATAACAGGCTTGTTTAAATATTTTCTTGGAATAATAACAGGCAATTCACACATATTTGAACCTGGTATTGTTATTGTTTTTGCCATTCTGGCATTGCCAACTTGTGTATTGATTAGAGCGACTTGGACAGTTCCTTCATGCAAATACAGAGTACGAGTGGGATAATGAATATTTGCTTTGTTTGCTAATAAAAAATCATCTCCTAAGATTAAGGGATGTTGCAGGTCTTCAATGACTAAAAATGAATAATCTATGATTAATCCCTTAAAATTTAAAGGAAGCATGACCTTGCCCTTAACTTTATGTTTTTCACCACCTACTCCATAAATGTTAGGAATATCTGCTCTATCTAATCTTACTTTGTTTTCAAACTTTTTAGCTAAATCATAAGAAATACAAGATACTGCAGCACCTGTATCTACAAGTCCATTAGTTTTAACATCTAAAATTTGTAAATTAATCCTATTTCTATCCATTGGTGTTATCAGATTGATATGTTTCCTGCCACTATGCCCACTTCTAGACGAGCGCCTAAAAATGGGCGCGCGTCCCTAATACCTTATCCTTTCACCATACTTGTTATATATACTTCTACACATCTTAGCAAAATGACCTATTTTCTTACATTGATCACATTGTTTATCTCTAGCAAAACAATTGTCTGGATTGCCTGAACATTTGTACATACCACAGATTGTACAGGAAGCTTTATTTTGACCTGAATATTGGGTTTGTTGACCAGAGTTAGATTGAAATGGCTTCCTGTCAAAATTTCTACTTTGCTGACCCCAATTTCTACTTTGCTGACCACGACTTCTATTTTGTTGACCCCAATTACTACTTTGTCTTGGGACCCAATTTTGTTGACTATTCATACTATTGCCCTGATTGTCCCAATTTTGATAACTATTGCCAAAGTTGTTGTTGGGTTGTTGCCGCTTATTTTCCCCTTGTACATCTAAATTTTCTACCTTCTTAGTTAGAACATTGATAGTATCTTGTAAAAATTGAAAGTTTTCATTTGATATAGCACTGACTTGTGTTTTCTCGTTTTCTTTTTCTTGATGACATTTTTCAGCAATTATAGCTGCTGTTCTTAACTCATCAATTGTTTTAGGGTCTCTTTGGACTATAACGGATTTTAATGAGGCTTGAAATCCTTTCTTTGCAATTCTTAACAATAAATGTTCGGGAATGTTTTGATTGTTTGCTTTTATTTGCAACCTATCTAAAAATTCTACGGCCTTTTCTGTTGGGAGTTGTGCTAGAAGAATATCGTCATCTTCATATGTGTTCTTAAACCTATCCTTCAATGCTGTTGTTAATTGATCAAAGTTAGCTTGAATTGGTTCAGCCAATCCTTCAAACCATGTCTTTGCGGCTCCTTCAAGATAGAAGGGTAAAGCATAACAAGCTTGCTCATCAGATATTTTTTGTAGATTTTTCCATCTGATGAACTGTCTCACCCAATTGTCTGATTTTATGTTGCCACTGAATTTGTTTGGCTGTACGGGTATTGATTGAACAATATTTACCTCTTCACCAGGCATGTTGATTCTAACGGGTATGTTCTGTTCTGCAGCAAGATCGACTACTAGTAATTCTTCAGCGGTTTCCTCTGGAATTAAGCCTGCAGATCGAAGTAAGTAGTTTGATGGCTTACTCATGTGTCTTTATCTATGAGGTACTGGTTCGTTCCCTTTTGCCTCCACCATAAACTGTTGTGCTGATTGTAGGGGGGTTTTTGTTTTCTGTTTTGCAGGTTACTAAAATAGACAGAAGTTCTGTAAAATGATGTTTTATTTTCAGGTTCCAAAGATCAAGTCTACATTGTATAATCAATAAACAGTTACAATCAATTACAAATAAATCATGCATCAATAAATCAATAAACAATGATGAACCTTTACAGTCTCACATACAACTTATTTCAAAGGGGAATAACTCATCAGGGGAATTAACTCTGTAACTTTCAATAGTTATATTTCATTAAACATGTTAAAAAGGGGTGGACCTAACTCAAGAGCTTAACTCGCATATTTTCTTTAATTGCATTACTAAATATATTTCTAATAATTAAAATGTTGTATGCAAGACTTGCCAATAACATAAAAGTAATGATATGTATTTTTACTATCTGAATCAACCTCAATTCTAAGCATTCAAAATATTAACATATTAAATCACAATACAGCTACATTACATAAAAAATACCTCAGTCTCCAGGCTTCAAACATTTCTGCAATTTCTGCAAGTCAAACTTATTTAAGTATTCAGTAAAATTAGGGTTTTGAAGATTGTGCGTCTTCAGAATATTTAGCGATATAAATTTACACTCAAAATTATCTCCCATGGACTAAGTAATTATAAAACTTATTCCGGAGTAAATATGATAAGTTCCGTAATTCAGTAATGTTCTTATTTTAAACATTTAACCTTTTAATAACTTTTTAAAACTAATATCTTTAAAACTTACAATAACTCACATTTAACATAAAACTTATTTACAGATAACTTTATCATTATAAGACCTTTTTTTATTTAAAACATTATATACAATTTGTCCTTAAAGTACAACAGATATTAATAAAATATTATAATAAATATTAACTCAAATTAATTATAAATTTAGTATTTACTTATTTAATTCAAAATAATATGCTAAATTAAATGTTACTTTAACTTACCTAAAATAGACAGAAGTTCTGTAAAATGATGTTTTATTTTCAGGTTCCAAAGATCAAGTGACGCTAAAACATAATTTTGGATATTCGAAATTTTAGTCACATGACCTTTGGATTTAAGAACTTCTTCTATTTTCTCCAATGAAATGCCAAATATTAATTAAAAAGACTTCCCATAATTTATTTCATTGGTCATCAATTACCTGCTGACCATTTAAGCTTTTGTCAATCAATTTGACTTAATTCTTAGCGTCCCTAGTAAACGGATTATCGAACTTTTACCTATAAACAAAGAAGATAAATAATTCCCTTTGTTCCTTTAAATCTAAATACTTCCCAAATACAATTGACATCTTTTACTAGGATTTATCTATTTACTTTATAAAAGTCTTTATTAGTTAAAAGTATTTGACATCTAGTTCTTACAAAAGAGACTTAATTAACATGCTCTTTGATATAAGACTTTACGTAATACTATGTACAAAATATCTGTGAAAGTATATAATTAACTTTTAATTCTATTTACAAGTTTCCAACTTTAGTTAATATTTAAAATTATATTCTTCAACATAAATCCAATTTATAGGGTTACATTAATTTTATTCAATTCTTCTAGTATGAATTTTCTTTATAAATTAAGCATTATAATTTTACTTTCTTATAAAATCTATAATATTTCCTTTTATTCAAATTAAGGCATTCTTTCTCTTTCTTTTAATGGGGAAATTTTAAAATTTCCAAAATTTTGTCTATTTTTTCCCTTTACTATATCATCATCAAAGTTTTGAAACTGAAATTGTAAAAAACAATTTTTACAGTCCGGGTCAACCCTTTCAATAAGACCCCACTGGGTTTGGGAAAATCAAAAAACCAAAATTTAAAAAAGTTTAGAATACCCTGCTTTAATATTCAATGTGATCATCTAAAATTTTTTACGAAAAGTTTTTTCAACAGCGTTTTAATTTGTGATTCCTTTCCCAAAAGTGATTTCCCCCTTTTCACACCCCAGTTTAAACTCCCAAATTGTTTTAACAATATCAAAAAAAACCATAATCAAGGTATGGAATATTCCAAACAGCAAAACGGAAATAACATCCAGATTTGAAAAATCAGACCCTCCCCTTTTACCCGGGTTTGGGCAAGTACAAACTTTATAATTTTTGTGTTTGGTTCCAATAAAGTGTGAGTGGGTTTTTTTCGTGTTCCCATATATAACAGGGGAGGGGCCCCGAGTTTGACAGTTAAAGCGAAGGGTAGTGTCCCAACATTTTTCGGTTTTTCCAATAAAATTTCATAAAGGACGAGTTTTCCTTTTAAAATTTATTTCAGTAAAGCTAAGGGGAAGTGCCAAACCTTTTTAATTTTTTCGGGTAAAGGGGGAACTCAGAACCTTTTTTTCATATTTTTAACAAGCGTCCTAAAACCTTTTTTCACTTTGCGTGGTTACGAAGATATTTCATAAAAGTTTTGTTGTGTTTCAGAAAAGGTCAAATGTCTTTTCATTTTGTCGTGCTCCCTTTTTAGGTTTACGTGTCTTCACCCCTTTTTGTCCTTTTTTTCGGGCCCAGTGTTCCCTTTTTCATTTTGGGCATGTTCCAGGAAAAAGGGCAAAAGTCTTATCATTTTTCCCTGCTCCCCTTTAAATTTACGTGGGCTTCCACCATTTTAGTTTTTTTATTTTCTGTTTTCGAGTGGGCTTTAAAATTTTGTTTATGTTCCAGGGAAAAGGGCAAATGTCTTTTCATTTTGTCGTACTGAAAAAAGGTCAAATGTCTTCCCCATTTTTGTCGTGTT
>CM034359.1:74473306-74517520 GCA_019925275.1 Mytilus edulis | reverse complement strand
AACCTATGCAAAATCAAAGAAATAAAAAGGTCTGCATTTTACACTTTTATAAATAAAAAGTAAAGGTATTAGAATAAAACACTTTTCAATGTCCATGCTTTCTGTTAGTTTTATGGGTTACCAACAATCAAGAACGATCAAACCTGAGACCCACAGATGATTAAATATATAGAAACGTTAGGAGCTGTATGACCACAGAAAATGCAAACTTTGTTTACAAATATACTCATCTATAATTCTAAGAGAATATATTCATTTGTAGTTGCATTTATTCAAACAGCTGATGACAATCAAAGTTCTGAATTTGCTTAGCATTTAAGAATACAAATGATTGGTCAATAACGCTTAAAAACAAACCAAACGTCGGTTTGTGCAAATTTTAGATTGACGTGGCTGTGTACAAAACACGTTCTTGACACGTTCTTTACGCAACACAGCAACAAACAACAACCACTGAATTACAGGCTCTTGACTTGGGACAGGCACATACATGCAAAATGTGGCAGTGTTAAACATGTTAGCACAACCACAACTCTACTCCTAATCTGGGGCAGTGGTGTAACAGTACAACCGAAGAACGAACTACAAAAATCATTTGAAAAGGGCTTCTAAATCATAAAATTTAATGTTTAAAATTTAAAATTTTAAATACTAGCAGGAAAAAAATGACACAGTGGTGGATCTAAAAGTGTTCATACAGGAGGATCCTTAGCCCTCCCCCTTTTAGTGGTAAACTATTGTTGATTATAAAGAAAATCACTGAAGCTTGACTGGAGCGGAGCCCTAAGCAGTCAATGTGTGTGGGCGAAGCCTGGACATAGGATCTTTATATTAATGTTAACATACGATTTTCATTTTTCAACAAATGTCCAAAACATATTTCAAGTTCTGTATTGCGTTTAAAAAGAAACAAAAACTGTTGTTTGTCAACCACTAACTAAGTTCCTGACTTAAGCCACTGAAAGCTGGTATGTCAGTGCACTTATTTCTTCTGTCATATGCATCGTTCATTAACATAAACATAACATTTTTCGTAGCTGTGCCAAAGCCTGTTGTCTTATTTCAAATAAACGATGAAATGTTTTATACTGCACATACTGTACTTATACATAAGCTTTATAATAGACGATTTTTCTTTTGCAGTTTATATTTTATATACTACTATATATTTATACCTGTGTAGCAGCACTAAAGTAACAACAACAGCAATCAGTATGGCAATCAGAATTCCAAAACAAATTCCTACTATCATTCCAGTGGATGCTGAAAAAATATATAAACACATTACCATATATACAAATTATAGATTATTGCTTGCTTATTTAAAGTCAAGTCTCAAATGTTTCACGCACATTCAAGACAAGAATACCTTTTCGATTAACACAAAGTGAAGTTTGTTTGGAAGTCAGGTCGTGATTCCTAAACATACACAAAATGAGATTATCTCCTTACAGGATTGCTTTATTGCTTGATTGCTTGATTCGTTGTTGGTTGCTATACTGACCAGTGACAAATAGTTGAAGCATGTTCAGAACAGAAGGTATTAAATCTAATACAATATAACTATTCTATATATACATTCAATGCACCCAAACGAACAATAGTACATCAGCAAGAAGGAGTAATGAGGATGTTCAGGGAAAACCATATGATACACATAGTATATACTCAGTAAATAATTAGAGTTCATAACCATTGGTATAACTGTGTGTTCCCTGCTTCACAAAATGCTAAATACAAAATACAGTTGTTTACTTAAAACGCACTTGTTTAGACTAGAAGACTGTTAGTATTCAAATGCAGGTTCGTCGTGACCGTAACCTACTGAACAGTCTTGTATAAGAAGATGTGGTTTTCAATATTGCCAATTTGATAGTTTCCACCAATTCTTTAATATATGAATTAGTATTAGTTTTCTTAATTAAAGACAAAATGACAAAGAACCTACAATGTGTTGATTCGTC
Source organism: Mytilus edulis (assembly GCA_019925275.1). NCBI lineage: Eukaryota > Metazoa > Mollusca > Bivalvia > Mytilida > Mytilidae > Mytilus > Mytilus edulis. The sequence goes on along the minus strand of CM034359.1, from coordinate 74,515,556 downwards.
TATGCATATCTTTTCCTCCTGGTACACGTAATTACTAATGTTACAGGTCTTCAAGCAGTTGAGTGAAACCTTACAACAAAGGGTTCGCTCTCTAATCTGCTTGTACTCTCCAGAGCTTGTCACGTTACAGTGTCCCCAAGGAAACCAAGAACTATAATGACAATACTGTACTCCACTTGAACACTTTCCTACATCTCCAATCACGCGTGAGATACAGCTTAATATTCCTAACATAAAGCAAAACTTAAACAAAGACGTCTCCATTTTGTTACTTTTAAAAAATGGTAACGTTTCTGTTTAAAGTGTTATCTATCAGTGAGGTCCTGTCGATAACGGTACTGTCAAAAAAAGTAATCTTAAAGACTAATGTCACCAATAATACTTATGTAAATGTTTAAATTTCGGTTATTGAGAAAAATGAGAAACACAATTGATTTCAGTGTAATATGGTGACTGCTTTTATTTAATATCTCCATTTCAATGGTCTCCAGAGAAACAAAGATAAAATAGTTGTTCACTTTGTTTTACATATATAGATTAATAATTTTCAAATATCTTTTTCTAATAATGTCCTGAATAAATAAAAAAATATATATATAATTGAGTACATGCATATACCGGTATCCTATTTAATATTTTAGTAGAAATAAAAGCCTTAGTAACTCTATACTAAATAGTGCAAATATTTTAAATGTACATGTTTCAGACTTAAATATAAGCATTTAAAATAAATTAAACAAAAAGTTGATTTCATCTTATCCATACATTTACTATAGTTCGTGTTAAATTTCAAAAAGAGCAAAAAACGGTGGTTTTGCTGGACTCCATGCACAGGGTATGATCTTTTGAAGAAAGGCTATGATCGAAAATTTGCTTGTTACAAGACTGCTTCTAGATCAGTATTCAGCATTGGAAGTATGCTTATCACTTTTATAAATGTAATTAACTACAAGTACAAATGTATTAATATTTGAAATACTTTTTCGCGTTCCAAAATATATGCTCTCGTATTTCAATTGATTTTGTTCTTGTATGTTTTTGTTGTTGTTTTTCAATAAATATTTTATAATCCGAAACTTCAAAACGCAATCCTGTCATTTTCCTGTCACATATCTGACAAGAAATCAAAAATGGTATTTCAAAAAGGTAATTCGATATAGACATTGACCCAGTTGAATTTTATTAAATAGATTAGGAAAATATACAAAGACACTCGCCTACTCGACGTGAAAATGATAGAACAACACAATACCTGTAGTAAAAAGTTGCTTAACGTCCAGTGGCAAATATTTCATGCATGTTCAGGACGAGAACAAGTTAACAATGAAAACAATAGGTAGGTCTTGTAATAATAGAGGACATCTTGGATGATGGTGGGGAAATTTGGACTGCCACTGGAAAATGAGAGCATATTCGATAAGGACAGACATTTTTATTCAAAGAGTTGTTGCAACGGTTTTTAATGAGAAAAGAGCGTGGCACTCTCTTTACACGAGACATTCATGACAGGATGTGGCTGCAAAAGATGCATCGCGCCCTTTGGCAAGTGTTTTAGTGCCGGTCGGAAGAAGACCAAGTGACCATAGTGCTATCCCCTAGTCACCCTTTGGGGCTCAACAAAAAAGAAGAGTAAAGATTAGTAAATTGAATTCATTGGTTATATCTATTTTTGGTCTCTGACTTGCCTCGAATACAAATAAGAGTAACAGTTAAATTTAAAAGTATGCGGCAACTGATTGGAAGCCTTTGTCTGTTGAAAACTGTTTGACATGCTATTGGATGTTCATGAACCTAATCAATTCGCGATCTGTACGTTCCGAAAATTATATCATTCCCCGGCGTAGAGGACAGCTTCGTTTGTTGTTAAACTCAAGGATCAACTCGACTCTGACTCTTTTTTTAGTCTGAGCTTGATATGATATATAAAAACAAGTAACCCTTGAAATACTTTTATTATGGTGTTAAATTTAATATTATTTATTGTCAATTGCGAAATGAATTATGGCACGCGGGAACCACATAAATGAGATAATCACAATTTATCGGGGATAATGATAGATTATCGGTCGACCATTATAGATGTACGGCGTAAAGTATACTTTACGGTTGTAAATGCATTTACGAAATTATCGTCGACAATCTATCATTATCGATCATAAATGCATTAACAGTCGACAATCTATAATAAAGGAACGCGGGAACCACATTATTGGACAATAACAGTTTAACGGGCGATTCGTAAATGCATTTACGCCCTGTTTTCGATAGCAATTCATATGTACCCAATCACAATAGGTTATCGACAATGCTAATTAATCAAGTGACTTAAATTTTCATTTGTTTAATGATTTGCTTTATCCTGACATGATTGTTGCAGACAATAAACATTTCTTTTTTTGATTGTCCGTTACACTTTACAGAAACATCACACTCATCAAAAACTGCCTCTATATTGTTAGCATTTATTTGAAGTTGTTACAATTTGTTTCAAACAATTGAAATTTAAAAAGATTTACATAATAAAAATGTATTCTCTATTTTGTTTGTTAATAAAATTCAGATAGGAAATGGTGAATATTTCAAAAAGACAAACACCCGACCAAAGAGAAAAAACAGCTGAAGGTCATCAATGGGTCTTCAACACAGCGAGAAAATTCCGCAACCGAAAGTGTGTTCATCTTTAATAATTCGATAGATATGTTTATCATGTACTGTACGTTAACTATAGTATTTTGATACATTTATCAAGTTGAACAATAATGAATCTGATATCATGATAAATTACAACACACGCGTGTATACTTGTTTGTTAGAATTGTATTTAAAATCTATCATTTGAAGCATCCATAAAAGCTAGTGGCGTTAGCTAAGAAGATGAAAATAAAATCAATATATGTTTTACAATTATTTATAAAAGTGGATTCATAAAATGTTAACACATGACAAGGGTAAAACCTCTTTTTTAACTGTGCTATAATCTTGGTATTTCGATTCTAATTGGACAAATATGGCAATTCTTTTGGTTCGAAGCGCTCTTTGGGATGTTTTGAAATTTGGATAGACGTTTGTGCATATTATAAGCCGGACATTCAGAGAGATCCTGCAACCAACGACAGGATGACTGGCAATTCTTGTAAACGAAGTTGATTACACATTACCAAGAGCGCGATACGATCGCGCAACCACAGTTTTAATTAACCATTTAAAATAATAGCAGAGGGACCACTCTGTCCCCCAGGCCCGCTCTTCCCTACACATCATAATTATATCACTATGTTTAACAAGGGCAATCGGAAAATGTTGACATGTTTGAAAAGAAGCACTTTAGTTTTCTCAAGAGAGTCTGGAATCATTAATTGAATGTAAGATCAACAACACCAAATTATACTGTCTATGGGGAAACCTGCAGATTTCCGTTAAAATGTCGCCACGGTTGACAATGTTTTCTTGGGGTAACAATCTGCTCTATTACCCTGTCAGCTATGTGTTTTATGTTGCATTCAGTATCATGTATTTCTATATTAAACCTTTTAGTTTTCTTCTGTCAGATATTAGATGCGTATGCATAATGCTAAAACTGTGAATGCTTCAAACAAGGCATTTTAAATTTCAAAATGATTACGTAATTGCCTGTCCCTAGTCAGTATTTCAGTGCTTATGGTTTGTTAATGTGTTTACATATTTGTTTTTCGTTCATGTTTTGTACATAAATTAGGCCGTTGGCTTTCTCGTATGAATTGTTTTACATTTGTCTTTTCTGGGCCTTATATAGCTGACTATGCGGTATGGGCTTTTCTCATTGTTGAAGGCCGTACGGTGACATATGGTTGTAAACTTCTGTTTCATTTGGTCACATGTGGAGAGTTGTATCATTGGAAATCACACCACACCTTCTATTCGTATATGAACCATACTGCAATTTCTTGACTTAGCACTTGCACATAAATGATGTGTCGGAATTAATTAGATATAAGAAGATGTGGTATGATTGCCAATGAGATAACTCTCCATCTAAGTCATAATTTATAAAAGTAAACCATTATATGTCAAAGTACAGTCTTCAACACGGAGCCTTTGCTCACACCGAACAGCAAGCTATACAGAGCATAAAAAAGACTAGTTAAAACCATTCAAATGGAAAAACCAACGGTATAATCTATATGAAAATCCAGAAACTTGAAACATTTAAGAACCACATAATTAATATGTTTGTGGACGCTCAACCTTCTCCCCTAACCTGGGATAGTGGTGTAACAGTAAATTGTAAGAAGAGATTGAAAGAAGTTTCAAAGTATTTACAGTATTTATAACGACAAAACAGCATTATAAAATTCATTTCTAGTCTTTCAAAAATAAATCTTACATGGTCAACACAGCTAAAACACCAAAACAGTTCTAGTTTACAGCTTAAAATTTCATAATTATTCATGATTACCATTCTACCTACATTTATTTTTGTTTTCTGAATTTATCCCGAATAGGTCAATACACTTCCTTTCTTCACTCGTCTGCAAAAGGTTAGTTGTTATGTTACAATGCTTTAGGCATGCATCGTAATTCTGAATGGCAGGTGGACAACAAATTGCGCGGCTTCTCTTTGTGGTATCTATTGACTTGTTACAGCTTTCCCATGAGGACCATTCTTGATACTGACACTCCTTTATCCCGTCACCACAATCACATTTACATACATTAACTAGAGAAATGCTGATGAAAATGGTTATTAAGCAAAAGCACCAAAAAGATGAAAAATCCATTTTAAATAATTTCAACTTATTATATTACTGTGATACAAGTTTATGAATTTTGAATACATTTCGGTTATTGATTAAATGACCAATTGTGAAAATAAAAGTTTAAAATAAATTGTTCAATTTCATTGTTTGATAGTATAATTTATCAAGTGTCACATTTTTATCACATTCACTATTAAAGTTTTTTATTCTTAGGTCTTCGATGTGTTTTTTATTATTTCAGTAAAATGTAAACCAGGCCAAAGTCTACATGTGGAATAAATTTTTCTTCAGCAATATCTAATGATTTGTTTGTGGAATCCTTCAAAAGCCAATTTGTATATTTTGTTTAACAGAAGAAACGTGTTACATTATTTTTCAAAGTTTTACAAAATGAAAAGCCTTTTACAAAAAGTGCATTATAAGAAACCTAGTTTGACTCTGTTAAATCGATTTTATCATGGGTTGTCTGCTGATGGCTGGTATTGCTAACTTAATCATGACATGTCATGTTGACGAGAAGGTTAACTGCATTTGTTAGATATATATATATATATGTTTTGTAAACTGGAACTATTAAGATGTTTTAACAGTGTTGACCCTGTAAGATTTTTTCTTTAAATTTACAAGTCTTTAAATGAATTTTAAAATGTTAAATATCGTCGTTATAAATGCTGTAATATACTTTGCTCTATGGTCGGGTTGTTGTCTCTTTGACACATTCCCCATTTCCATTCTAAATTTTATTTGAACCTTTTCTCAATCATTCTCTTATAATGAACTGTTACACCACTACCCCAGGTTAGGGAGGATTGAGCGTCCACAAACATGTTTCATTATGTGGTTTATAAATGATTCTCGTTTCTAGATTTTTATATAGATTATACCGTCGGTTTTAACGTTTGAATGGTCTTACACTTGTCATTTTTGGGGGCACTTTTTTAGCTTGCTGCTCGATGTGAGCCAAGACTCCGTGTTGAAGATCGTAATTTGACCTATAATGGTTAACTTTTATGAATTATGACTTGGATGGAAAGTTGTCTCATTGACACTCATACCACATCTTCTTATATCTCATTAATTCCGCCACTTCATTTATGTGCTCGTGTTAAGTCAAGAACCTGCAGTGACATTCGATGGTCCATATCTGTCATATATGTATATCATAATTGTATTGTAATAAAATAGGTCGTTAATTCTCGTTTCAATTGTTTTTCAGTTTTCATGTCGGGTCTTTTATGATATACTATGCAGTATGTCTATTTCTCATTGATTAAGGCCATTCAGTGGTATTTCATTGCTAACATTTACGTCGTTTGAACTCTGGTGGAGAGTTTTCTCATTAACAACCATACCGTATCTCCTTATTTTATATCATGCAAATTGTCCCGATACGGTATAAGACACAAATGGTAATCAACGGTTAAAACGGCCATTTCTTAGTTTCTTGAGATCTAAAACGATGAGTTTTTTTTCCTCGTGAGTTCAGATTCAGAAGCTTATTTCGTTCTTTTAACAGACCATAAAATTGGTGTAATGTCTCAACTTTAAGCAGTTCTTCTAGTTTTGTGCCACGATATACCAGTTTATTGAAGTTTTTAACTATTTATCTCAACGCTGTAATATAAAACTATTTCGAAAACATAGAGCCGTCATTTTTGACATTCGATATGTTTAAATTGATTGAGATAAAATGTACATGACAATGTCAATCTCTTCATGTATTCATAATGAATAATTGGACACTAAGTATACTATTGCACCCTATCCTATAAGTATTTGCTTTATCAATAAGAAAGTTATTAGTGTTATTTGTCTTTTAGAGATTGTAACAACGTATACTGTATGTACCGTACCGTATACTACAGTATGCTGTTAGCTTATTAAAGCAGTAACAGGTTCTGCTAGACATCCGTAAATTCCGTTGCAGGATGCTTACTGATTTGTTTCGGAATTAAGTCATGATGACATCACTTCCAGAACTGCTTCCAAGAATATATCCAGCCATTGTTTACCCTTTTCCAGCAATCAGAACTTCAGCTACATTTATCTTCATTTCCAGTTGTTTTAATTTATATATATAGTATATATTATAATGGCATTATTTCAGGTAGGCCTATAGCTTATGAACATGAAATTACTGGTAATATCTAACGATAATAGAACAGTTAATGGTGCTTTTGAGATAACACGTGGTTAGCAGCGTTTTAATACTCTTTTGAAAGGGTTTCATTTTGATAAAAATGATGGACAAAGGTTCTTTCATATTGATAAAAATTAACTATATTCACTCCGCCCGTTTATGTATTGTATGTGAAGCCGTTACTCATTTGATAGTCATACTAGCGTTTGTTAAAATAAATTTGAAAAATCCGTGAACTACACAGTTGAAGATTTAAACGTGCTTTTAAACCTTCTTCTGTCCTATTTTAAGATTAGAAGCAGTAATGATCAGCAAGGATTTGTATAGTGAGACTATACAAATCCTTGTGATCAGTAATGAAATCAATACAATCCTCAAAAACGGGAATTATTCATATCATTACCGACATTTTTGTGACTATTAAGTTTTCAAGAGAGATAACTCTTCACAAATCCTGATTTGTTACTTTTATATTTTGAAGTATTGATAGTTTTGAATACATACATTTGATTTTTTGTTTGAAGGATCAACCATTTTGCCTGCATAACCTTGCTATTACAACGAAAAATTTGAAATACGATTTATGGACCTGGAGTGTTTATATAAAATGGTGAAAAAATTGGAGAAGATAACATAATGGACTAGTAGTAGTACATCTTGGACCGACCTACTAAGAGTAATATAAAACACCTGATACTAGTTGCACCGGACATTTTTTCGTATTCACGGACACATTTGCATACTTTGGCGTTAGTAGAAGAAAGACTCATGAATTATCCCTGAGATACAGAAATTTTATGAATGCGCCGCTTTACCTGAGGTCATTTCAGCGGAATAAAAATATAAAAATTGTTGGAAAGGATAATATAGAGACTATAGACTATGCATTTTAATTAGAAAGCAACAAAATTACACCTGACCACCAGGCACCATACATCCATAAACATTAATGATTTAATGCCTTTACATGTCTACACTTTCTGGTACATGTAACATGGTGTAAGATAATTTACAGAGTTTAGCAGCACTCAAATATGATGATGAATATATATAACTGACGTGGAAAGGTAACACATGCCCACCGAAAGCTCTTTTTTTGAGAGCCCAGGTGGTCGTGTGGTCTAGCGGGATGGCTGCAGTGCAGGCGATTTGGTGTCACGATATCACAGTAGCATGGGTTCGAATCCCGGCGAGGGAAGAACCAAAAATTTGCGAAAGCAAATTTACAGATCTAACATTGTTGGGTTGATGTTTAGACGAGTTATATATATATATATAAGGATTAATTTGAATTGAAGTGAATTGAAGAGAACCAATGCAACTGGTCAATAGCAATTTAGCATTATAAAATTTGTAATGATCAGATGATATTCAAAGTTACTGCTGGCTGCATTAGTGATAGGCATAACCATATCAACATATACAATGTAGGAAAGAAGAATTTTGCCATTTAAACAAGTACTATACGATTTTTTTGGTATTTGTAAATCATTTACTTTAACAAGTTGAAGTTAATGTAAAAGATATTTTAGCTTTTTAATAAATACAAAAATGTAGACTACATTGAATGTATATCTGCCAAAGAAAATCAATTAACAACTAATTTATATAAAATTAAGGATTTTATACTCATACTTTATCATGATGATGCTTTTCCTGATGTTGATTAATTTTTAAATAAGGCCTAAGGATGATGACTTGAAAGCAAGTTTTGGATTTATCTTTTGCCATAATTCAAACTCACTTTCAGTTTTCTCTCTTATATAAAATTGAGAATGGAAATGGGGAATGTGTCAAAGAGACAACAACCCGACCAAATAAAAAAAACAACAGCAGAAGGTCACCAACAGGTCTTCAATGTAGCGATATATGTATATAGTTATAGAATTGTTTTAGCTCTTTTAATCATAAGTGTAAATTAAATGAAGAATAAATATCCCTCTGTTCAGCTCCCTTGAGGGATATAGAAAGGGTTAGGTTTGCACTCATTAAGTAAATTGTTTCTCTTTAACTTCAAGTCCACTGTCAACAAAACATTTTGCAAAAGTCATCCAGTTTAGCAAATCAGTTTTCCACACTTTTTTTTTTAGCTCACCTGGGGCCCATTGGCAAGATTTATTATTCAAAAAAACTTAACAGACTAAAAGATCAGCAATAGAAGATCAACAAAATAGAGAGTTTTTTAATTGGGAGATATAACATGTATAAGAAGATGTGGTATGGGTGCCAATGAAACAACTCTCAATCCAAGTCACAATTATTAAAAATAAACCATTATAGTTCAATATGAAGTCTTGTCTCACACCAAACAGCACGCTATAAAGGGAGCACAAATTACTGTCTATTCTGGTCTACAATTTTGGAGAATGTACTTAATGTTTAATATGCCCATTCACATGATAGACCAATGTGAGCCACACAGGATTTTTAGAGCCTTTAGTTTTCTTTGTGCTTGAAGATATTGATTTGATATTTGGTGAATTGTTTTATCCTGACAAGTTACAAATTATATTTAAAATTTTGTTCTGGTCTGATGATTTTGTGCAGAGTTATGTTCCTTGAACTTAATAAATAAATGAAGATATTCAATGGATTAAGTCTTACTAAAACAAACGTAACAAATCAGGTTTAAAATTTTGTTTCTGTTTGATGATTTCGTGTAAATTTATGGTCCATGGACTTAAAATATTCTCTCAGATAATCAGATTTCCGCACTTTTTTTCTTTATGCTTGAAGATATTGAATGGATATTTGTTATAAAGTTTACACCATGACTAGTTAAATATTTGTAGATCAAGTTAGCATATTTTCTCTTAACATTTTAGTATTGTAGCATTTTTATAAAAAAGAAGATGTGGTATGATTGCCAATGAGACAACTATCCACAAAAGACCAAAATGACACAAATATTAACAACTATAGGTCACCGTACAGCCTTCAACAATGAGCAAAGCCCATACCGCATAGTCAGCTATAAAAGGCCCCGATAAGACAATGTAAAACAACGAGAAAACTAACGGCCTTATTTAAGTAAAAAAAAATGAATGAAGGCAAATATGTAACACATAAACAAACGACAACCACTGAATTACAGGCTCCTGACTTGGGACAGGCACAAACATAAATAATGTGGCGGGGTTAAACATGTTTGCTTGTATGTATATAAGTTAAAAAGTTTTATGTTTTTTTATTTTTGAATTAGTTGAAATTTTCTTGTCAGACTATGTTGCCTTAATAGAGTGTTTGTCATTAGCAGTTGTTATTCCTATTCAATATAATTATTTGCTTGTCATCATGGAAAACTGATCATTTAAAGGATGCAAGCTTAATGCAGTATTTTCAAGGCTGTAACAATTTCTATGGGTAGTTTTGACTCTCAATCTAATTTAGATATTAAATTTATTTAGCTAACCAGAAAAAATCTTTTAAGGAATGTTTTGACCCCCCAAAACACACACAACTAGATCATTTAACAAGTTTAAGGGCTTGTTAATAAAAATTAACCTGTATATATAATGAATATAAACATGATATATATATACATATCCATAAGTACGTCTGAGTCAGTGATATACATATCCATATATATATAAGTAATTTTTTTGAGAAAATTAAGGGGAGACAATACCATGAAATCAAAATAAAAATCATTCACATTTGCCTAAATACATTGATATATTACTTACATTATCAATAAAAAAGAATGACTTGTATAAATGTTATCCTTTACTGTCATATATAGATTATAAATGAACAGTTAGAATATTTTCTGGTTTCCTTTAACATTTTTATTGTTTTAGCCATGAATTTGGTAGATTGTACATGTCCATTCATGTTCACCTTTAAATCCAATTAAATGAATGATTTTTTTGGAAAATGTATTAAATTACCCTGTCATCTTGTATGCAATTCAACATGATATTGAAGGCCAACCGCTGTGAATATAGAAATGTTAACAGTGCCCATTGAAGTAACAACTGTCAAACATTTTCCTATAGGAGTTATTGCCCTTAAATTATTTTTTTACCATTTACAGAATATTTTCAGAACTCTAATATCAATATAGAAACTTTAATCAGACACATTATTTTGTTTAAAAAATTTCCTGTACCAAGTCAGGATTATGGCCATTGTTATATTATAGTTTGTTTCTGTGTGTGTTTCATTTTAATGTTGTGTCGTTTGTTTTCTCTTATATTTGAGAGTGAATTCACATTACTAAAGACCTGTCACAGTACATTTTTATCCCAAATTCATGTATTTGGTTTTGATGTTACATTTGGGTTTCTTTGTCCATCATGTTTCAAACAGCGGTATACTACTGTTGCCTTTATTTATAAGATCTACTGTATAAAGTCAAATAACAGTAGCCATATATGTTAAAAGTTCACATTTTAATGATTACATGTTGTAAGTTTCAAGTTGATATGATCACAACATTTGTTCAATTACCTTAAACAAAGACATTTTCCTGATATGGGTAGGAGATAAAATGACATGCAAATCTGAAAACACACACAGGAAGTAAGTCCTAAACATTGCACTCTCTAAATATTATCTACAATATAACTAACTTTTCACCATGTTTTAAGCTAAAAAACTTCTGAGGGTAATCGTGCCTACAGGTAGCTCCAAAGACTGCGGTTTCCGACAATTTCTTGTTTTTTGCTTTGGATCTTAAGTCATTTCCTGCTTGGAAATCGCTGCATTCCTGAAAATAAATATGAAAGCTAGCAAACTCTTATTTTTTTCTTACTACTTGCTGTTTTTCAAAGCATTGATTATTTTTTATTTAGTATCTCTCAAATGTACTTAAAATAAACATCTAAAATATATTGTTCCTCAAATGTAATAGTCCTAAATTTGAAGGAATTTGGAAACCTTTATCTTTGATTTTAATGTCCAGAATTCATAAGGCATTTCAATTAAACATATAAATGGAACTTATGGAACTTTAATTAGCTAGTATGAACGGGTGCAAAAGGGTTTAAAAATATATGCAGATCTCTTCGATTGCTTCTATGGAAAATTGCTTACCTTATTTCATAAGTGGCTACAATTTTTACCATGTATGATGGATAAAACTGGAGGAGACCATTTTTTTATTGTTTTTCAAAGAGTTCTTATCAAACCAATTCAATTGTATTTTTATCAGTTTTCATGAATTAGGCAATATTTATATCACAGAAATAGCAGTCTATAATGTAAAGAGCCAGAACTTTTCATAAAGGGGGAGGGGGCTGAGTGTTTCAGTAATTCCCTATACTTCTATAATTAACCAATTTTTACACATAAGGAGGGCCTGGGCCCCAGGTAACCACCTATGGTAAATAAATAAAATATCAAACACAAAATACCTTTTCTATTTTTGGAGTGTCATATTTTTTTATGAAATCATCTACCAATTCCTGTTGGACAAAAAAATTATCTTTGTGTTTTGGTTCAAGCCAGTGGTTACCAGATGAAGATTTCCGTACTAATTGAAAGTCTGCATCAAAACAAAAGATACTGGTTTCTGTCTAAAAAAGAAATGTTTAGTGTTTAATGTACAGTTATAATAAAAATTGTCCAAAAGTGCACCTGATAATTAAAAATAATTATGCAATAAATAAACAAATAAGTATTTAAAATAAATAAAAACTAATTACGTCAACATCATTTAAAGAGTGTCATAAGTAGAAATGGGTTCTTACTTAAAGTAATAAATGTAGGTGTGTTACACATCATTTCAGTCCAAAACCTTGAAAAGCTGTTTCAAAGTGATGACAATAACAAAAGAAATTGATAGATCACTGTATTATTAAGAATTTTTGGTTCCAATGCAATATTTCTATCATACAAAGGATATATATGTGAGCGAAATTTATGAATCAACAGTGGATGGCTCAGAAAATGATTTTAAAAATCACTATGCAACAAACATTTTTACAAAATGAAGAGTTATCTCCCCTTTTCAATGAATTTTCAGTGCTTTCTATGTATTTTTTTCCTCTTTATTTGTTGCAGTTATTAAAAAACAAAATTTAACTTTGAGAAGGAATGAATTTGTCATATAAAGTAGATGAAAAAAAATTGAAAACAAAATATGTCATGTGCCATCCACTGCCTGGTTTTTCTATGGACACCCTCTTAAAGACACAGTAATTGATTGACTGTTGTTCCTATTTTTGTTTATTGTGTTGCATAAGTACGTAAGTAAATTTTATTTATTAAAATTAACTTCATCTAGGACATTATACCAATTATACCTCAAAACAAGCTGGACAGGTACAACCATCATCTAGATCTGGAAAATTATTTGTTAAATAGTCCATTTGGTATACAAACTGACGAAATTGGTGAATAGTTTCTGCCATCAAACTCTTATAAATTTCTTTTCCCTACAAGTAAAGTTAAAAATTAAATTTATGATCACACAATTGTGGCTCTATGAATTATAATGCAAAAAAAAAAAAAAAAATCACCACCACCAACCAAAACCTCAAAGCTGTACCGTGACATTTAGTCATTAATTTCTGAGTAATTTTATTGATTGTGAATAGTTGTCTTATTGGCAATCACACCACATCATTTTATATATAATAGTGTAAAAAAATATTTTATCCTTTATAAACAAGTTGACAACATAATTATCTAACTTTTGCAAGATATATAATCTTATTGGTATTTTTCATCCTTTCAAATGTAAATTGTGTAAGTTATTTTTTGTAATGCATTCTATAAGTTATTTAGCAATAGAATATGCTTAGGGTTTAACAACAAACTATAAATCTCATTAGTATGGAATCTTAATTAATTAACCTCTTTTGTGACCAACATCTTGTACAGCTTTGGTTGCCTAGCCTTTAAAGCTTCACAAAACCCCTTCACAGATACATGGCACTCAAGCAATAAACCATTTAACCAGCGAAGTAAATCAATGTGGAAGGCTAAATGAGGTGTTTTTGGTGAGGCAGGCCACAGATTGTATGAAAACAAGGTAATTGCTTCCTCTTCACAAGAACAAAATTGAATTGTTCTAAGATGTTGTCTACCTGAAAAATAAAGATAAAAATTAAGGTACCAATAAAAAGAGAAATTGTTTTTAAAAGAAATAGGTCTTACAAAAAATGGCTAAAAAGAGTAATGGTGTATTCCACTTTGGAATACCTATTATTTAACTTCTGAATTTAAGTATGAATGCAATTTAAGTACTCCTCATAACAGACTCGTGTATTGTATGAATGTCGGTTCAAACCCATTTTTGTATGATTGGATATGAATTCAAATTCAAATTGATGGAAATTTATAGTAAATATAAGGATACATGTACTTATTAAACATGAAATAAGAAACTTTTGTTTGGATCATATATAAACATTACAGGTAAAACATCTGTCAAAATATTTGCAATTTGGTATATGTATATGTATACAATTTTTTGTCAGAATCATATCAAATATCTATTTTAAAGTAATTCATACCTTTATCCTAATAAATGATACAAGAAAGTATGTTACTATATAAAGAATACCTTTATCATCAATAACTACTATATCTTTCATATAGTCAGTTGTACACATATCATGTGTTCTTCCCTTCCAAGGCTTAGTTGGAGGTGCATAGCCTATAAAAGCCCCATGCTATAAAAAAAAAAGCATGTGTTTTAATCAATTTACCTTTAACTTGTTTCATCATTACAAAAATATTGGTAATCTTTGATATAATGCTAAGTAAAATGTTAATATTATTAGTTCAACCAAAGTCCACAGTAAAAACCTGAACTATTGTTTTGAATTGATTTTAATCTTCAACTGCATTTACTGCTAAATTTAACAATTGTTAATATGTGTGCATAACTTAGATGAGCATTTTGTAGCTATACCAAACCATAAATTGAGATTTAATGGTACTCAGATCAATGGTTTGCTTGTCAATGTAATTATTTTATTGTCTCATTAAAAAAACCACATATTCTTTATAATAATAAAATCATCAAATATATGTTGTTGTAATTTCAAAAAACTGATATGTCAAGCTACCACATGTACATGGGAATGTTAAATATCAGAATCAATGTGTCCAGTAAATTTTTTCAAATCATGAAATCCAGTATCTTAATAAAAATCGCTACCTTTTTTTTATTCCTATAACTGCAAAAAATATTAACTAAAACTGCAAATAAGTATGAATAAAAAGAGATATTGGTGTGAAATAAACCCCACCTAAATAACAAACAAAAGGAAAATACATCCAGATCTCATGCCTCAAATAAACTGAACCCAGCAAGGCCAATTTACACGAAAATGGTTGTAATAAAAAAACAGAAATAATATGATCAATCAACACCTATTGGTAAGATAAAACCATAAAAACAACCTAGTCTTTGATACATATTTCGTAAAGCAATTATCTACATGTATCTTCATGCTTTATTAAAAAGTTGGGCTGTCATGAGACAAGCACTTTTATTAATTTCAGGAATTTTTACTGAAAAGATCTGCTTTCTGCTTTTAGATGTTTTTTCTTAAAAAAAGAAGGAAAATCTTACCATCCATTTCTCAAATACATGTAAATGTGGAAATTGATGCCTAATTTCCAGACAACTTTCACATATAATGGGCCAAGATATGCAGTCTAGGCATCGGAAAAGATCAACCTTTTCAGTTCCACAATCCTGGCATTTAAAATTGACTACTGCTTCTTTTTCTTTTGCTGCAGACACCAGTTTCTTGCATATTTCTGACCAATGATTTAATCTTTGGATTTTGGCTTTAGCATAATCTAAAAAAAAATGTACTAAAGTATTGGTACTGTAAGTATAAAAAACAACCTATAAATATCAAAATTGAATTATAATTATACAATCTTTTAAATGAATTTTATACTGAATGATTAAGTACAACACATATTTTACGGTCACCTTCATCAATGATGTTTAACACATTTGCACCTTTATAAAAAATTATCAATAAAATAAATGAGTTCTCTCTGGCTTGAAAACAATTCAATGTTATAAGCCTGTTTGCAGGATATTTGTTTTATTGTATCATGTTGTATGACTGTCCAATAGTAATCAACACATCTGAGAATCACTATAAAAGGCTTAATCCTGTGAAACTTGCAAGTTTGGTAAATGGTTTATATCCATTAAAACAGGCTTCCTTTATTTTTTAATACATTTTTAATATGAAATTCAAAAAAGGAAGGGAATATATGCACTCATTGCACCCCTCTTTATTCATCTTGTAACCCATAATTATTCTAAGGAGATAATAAATACCACTTTAAAATCATTACACTGTACATACTATTTTTAGGTTCTATCGTCACAGGTGTTTCATGTTCATTATTGAGCTGCGTATTGCCATTTCTTTCTTGTTCAGTGTTCACCACCTCTGCATTTAAAGTTTTATAGTTTTCTTTATCGGTGGCACCTGCAGTTTCATCAATCATGGATAAAGGCGTGTATGACTTGGTCATAGTTGTCTTTTTTCCACTCTGACGGACTACAAAAGTGCATGGCACCTTTCTTTTCTTTATATGAGACATCTAAAAAATAAACAAGAAAAAATCATTCAACTAAAAGTACAATTAAATCATCAATTTGTTTTCATAGAATCTATATTATATACAAAAATATCAGTTTATTTTTGTATTGTTTGATTGCTGTCTCATTGACAATTTGTTTTTTAGGCAATTGGTTCTGTAATTAAGTCATGTTACTAAGTATTCCCCAGGGGGGGGGGGTAACTTCCTATTATTGGGTATACAGGGATGTGCCAAAAATGATCAAAAATATTGGTCATAATTTTGCGAGATTTTATATAAATATTAAAATGCATTTACGTTAGATATCCGTATATTGATTTGTGGTACTTAAACATGCAGTCAATCCAACATTACATGCATATATATAAAGATAAAATATATGTACACCAGATATTGTCAATTCATATATAAAAACTTAAGGGTAGCTGGTATATTTATGAATTATGAGTGATGATGAGTTACAGTGCTTATATAAGCATGGGTCATATTTTAGATATTGTATATAAGTATACTGTAGGTCATTCTTTCTTAAATATTTATATAACTATAGGTACTGAATTTTAGTGAATGTTATATTAAAATGGGCACGTTTTTTTAGTCAAAAATGGCACACCCCTACCAAAAAAATATTGAAGTAACTCCCTGTGGTCTTCCCTATACCAAAAGCTGCTTAGTTCAGAATGTGAAAAAAGTAGTAATGTAATGCTACTTAGAATATAACACCTCACCTCACCTATCCTTTTCTTGCTGGTTGGCATTTAAGGCCCTGAATATAACAACTTATTCTTAATTATCTCCCCTTTCAAAATTTTACCATTTTCAATTTAAATATATTTCTCAATTTTCATTGATATAGTAAATTAAAGATTTAATATATTTCTGAATTTTAATTTATTATACATCATAGAAGGTTGCGTTAAATTATCATATCAAAACATTTTAACTAAAATGTTTACTTACAATATAAATTGAATTCACCTTTAATTACATCAGTACATGGTTATAAATCTTCTTACTGAAAATACATGCATATCAAATTTTTATGGTCACTAAACATTGTTTGCCTATGATACATATTGTCAAATCATATGTTTTTGTACTATGTACGCTTTTTTAATGGAAATTGGTACATCATAATGCATTTGTAATAAAATGAAGACCGATGAGACCGTGATATATATATCTATAGAGATTCACCACTGCATCAAGTATTATTATACGATATTTATCCACACAAGACAGTTCAATATTTAAAATTTAACTGTTGAGTTCATAAATCGTATTACACGAGATTTGGTGGTGGAATGAATATGTTTCTCTAATGATATGAAATAAGAAGCAAACAATATTTTTCCTTCTTATCATGTGAAATGAAAAAAGATGTGTTCTTTCTATGTGAGGTCATCAGGCATGGAAGCCTTTAAAAAAAAAATTACGTCATAATCTGATTTTAACCAATGAAGAACTAATATAAAAAAAATCACATTGATTAAATTTTTTTTATACAATGGGCGCAGATAGGTAATTAGAGAAATGTAGTTATATATGTATTATGGTTTTAGCCTTTTTCACCACAGATAATCCAACTGTCATAAAGTTGTCACGTGTTAAGACACACTTATAATATATCTATACTATAATAACAAGGTTAAATTTGTTAGCCTTCATAATGTTAACAAGACAAATCAAATAATTTAACTTTATACATAACTTATATATGTCAATGGTGTTGATTAAAAATAAAACCAATCTAACCCTTTTGTTTTCAACATTTTAAAAGTTGCCAATTATTAACAAGTTTGGTGTGGAATCAGACATTGATAACATTAGTATATGTCACATGTATGTATGTTCTGTATCCTCCTCCAAATAGAGCACTATCTGGTACCATATCAAAAATGTGTTGCTCCTAGTGCAAAATGTAAATCCTATTTAAAAAGTTTTTGAGTACCTCCCCTTTTCATAATTTTGTAAAATATTAATAATAATTAAAAAAATATTTCCAAATTTTATTGGATAAAAAAATAAGTAAAAAGTTACTTTATTGCTATCTTACCAATACATGTAGTATTAAATTTACTGGACCTTGGATCACAGGATTTCACAGTAAACTATCTTCAATCTAAAAAATATAATTCAGTAAATTTAAAGGTGACATTAAGTTGCTGTTATTTTTATATATGTATGTATATAAGTTTTATAACATTTTCTGTAGGCTATCCTTCTGACCTCAACTTGTCTCTAATTGTATTTGGTTGGTTGCTGTCTCATTGATGTATTCCTCATATACTATTTGTTTGGATTTCTTAGAAAACCACTGTATTCTTTAAGCAATAAAAAGTTTGAATTTCTCTGTAAACTTTTTACTGACCTCTTCTCGTCTTATTTTTTATTGCACAGTTGCTTTCTTTTTGACATATTCTTCATATATTTTTGTTTACTATTCTTGATAAACCACAGCGGTCCACTTTATGGTTATGCAATATCAAAATATTCAAATGGAACAACTGTTGATTATCTCCCCTTTCAAGTTTTATCAATTAGAATTCAAATTTATTCCTGAATTTTGTGTGATTAAATGATTACCTAAAAGCTATTATCTATTTCACTTTAATGCAAACTTACCAATACAAATGTAATAATAACTTAACAGGGCATTAATACATATGACATCAGTACACAGTAGTAATTAGCTCTTCAAACTGAAAATATAATCAAATCATTAAGGTCACTTCCATTTTCAAATACTAATACCTTTAGTATATACATTTATATCAAATGTATGGTTTTATTTTTGTTTTTTTTTTTCAATATCTTCCTCCTTTTATAAGAGCACTACCATATAATCAAATAAATATTGTTCCTAGTGCAAAATGTAAATTCTGTTCTATTCAAAAAGTTCTTCATTACCTCCCTTTCATAATTTTATAATTTAATTTAAATTAAGAAAAACATTTAACAATTTTATTAGATAAGAAAATAAGTAAAAAGTTACTTTAGTGCTTACATACCAATACATGTTGTATTAAATTAACTGGATCTTGGATCACAGGATTTCAAAGTAAACTATCTTCAATCTAAAATACAATTCAGTAAATCATAAAGGTTACATTAAGTTGATGTTATTTTCATATATGTATGTATATAAGTTTTATAACTTTTTCTGTAGGCTATCCTTCTGACCTCAACTTGTCTCTAATTGTATTTGGTTGGTTGCTGTCTCATTGATGTATTCCTCATACATTTTTTGTTTGTATTTCTTGGTCAGACACTATTTATCTATGCAATTTATTGTGCAATGATAACATGTGACGTTTTGCCAAAACCAACGTTGCTTTATTTGTGCAAAATGTTTTTGTTTATATAGATTAGACCGTTGGTTTTCCCGTTTGAATGTTTTTACACTAGTAATTTTGGGGCCCTTTATAGCTTGTTGTTCGGTGTGAGCCAAGGCTCCGTGTTGAAGGCCGTACTTTAACCTATAATGGTTTACTTTTTAAATTGTTATTTGGATGGAGAGTTGTCTCATTGGCACTCACACCACATCTTCCTATATATATATATATATATATATATATTGCAAAGGAAATAAAAGCACTGATATGATGCTACATGTAAAGAAACAAGTACCTTTTATATATCTCCCAATTCAGAATTATATCATTTAAAATAAAATACACTATGAACAAACTAGTAGACATTTCTATACAATTTGACTACAATGTTTACTTACAACAGGTATGACTTGCTATAACCATCAACTACATCAGTGCATAGAATTATTATGTCGCCAACTAAAACAAAATGTTAATTAGTAGGTCACTTTTATTTTGCTACAAACTATTTTATATATATCTAAAAGTTTTAATTTTTCTGTAAACATTTTACTGACCTCTACTTGTCTCTTTTTGTATTGTTCAGTTGCTGTCTCATTGACATATTTCTTATATATTTGTGTTTTCATTTCTTGATAAACCACTATATTGTGTATGCAATTAATATTGTGAGAATATCATATTACCATTTGTCTACTAATAGATCTGGTGTAATAAAACTTCTAGTGGAACACCTCTTGGTTATCTCCCCTTATAGAGTTTATTCATTAGAATTTAAATTTATTCCTGAATGCTCTTTTTTATAATTGAAAAAGAAAAAAAATTTAAAAAAACCCATGGTTTTACAATCAGACTTTAATGGCAATAGTAATAAATAAACTGTACAAAGTTATATATGACATCAATACATATTAAAGCTCTTCAAACTGAAAATAAATAAAGGTCATTTCATGTTGCTGCAGATTTATATATAAGTATATATTCCTGTTCATAATAATAAAAAAAAAAAGCTCTAACGAAACGCTACTTTAAATGAAAGATTCTTATTATCTCCCTTTTCATACAAATTTTATCATTTACAATTTTGTATATTTCTAAATTTCTTTTTTTAAATAAGATTTTTACTGAAATCTGGGACTTTTATCGACCAAGCTAAAGTATTCACTATAATTATTATAATCATAGATTTATTGACTCATGCATAGCACCGCAAAACCTTAACTTATTTAAGAGTTTTAGGACAAATTTCCTATTAGATATTCCTATTGAATTTATGATAGTATATATGCTTTTTAATTTATAAGCCATTTATTTTGTGGCATACAGCTCTGATGTTTAATGTAAAAAATATAATTAGAAAGCAGAAAGTAAATCTGTAAAGGTCTATTAATATTTTTGTTTTTTTCAAAATTGGGATTTTGTTTTATTCATCCCCTCTCTTACTATATGTGTGGCATTTTACCTAAAATACTATCAATTTATCCATAACTTGACACAATTTAGGCCACAACTACCTTATATTAATGGCACTGGCTACGGTTACATGGAAATGTAACAATAATAAAAATATTATTGTTACATTGGAGACTAATTGCCGGAATGCAAAGTTGGGTGAGGAACCGATTAATTACAAATGTAACAATAATTACTGAGGCTACGGTTACATTACGTTATTGTTACATAAAAACAGCAATGTACGCTAGATTGATTAAACTTAAATCTTCTATAGTTGTATTGCTTCATTCTTTCATATGTACTAAACAATACTTGTAATTTAATACTGATAAATAATAAAATATTATTATTCAACAAATGGTGTACAACTTGAATAGTTTTACTACGTATTAATGGTTTTGATGTTCTTGAAGATACTACTCAAGATTAGAAGTGTGACTGTCAAAGGCGAAAAATATAGTTCAATGGTTTCATTTTTTTAAAGTATTTAACTGCACACCTACTCTTATTAATTACTGTCATTATACTTTGAACCAATTTTGTTTAGGGTGAAAAAAATAAAACTTGGGATGCGTTATAAACGAAACTGAAACAATATCAAGACATACATTTCATACAGCTTTATAACTTGACGCACATTTATAATCAAAAGCAAAGTTTGCTAACTGTAACTTAAATACTAAGAAATTCGGTATGTACACGTATCCGTGGAGGACGTAATTTCGTTCATCAAAATGTGTCGGACTTTAAAAACAACTTACTGGATTTGTAGAAATTGTCATTGTAAATAAAAGATTACAGTAAATGAATTGTATGTTATAAATGCATGTAATAAATGTCCTCAACTTTTATTATTTAGTACATATATTACTAGTCCCATCGTACATTGCTTTTTTTTTCATGTAACAATAACGCAATGTAACCGTAGCCTCAATAATTATTGTTACATTCGTTATTAAACAGGTCCTTACCCAACCATGCATTCCGGCATTTAGTCTCCAATGTAACAATAATATTTTTATTATTGTTACATTTCCATGTAACCGTAGCCAGTGCCTATATTAATTTCCATGATCTTCAGTAAAAAAAAAATAAGAATTTAATTTTACAAATTTTTTAACATCATCTCTAATTGACAAGCATCCACTAGGTTAAGAATGAAAGTTTATTCTTATAGTTTCGTTCCAGTTTCGTCGTAAAAATAAAGTGAGATAAGTAATTTAGATTCTTTTTTATTTGCTTGTTTTTCGTTGTCAAAATCCAGAAAAAGTCATGCTTTCACCGAGATGGTTTCATTATTGTACACGCCCCTACCGGAAGTGTTTCAAATCTTCCAGCTTAGTTTGGCAAATAAACAATGATACGTTATAAGTTAATTTTGTTGCACTCTGATTCATTTCTTTGTTATTATCTAGAGCCCAAACGGATATTTCTAATTAAATTTCAGATAGTTTGTAAATTTAATAATTTAACATCATAATCGGTCAAAGTTATTTTTCCAAAAAAAAAAGAAGACTCGATGGCCTGGGGGTAAAGGGGGTTTGGGGGTGTAATTTGGATGGGTCATGATATCCCATGCTTTTAAGGGTCACCCATGTTATTTCTAAGCGAGGGGAGGGGGCAGGGGGTACCCTTCTCCCACCCCTCTTCTCCTTTCTCCTACCCCCGTTCTTCTTTCTTCCATTAGAATCAAACATCTCCTTTTGAGATATTTTTTCTTGAAATATTAGATAATTTTTTAAAAGGAGAGATATTTTATTTTTTCTCCTTCTCCCAGCCTTCCTCTCCTTTCTCCTACCCCCTTTTCCCTGTATCTCTTACCCCTGTCCTCCCCCTCCTAAGCAGTAAACAAATTGAAAATATCGTGACCATTCCTTGCCTTCACAAAATGTTTACTATCTTCCCTAAGTATGTACAGTCGAAGTTAAACTGAAATTCAATCAAATTGAAAAAAAATCTCTGATAACACAGTTAATCAACTAGTTTTCTTTAAAAACATAAACCAAATCAAACAACATTGCTTATAAATTTCATTTTTTTCTTATCATTTGCTGCGTAAAATTAATCGAAAAACTAGACTAATATTGTGCGTATTGCCCTATTATATTTTAACCCACGGTGTCAGTACGTGTAGTTAATCTATCTACCTTTTAAAATGTAAATTACCAAATTTGTTAAAATGGCCGCAGCTTTCTTCTTATTCAAATACCACGTTCTTTCTTAAACATAACAAATAAGAGTGTTTCCGAAAATACTTTTATTCTTTAAATAAGCTAACAGCACACTTTACAGTATATATGCAGTATAATTTGTTACAATTAAAAAAAAGCGAGTGTTTCCGAAAAGACATTTCATCTTCAAGTAAGCTAACAGCATACTGTAGTATACTGTACGGTACATACAGTATACGTTGTTACAATCTCTAAAAGACAAATAACACTAATAACTTTCTTATTGATAAAGCAAATACTTATAGGATGGGGTGACTATTGTGCATACTTATCATTGTCAGTTTAGATCTAATGTGCCACTTGACAAATTCTGTCTGAATTATCACACATGAAGTGTATTATTTTTATATTCCTCGGGTTGTTTTTCTATTATTAAAATTTGAATTATTCTACTTTGAGTAGTTTTTACATATTTCTGTTGTCCGGTATACTTATATGTTGCAACTTATTATGACGCATTTGTTTATAATGTAAAATGATGACCTACATGTATCATAAGTTTTAAAAAAAAAATAGATCACAAATCATAAATGGCTGACAATGTTTTCTTCTTTTCTTTAATCTAGACGACTGTAGTTTATCAATGTTCAAATAAAATAAACCGAGAGAATCGTATGTATTCCAAGAGAATCGAGAGCCAGCACTTTGATAAGGTAAGCGTCTCCTGGTATACACGCATCACCCGCCACCCAAGTTCATACTTAACCAAAACGTCTCAATTGCAGAGATCGCAATCGATGAAATCCGAAATCACACGGCTATACTGGAATCTTTAAAAAAGATCCATTAGCGCGAAACATGTCGCTAGTTAGTTAAGACAACGTCACATCATAAAGTTAGTTAAGACAACGTCACATCGTATTGTCAATTAATTGGTGATGATAACCGTAAAAGGTATGTTAATTGTGTCGATCTTACTTCCTCACAACTATGTTTGGTTATAGGCATTGAGTAAGGAGCACAATCTGATAATGTCGACCTTATACTATATGAACATGCACGATCCAAATGTTTTAACTGATATATTTAAACAATGTACGAAAGAGTATTTTGCTGCTATGAAATGGAAGGTAACAACTGGAAAGTTGAAATCATCACGTTTGTCATATATTCTAGACTAAACCGTCCTTTTGTTGTTTGTGACAAAACAGAAGCTAACAACGAAAAAAAAAAACATTTAAAAAACTTTACTGCACTTGAGTTATATTCTTCAGGAACTTTCATACCCAAGACATTGGAATTTAAAAATGTATAACTACATAATCACATTACGATATATGATCGAAAGTGTTTTAATAAAGTATACGCAAATACATCTAAAAAGTTAAATGGCAAAAATGTCGAACTCCAAGAAAAATCAAAAATGGAATTTCTTTACAAAATGGAAAGAAATCAAAAGATTAAACACATTAAACGAATGGAAAACAACTGTCATTTTCCTTATTTTGTACAGGCATTTCCTTATGTATAAAA
Source organism: Mytilus edulis (assembly GCA_019925275.1). Lineage (NCBI taxonomy): Eukaryota > Metazoa > Mollusca > Bivalvia > Mytilida > Mytilidae > Mytilus > Mytilus edulis. The sequence continues at coordinate 74,490,655 of CM034359.1, read as the reverse complement.
TAGTTGAATGAACCTGGTTTTATAACTAGCTAAACCTCTCACCAACTATATAAGTACCTTGTCACGCCAAAGGTATATAACAAAAAAATGGAATAAACAGGAAAGATTACAGCTAAACAAAGACAAATAAAACGAACACCATAATATAACTGTCTAATTGTGTGTTCTGAACACAGTTAATGTAATACTTTGCCTGTAGAATACAATAATTTAAAACTAAGTTATCAGAATTCAATACACCAAAAATGCGCATATACGACACTGTCTTTATTCAAATATATTGCTACTCCAAAAAATAAATACAACCAATTAGAAAATTCTCTCCAAAATTGTTTTATTTCTGTACATTCAAAAAAAGTATGCTGTATGGTTTCTATTTCTTTACAACTGGTACATTCATTAGTTAAGGAAAGTTTATATTTTTCAAGAAGATAATTATGTGAGACTGTTCTGTGTAACATTTTATATTGGAAAGCTTGTAGTTTGTTTTCTATAGTACATTTAAAAGCTAGTGAATAGATATTTTCCCACTTTTCGTCACTAATTTCTATATCAAAACTTTCTTCCCACCTTTTTTGTGAAATAGGAGAAACACTTCCCTCTCGATAAAAAGTGAATATACATCTTTAGCGAATAAATTACTGATAGGCATTTTTTTATTCTAATGCTCAAAAACTAATCCAAATGAGTTGCTGTTAGGTGATATGTGTTGTTGTAATAACAAATCTTTCCTGTCACGTGGTATAGCAAGTTCAATAGATAGAATGTCTACAAAAGTAACATTCAGGTTATATTTTTTGTTAACTTCACCAATATCTAAACATGAAATCAAATTATGTGACGTCTTGAATCTTCCTGATTTTGAATAGAAACGGCTTCTGAAGGAACTCTGAATAAAGCGAAAAAAAGAAGAGGTCGCCAAGTAGAGGCACGATTTGTTCCCATACGAATCCCGACAATTTGTCAAAAAACAGTTTAGCTCCAAATTTAGCAAATATGTTGTCAATAAGAAACTCCAGCATACTGATCAATCATATGTTCCTCTGTAAAGCATGCTTACACTTTTCTGCACTATTAACAAAACATGCCGTATGGAATCCCAAAACAATAACAAATAGCGTACGCTACTATTTTTTTATATTGAAAAACGTCGTTGATCATTTCTTTTCCTTTAGACTTTTTTTAGTTACGCGTAATTTAGCCCAACAATGAAAGATCTCATATTGCGTTAGGAATTTTTGTTATTCTATCAGTTGGATATATACATACATATATTATAAATATGTATATATCCCACGAAACATATTTGTATATATGACATTATGATGCTCCATTTATTAAGATTTTGAAGATGCGATATGTTTTATAAAAGTAATAGACATATATCACTACAACAGTAACATTTAACTATACAGACATATGTTTTCAAACGACGGCAGATCTTAAATGTCAAAGAAGTATTTTGAAAACTCAATCAATATAATAATTATATCTAACATTTTTTGTCTATTTTTCAATATAAAATATGAAGTCATTGGTATTTCAGCAATTTCTTTATTTATACCACGCCAGTTTTAAGATAGTAATATACAAAATAAACCTACTGTTTAGTCACGTAAAGGGAGAAAACTCTCACTATTTTGATATAAAGTACCACAAGGACGTCGATATTAGTTTTAAATGCGAAAATCATACACAAACAAACAGTTCAAATTCTTCATCGCCCTGCTCGTCCGAATTTAAAAAATTCAATCTCTTAATTCAATAAGCTATAATCAAGACAAACATAGGTATATGATTAGTTGCTCGCAGTAACATATTATTTTCTTTTGCAATACAATATTTTATTTTACTTAATGGCATAAATTTCTTCGATTCAAACAACACATAAATACATGACAATATAACATTGTTCCTCTTTCGCACCGTTTATTTTCTCTCGGCTAATACCTCCAACGCCTGAGCGTACAATAAACATAGCAGCAACTGTAAATATACTAATGTGACCAACTTCAATTCGTCGCAACTGCGAGCACCTTCGATACTAATACATTTAAATACCAAACTTTATATAGTACTTTAAACACCACCCATAGAAACCGCCTGAACTTTCCTTGTGCCTTATGCACCTAACATACAACTTTATAATTGGTACATACTGTTGCAGAACCAAGGTTTCAACACGATTAAGTGTATTTATAATTCATTTTGCTGTTTTATCATGAAATTAAACTGATGTATGGATTGTTTTATAGTACTGGCATGTTTATAGATTGTGGGACTCTTTGAATATGATACATGAACATTTAGTTGTAGATCAGCAATGAAATGAAGAACACCCTTTGCTAAATTTGGCACAGAAAATGTTGCTCGTCAAAATTTTTACGCTATTTCTACACCAATGGCTAACACTCATTTCTCACTATTTCAATTTTGATTTCTAATTATGAGGGCAGCTGAATTTTACTTCTACCTATGTAGTTGTATGTTTCAAATTTTGGCTGCTGTCTCCAAATTATTGTCACATTACCATTTATGTCGGTTTGGGTTACTCGCCATATTGTGTCAATATAATGGAACTACGAAACAACTGTCATGAGTTTCGGCAGGTTTAACTCAACATTTTCTTCGAAAATACCTGTACCAAGAAAGGAATATGACAGTTGCTTTTTACTCGTTCTGATAACGTTTGATTTATTTGGGTTTTGATGGACTTTCCCTTTTTGAGTTTACCTTGGAGTTCGGATTGTTGTTTTACCTTTTTTCTATATATTCAGCAACAAAAATCATGCTTATTTTACTTTATGATGCGTTCACACGTTATTCAAATTCGATTTGCATTAAGTTAATGAAATTAGTTTAATTCGTATTCGAAACGTTTTACATCCGAACGTAAAATTTAATACGAATTACAATGCGCGTCATATTCAATTTACTGTTCAAACGTCGTTTACTTGTAATTCGCATTATCAGTTAATTGATCGTAGTTTAAATCAGATCACTATTAAAAAAAGTGTCCACACCACTGTTTATTTCGAATTAAACCGAATTAACTAATTCGAATAACCGTAAATACATTTCTAATGCGATTTGGATAAAAAAAGATTATTTTTTAATTAACTAATTTGGTTAAACAGTAAACAGTAGGTTTTTTTCAACTGTCGGTGTTTATTAACCATTGAAAATGGCATCGCTCTTATTGATACAAATCATGTACAGTCATGCTTAACTCATAAATATATACTTGCACTGGAAGCGGAATTTTGAATGCGTTATTTTGTAGATAGAGTGCTAAACATATAACTTCAATTTACACATGGATTATAATATTCTTAATGTTCTAATATTTTCCAAAAACTATGTTCCCTTAGTTGTGTGGGTTTTTTTAATCTATGTTTATACAAAACTGGTAATTGTACCCAAAGTATAGAAAAGGAGGATTTAGATATTATTATCTCTAGTATCAACGCTTTATGTTGTTACATTACAAAAAGCGCACAGTTTGTGTTATTAAAATTGCAAATTTCGTACTACAGCATTTATACATTATTAAACATAGCATAATAATTACAGTTCCCGTGGACAACGATGATTTGTTTAACAATAATGAACATGTTATTTTCTTTTTCAGTTGATTTACAAGATGACTGAAGTAGACGGGAATTTTGATAATGTTGAAAGACTAAACGAAACATCTGATTTACACCTTAGAGATCCAATTTCTTTACCAACAGGGAAAGAATATCATATTTTTATATCTTACACTAACGAAGATCGTGCATTTGCAATAAAGCTTGAAAAACTGCTAGATGAAAAGGGTTTTAAATGTTGCATCCACGAAAGAAATTTCTTAGTAGGATGTTCAGTTGCAGACAACATAGTAAACCATATTGAAGGATCAGTAAAATTTGTGTTTTTGTTATCAAAAAATTCCGTTAATAATGGATGGATGCGATTTGAGTTCGATGTTGCACAGAGTTTACAAATTCAAGAAACAGGATACAAGCCAATCATCTTAAAGCTAGATAATTGTGACCGTCCAGATTATTTGAAACATTATACGTATCTGCAAGCAGATGGTCCTCTCGATGAATGGGTTGGCTTACTATTGAGAGCAATAAATGAACAAACAGGTAACCCGACTTTAAATTGACTAACATGTAATAATCCTAAATACCTCCGTACTTTTAAGATCAGTCCACTTTTATAAGTATACCACACCTTGCGGCTTTAATTTGTATCACAAATTCTTGTTGACAAAATCAAGTCTAAAAATGAAAATAACAAAAATACTACTGTCATGTTCCTAACTTGGTACAGGCATTTTTATATGTAGAAAATGGTCAATTAAACCTGGTTTTATAGCTAGATAATCCTCTCACTTGTATTACAGTTGCATCAAATTCCATTTATATTGCCAATCATATGTGAACAGACATAATAGGTAAACAACCGTCTGATTGAACACGCAAATGAAATATCACATACATTAAACATGTGGAAGGATACCTATTAGATGATTGATAAAACATTCTTTTCATTGAAATTGTTGAAATATTACCACCAATAGGCTAAACTTATTATTAATATTAAGACCGCTGTACAGAGCAGGACATGAAATTATAATTAAAACAAAAAACAAAAGTGAATGTCGTCTTTTAGTGTCAATCTCTTTAAATACTCTAAATAATCATTTAAGAAACGTCAAAGACACTAGATATTCCACGTGAAATGGTTATTTGTGTTGCTGAGTTTTTATTTTATTCATATCAAATTTAATCAATTAAAGACACAGTGTATCACGCTATATATTCCTACTAGGTCTCTAAAATACTTACAATTAAATTTAATTTTTAACAGGATAACAAAAACCGTATCAGGAATGATTATTTTTTATTTTATCTCATTTTTGTTGCTTTTTTATTGTCTTATGAAACTGCAATATGCAACCAACTGTGTCTACCTTAGCTAGTATCCTGAATCAGTTTTGAGAACATTTTGATCCTTTTTTAAAATGATGCCTTTTTATCACTAGCTATAATTTTTCAGGGTCGAAAAAAAACTATTTCCTAGATTTTAGTATAAACGAAATCGAGCGCTTTAGACAATTGGTTGAAAAGGGAAGCGAACAAAGACATTATGTACGAATTGTTGTTGTTGGAGAACAGGGGCTGGTAAAAGTTGTTTGGTCCATAGGCTGTTAGATAAAGAAATAAAAGATGTTGTTTCAACGGATTGCTTGGATATACAGGTTAATGCTTGTGGCGTTGATATGGATACGACAGAATGGTGTTTCATTAAAGGTATTTACTCCTTTATATATCCTACAGGCTACCCCTTACATTTTTTTTTAATAAGTGAAATCGTTTATCGTATTAATATATTTGTTGAGGTAGTTGCTTATCCTTCTGGTGCTCATGAAATCATCCCAATATTTTGATGGGGTTCATGTTGCACAGTCTTTAGTTTTCTATGCTGTGTGTTGTGTACTATTGTTTGTTTGTCTGTCTGTCTATTTTTCTTTTTTTAGCAATGGTGTTATCTGTTTTTTTTTCGAGTTTGCATGTCCCTTTGGTATCTTTCGTCTCTGTTGTGCCGAAGAAGAAACGTGGGGATAATGCTAATAGGACGTCGGTCGTTACTTCTTTGTATTAAGCTTCTTATGACAGACGGTTGAAGACTTAGTTGATTTATATCTTACAAATATGGCTTGTGTTACGTCAAGCATATGTTCAGTGCGTGAAGTGGTGAAGTAGGACCAATATCAAAGTAACTCTTCGCATGATAAAGATTTAAAATCAACAGTTTGCTTGCGTAGGAAATAATACGGATTAAAATATATCTAAAAACTACAATTGTATATCTAAAAAACTGTTCAACTTTGTCAATCGAGATATGTATGCAAATACATCAATATCTATCGAGAGAATTGCTTTAGAACATCATTTAATGGATATTTAAATAATAATAATAAAAGATAATCTGAGCGTAGCGATTAAAAAATGAGGACATTTTTCGAAATACTTAGAGTTTTCTACCCTAGGAAAAGATTACCTTACCTGCATGTATTATTGGTAAATTCTTTCGGAATTTTATGCCCTCCATTCTCTTAAATTTGGTATGTTTAATCTATTTTTGTTTGAACGTCACTGGTGAGTCTTTTGAAGATGAAACACGCTTCTTGCGTGCACAATTTGAAGCAGTATCTTTGATGATTTTATTATTGAATTAAATTTGTAATATTGTTTTTTCAGATGACTATTTCAGTGGAATAACACGCATTGGACAAAAGCTCAAAAATGTTGAGCCTAACAGGAATTCTGAGAAAGTATTGTCTAAAAGAAAAGAAACATCAAACACAGATATTCAAGCTATCTGCAATGTGACAAGGGCAGATACATTACACAACATGCCACCTTCTGCAGAAGCGATATTAAAAACTGGAAATGATTTGTACTGGAAAGAGAGTCTTTTGCAAGTTAATGCTGTCAAGCCTTCCAACAGACATCTAGCTTGCGCTTCCTTTTGGGATTTCGCCGGACATACTGAGTATTATCCAACACATCAACTATTCTTGTCACATACATGCATTGTTTTGCTTGTAACAGATATAAGAAAGAAAATAGGGGACATCTCAAGAAAGAATTTGAGTGGGCACTTTATTGGAACAGCCAATGGAAAATGTTGCAGGTATAATATACAAATAATGTTGTTTTACTGGCTTATTGAACTTTTGAAACCTTTTGTACACAAACCTTATTATAATTTCATTGTTGTAACCTCTATCTGTTTACACGTGTATCTTATATGAAACATAAAATCTAAGCTATAAAGAGCCTGACATGAATGCTATCTCTTTACCAGGCTGCATACGTTTGACACGATGAAGACTTACAATCAGTTGCACACAACAGTGCAAAAAGAGACAGATATTTTTTTTATTTCGAATTTTCTATTTTCATAACGCAAAAATACCGAACTTGTCATTATGAGCTTTTCGTTAAATTCTGTATGAAGGCGCCACCGATTATAGATTAGGTATAAAAGACAGGCTAAAGATGTTAAATAGACTTTCAAACTCATAATTTGAAAATTAACTGATAACTCCATTAAAAAAAAGGACCAAAAGACAGACAACAGTATACAAACTCAACATAGAAAACAACAGTCCGAGCAGCACGAGCTACACCAAATACCAGGGGTCATCTCATTTGCTACGAAAAGGTAAGCAGGGTTACTCGTACGGGTTAAAAATTTGTTGACAATGTTGAAGAAATCTATCCCATTGAACTTTAGATAAAGGATACACCAGCTAAATTAAGTCTGCATCATATCTGGACTAACATCTAGAAATTGACGACGATGGTCGGAAAAACTTTACGAAAAAAGAGATAATTTAAGCTTCCCTATTGTGAACTTTCCATTTCTATGTAGCAATATTGCAGCAATACCTGCATACCAAGTATATTGTATTATTTACTATTATTATTTATATTATTTATATAGCGCATTATCTAATTAGATTACTCTAAGCGCTTAACATAAAACAATAAATGCATTTAAAAGAGGTGTTAGTCGTTAAAACAATCAATGCAATAAGAAAGAAAGAAAATTTTGAACACATATAAAAAGGAAACAGAACAGCAAAAAAAATAATAATCATGATTAAAAGGCATATACTACAACGAAAAAAACAAAGATAAAAAGTCACTCTTAGTATGAAAAGTTAAATATAATCACTGAAAGCGAGTCTAAAATAATTGGTTTTTAAATTTTTCTTAAAAAGTTCGATTGAGTGTTCATGTCTTAGATGGCTAGGAAGATTGTTCCAGAGGCTAGCAGTAGCTTTGTCGAAACGTCTTTCTCCGTAGATTTTACTGCGTACACGAGGTTGTATTAGCCGCATTGAATTTCAAATATAAGAGATCTTGATGGTCGATAGGCGCGAATGAGTTCCTCAAAATAAACAGGCGCTAGGTCATGTAAGATTTTGAAAGTATATGCAGAGCGTTTCCGAAGTTTAGACGGGACGTGACAAGCGAACAGAGTAAAGTTTTACAGACATCCTCGGTGATATATTGCCGAATTCGACCAATGTTCCGAATTGGAAGTAACACTACTTCGTGACATCATTGACATGCTTTTCCATGCTCAATGTCCTATCAAATAAACGCCAAGGTTTTTGACCACAGATTCATTGCTAATCAAATTACAGATGCCAATTCGAGAATTCCTTCACACGAGTTTTTTGTATTAATAATATCATTTCTGTTTTGTCTTGATTCAGTTTCAGCATTTTTAAGCACATCTATTTTGTCTGCTAAACAAGTCTCTAGACGTGAAGATATCTTGTCCCAATTGTGGTTAGATAACTAGGTAGACATGAGTGTCATTAGCATACCCATGATAGCCAAAATTATGCCGCCAGCATATTTCACTGATCGGTTTTGCCAAAATACAATAAAATCGGGTCCAAAGACCGAATCTTGCGGAACGCCATATTTAATATAAAAAAAAGAAGATGTGGTATGACTGCCAATGAGACAACTCTCCACAAGAGACCATAATGACACAGAAATTAACAACTATAGGTCACCGTACGGTCTTCAACAATGAGCAAAACCCATACCGCATAGTCAGCTATAAAAGGCCCCGGAATGACAATGTAAAACAAATCAAACGAGAAAACTAACGGCCTTATTTATTTTAAAAAATGAACGAAAAACAAATATGTAACACATAAACAAACGACAACCACTGAATTACAGGCTCCTGACTTGGGACAGGCACATACATACATAATGTGGCGGGGTTAAACATGTTAGCGGGATCCCAACCCTCCCCTGGCCTGGGACAGTGGTATAACAGTACAACATAAGAACGAACTTTAAAAATCAGTTGAAAAAGGCTTAACTCATCAGATGGACAAAAATACAAGTGGACTTGGCCGGGTACTTGTACATCCCAACAACAAAAAGACACTAGGAACAGATCTGAGAGTACTCGCAGTTAACATGGTTAACTGACAGCTAGTTCAAAGCCACTAACAACTAATAAAAAAATCATGCATCTAAGACTAAATGTTTATTTCATCTGACAATACGAAGTCAACTGCAACACGTTGTGTTCGACTATCTATCAAGATAGGTACGCATCCACGACAGCGCTGAGGTAGTGATGCAGTAAGAGTATTCTAACCGATTAATCAGGATGGGATGGTCGATAGCGTCGTATGTAGCCGATAGATTGAGCATAACAAATACATGTTGATAAGTTTTTCGAATTACTCATGTTGTTCCGAATTGTGTCTATTTTCCCAACAACGAATTTACCAAATCTTTTGGATAATGCATGTTCGTTCTGATGTGATGATAATACATTTTCTGCCTTATTTCCTATGAGATTGTTCGTAAATTTATTTAGCGGTTTTTTTGTCGTTTCAAATTTCTAGGATTTAGTTAGAAAAGAGGTGCGAAAGATACTTGAGGGACAGTCAAACTCATAGAACGAAAATAAACTGACAACGCCATGGCTAAAAATGAAAACGACAAACAGACAAATAATAGTACACACGACACAACATAGAAATCTAAAGACTAAGCAACACGAACCCCACCAAAAACTGGGGATGATCTCAGGTGCTCCGGAAGGATAGGCAGATCCTGCTCCATCTGTGGCACCCGTCGTGTTGCTCATGTTATTACAAACCCGGTAAATAGTCTCATTCGGTAGGTCACATTCATGAAAAGGGAAGGGGATTGTAGTTACGACGTAAGAGACATATCCGATATCATCTGTGAAACGGTTATTCCATAACGGTCAAAACACTCGTGATGGCGTCCGTAAAATTTGCGAAGGTATGATTTCAACCTCACCATTTGAAACTCTTTGTTTAATAGCTTCATTATGAGCAGCAACCCTCTATCAAGGATATCATGATAGGGAATAAAAGCCCGGGAATATCGTGTCATTTGGAAGATAAATACTCCGTTTGCAGGCGCTGCTGGAATGTTACTACTTAGAAATGGAAAGTTCACAATTGGGAAGCTGAAATCATCTCTTTTGTCATAAAGTTTTGTTTTCAACCGACCCTCATTGTCAATTTCTAGAACAGTACTCATTTTTACATTTAAAGTGAAGTATATTAGGTTGTACACTTTTGTCCCTATAAATCTGCTTGTGCATCTCGTTTTACGCATTTGTCTCTCAGGTTTTCGGCGCTCTCTTTTTGCGGCATGTAATTCATCGGTATACCACTGCTTATCAGAGTTATACTTTAACAAGATCATCTCATGATCCCTCCGGATGAAGCTGTTCAAATAACGGTCCCATATAGTAAAAAAAAGTCACGGTTAAGTTTTTCGTTATGGAACCTTTTTTTATTTTTATTAGAAGACCAGAATATGTTGTTTTTGTTTTAGCCCTAACCCTGACTTTGGTTTTCTCCAGACTTTCGTAGGCTATGCTTCTGTATTTCTTTTGAAACATTTACTGCATGACCCCTTTATTACGTTTGAAGGCGAATGTATGGCAATACAGACTACGCGAATAAGACACAAAAGGAATAAACAATCAGCAAATGATTCTATAAATGGGGATGCTTACTCTGTCAACGCACCAAGTCCTCTGCTTTGCATGTATGTGATTCCTTCAGATTTTTTTGTATCTTGATTTGCATCTTGATTTTGAACCTTTGTTGCCAAGTATTCTTATTTCATTACAGGATATATAGACTACTGGAGTAGTTGCATTCATACATTTGGTTATACATGCACTGACAGGGAGCTTAACCCTCCGATTATAGTTGTAACTACACACACTGATGCAATACAAGTATGTATATTTAGTCGAAAGAAAAGAGTAATTGAACTTCAAACAAATATTGAAATAACTGTTACTCTTTCCTAAAAAAAAATATCATCGTACGGTCTAAGTTTTAGATATAGAAAAGTTTGAAGATAAAAGATATACATGTATGTGAATTCGTTAAACCAGCTATTGTGAAAGCATATATTTTAAGTATATAAAGCATATTTTTTCTCTATGAAGTTATAATCAATGAAATGAATATGGAACAGTCGGACACATTGGCCTTTATTCAACGTTCTTTTAACTGAAATTTGGATGCATATTTATAGACAAACTGCACAATTTAATAAGTAAACGAATATAAACATCTAGATGCCAAAAATAAGCCTGCAAGGGTGGGCAAGTGTTCATACCATGTTTACAAAGTATATGAAAAATGAAAAACAGTGACACCGATAAAGGACAGACAGGTTGGTATAACCAAATATTCTGTTATTGTACATTTCCCTTTTTATTACTATCAATTAAAGGAGGAAAGATACAAATAATTTTAAAATTCAAACATTTAGAAAAAAGCAAAAAAAGATTTATGAGACTTCTTACAGCTATGAGCCTTGATAGAAGTGGTACTTTTCTGATCTATAGTATTGTAATTCCTCAAAGAATTGGGTTATGATACGGATTATTGATAGTCGTCTAAAGTTTATACTCAGCATGTCTAAAATCAAAGAAATAAACAAATGTTAACTGTTAAAGAAGTTGACCTTGATTTCCTATTTTTTGTTTTTTTTTTATGTTGTTGTTTTTCATTTTCATCCTTTAAACATGTTCAAACTACAAACTGTGGATTAATTTAAATACGAGGGTTAAAAAAATAATAAAAGTAATAGTGAACAAGTTGTTTAAATTCTCAGAGAAATTCAAATTTTCTATAGACTTGTATTCAGACTTTGGCAAAACCATGAAATCAAATATCCACGAAAATACATTTTTTTCACAATCAACGGATATTAAATAATCGTTAAGTATTTTGTTGTAGAAAAAGATAGACGTCTCAAATGAAACGAGCAAAATACATATCGCATAGTCAGCTACAAAAGTTTCCGAACTGACAAATGTAATACAATTAAAACGAGAGAACTAACGGCCTGATTTAGGTAAAAACAAGAATGTGTCCCCAGTACACGAATGCCCCACTCGCACTATCATTTTCTATGTTCAGTGGACCGTGAAGTTGGGGTAAACCCTCTAATTTGGCATTAAAATCAAACAGATCATATCATAGGGAACATGTATACTAAGTTTGAAGTCGATTGGACTTCAACTTCATCAAAAACTACCTTGACCAAAAACTTTAACCTGAAGCGGGACAGACGGACGAACGAACGGACGGACGGGTGAACGGACGGACGCACAGACCAGAAAACATAATGCCCCTCTACTATCGTAGGTGAGGCATAAAAACAATGAACAAAATATAAATATGATATTAGCAACACATAGAATGTTGCAGGGTTAAACATGTTAGCGGGCATTCAACCCTCTCCAGTATCATGGGACAGTGGTGCAATAGAACAACACAGGAACTGTACATAACAATAAGCAAATAACACATATGATCGACATCTACAAACAGCAACCACTAAACTACTTACCTTGCGACATGTGCCTATACAATGTGGTGGTGTTAAGCCTGTTAACGGGCGCCAAAACCCTTTCCCTAACCCGTGACAGTGGTGTATCTGTACATCATATGAACGAGTTATAACAATCACTTGAAAAGGACTTAACTAATCAGAACATTACAAAACAGAAAAGCAAGTAACAAGAACACAGACCGAACTTGGCAGAGTATGCATTCATCCCTTCAACAACAACAAACACTAAATATACCGATCATAGAGTACTCACGTCCAGTTCAAAGTATTAGAAAATCATGTATGAAGACTAAAGTGTTTATTATTTTATATTCTCCTCATGTTACACCTTTATATGTCTGAGCGTTGCTTTGTTGTAAATCTTGAAATCTTGTGAAATCTTGATTATCCCGTATTCTTTATTTCAAGGATAATCTAGATGATGCAAAATCAAAGTACCAGGAGGATCTAAATAACGTGGTGCAGAGGGATGAAAAAAGGGGACATTTCTGTAAACATTTCTTTCTATCTAATACTGATGAGCAAAATTACAGTAAAGAAATTCCAAACATCAGAAAGTACATCTACGATATTTCTACACAACAAAACAACTGGGGTGTAGAACTGCCTTTGAAATGGATTCCTTTAGAAAATGAACTTATCAAGCATAGAGAAATGGGTAAAAATATATTATCGTTTCAAAGCATTAAGGAAATAAGTGACGAAAGTCATTTTCTTATAGAAGATGAGGATGAATTTAAAATGTTCTTGAAATTTCACCATGATCTTGGAACAGTAATTTATTTTGACGATGTACCTGATTTTATAATCATCAATCCAAACTGGTTTGTCAAGGCTCTCCGATGTATTGTTTCAGCAAGAGACTTTATTTCTGAATATTTAGAACTAAATTGGAAGGATTATGAAGAATCTGGATACATAGGTATGAAAATGATACAAACAGTATTCCAGCAAAAGGACCCAGAATTAGCACACAATCAAGAACATATCATGCATTTATTAGAAAAGTACGATATTGTTGTGGAAATGCCAAAAGATGTTCGTCAGAAAGAAAACGAGAAGCAGTATTGTGTTCCTTGTATAGTAAAAGCATCTGCTATTGAAAGTATTACCAATAACTTTGTTGGGCAAGAAAAAACCTCATTTCTTTGTTTTGAATATGATTTTTTACCACCTGTGTTTTTTTGTCACCTTGTTGTTTATCTACTTCGTACGTACAAGTTAAGCAACGAAAGTCCATCAACATCCAGAAAGGCGTTATACCGAGGTGCATGCGTGTTTGACATCGACACAACACAACCAAAATACTATCCAAGCACAAATTTGGAGATGGAAAACAGCTATAACCGGTTCAGGTCAAAGAATACGCATTAATATTGAAGATGATTTAACGTGCATACAAAGAAAATACAAATTAGACTCCTTATAAAACTACAAACTGAAAGTGAAATGCCAATTTAGTGAAAGTACAAGTCTGGAAGGCATGGTTGAACTAGATCCCTTACTCAGCACTAAGTCAAAATTCTATTGTAACGTTCATGGATGCACTCATTCCACAGAAAACATCAGAAGAACATGGGCCTTTAACCGAGGAAAGGTAATGTCTTTAACTCGAATTTACAATCCAATATTAATCGTGTCGCCCTTCTGAGGTAGTCTATAAATATCATTAATATTCAGTGGAAAATCTAATCCAAAATCATTTTAAAATTGTTACATTGCTTACACCATTTTGAGTAACTTTAAAAATACATATGCTTATACAATTACGTAACTTTTAAATACAAATTTAAAAACAAATAGCTGCATTACATATTTCAACGGATATGTTGCCGTAGTCTTAGTTTGTTTTATAACATTTAAAATCTAAATCATGAATAGGTGCACCACAAGTGTAAGATGCATCTTTTTGGGAGATTTTACAGTAAAAGTTAATGTGTTTCTATCGCTTTTGGTTTTTGACCCGGATTTGTTTCATTTAAATCGATTTATGACTATTGACCAGCTGTACACTACTGTTGCCTTTATCTCTATTTAAATATGAATCTCATTACCTTACCGATGTTCCAACTATAAACAAATCCATAATAAATTATATCCACGTTTTTTTTTAATGTATATCAATCTACACTTTATAGATAAGCAATTTGCCGAGTTATATCAAAATCCGTAATTATTTTTTTTTAAATGATCACAACTATAGAGGATCAATACACTAATTAAATTGCATTGCCTAATCTTTGAATATTTTGAATATTTTAGGACAAAATATCAAAGTTAACAGACGAAAATATGAACTTCTTATGGATTCAAAAAATTTCGACGGAATTGATGTGTGATATTTTATATGATTTACTACTTCATGATAACTATGTAGGACTAAAACCGAGAAATGAAAGTGATATTAGCGATTTATATAGTGAAATAAGAAGACAAAATTTGAGAAAACCATCTAATGGATGGGGAGGTCATCGATTGCCTAACGAATCAATTCAAACGAGCACTGGAGATGATGTCGAGAGGATACGGCTGACTAGAAATAGGCTACAGCATTCAAGTCAGTTTCAAATGTCTGACAGTGAATACAACGAAAGGATACAACAACTAACTAGGCTGACGGAACGGTTTGAATTTTTGTTAAAACCGAAAGAATCTTACATTGCTAGGCTAAACCAAATACGAACAGCTGAACTAGGGGAGATAGATTTAGCCACGTGTATAAACGTACTGATCAAAGGTAGGTTTTTCAAAATGAAAAATGCTACATCTAAAAAACTTTCATTAGAGAAACATTAAGAAATAGTTATGAATGTATAAATGTTATATATTGCATAAAAATCAGTCTATTCATCTGCACGATGTCACATAGTTGATATATAAGTGTAAACAATAGCATGTCTATATATGTGGTTGAAAATACGTAGCAGTAAAAATCGTGCCCTTTCCCTTAAATGTGTCCTTACAACATTAAGTGTAACCCTTGATCGTTATATATAGGTACGTATGTGCATCTGTACGTCTTTAGTTTCCGTATATTGGCTTAAAAAATATTTCGTAATGATATTAATTTCACAATTATCTCCCCAATAAAATTTCAGGTGTTCGGTTAATCTATTTATATTTACATTGATGTGTTTATTGCTTATATGACCATTGCCGGTTAACTCGATAGTTAATTATAATTAGATGGCGTCTAGACTAAGATACGGACGAAAAGTACCAACATATTATCGAGCACATGCTCTGTAAATTGTTTATTTTAGACTTTTTATAGTTTGAATAAATATTTTTTTATTGTTATTTATTAAATATGAGAGTTTAGGTCAAATCGGTGAGCATGGATTTGACAGCTAGTGCTCCTTTACACAATTGGCATATAATTTGATTTGAGCTTCTTTTCTGTATGTTGCATACGTCATCTATTGCGAATAAAAAGAAAAATATAAAGAATCAGACATTGCTCTTTAATTTTAAGTTACGCTATATAGACAATATATATCAATCCTTGAACCTTTCAAAGTACATCAACTTTGCTGATATCCTCTATCGCATTTAAAATGAAATAATGGACACCACAGTTACAGAGGTTTCTTTCATTATTTTTAATAGCACCTGACATTACAGCCAAAGGGGAACATGTTGTTCAGACTCTACTTTTCTATGTAGTAGTTTGTATAATTATTTGTCTGATCTTCGTCTTCCGTTTTGTGCAATGGCGTTGTCAGTTTCCTGTTGACTTTTAAGTTTTGAATGTGTACTCTGTATCTTCCGCGTCTTATATTGTATATCATGTAGAATCCCAAGAATACTTATTTGGTCACGCTTTTGTCATATAGTTGTGGAGAGAACAACAAAATATTTCTAACTATCGATCACTATAACCGTTACTTAGTAGAAGACATCAATTCAAAATGTATGTTCACTTTGAAAAAAGCTGCAAAATTTTCCACGTTTGCTCTTTCGTTTTGTATACGCATCATAAACTTATATTTTAAATAATGCATATCTTAAGGTTTTTGTTTTCGTATAACATCACAAGGAGTGTCATGATTGATCAAATGAAAGACTGTATAAAGCCTTTGAGCAATCATAAAAAACTAATTTTCATGGTTTTAGAAGAAAGAAAACCCGACATTGTAAAAAAGAATCGGCTACTTTTAATTATTTCTCTTACTTTATTTTTGTCTAGAACTACATTTCATTGAAATTGTGTATCTTCAAAAGAGTGGCAAGTCGTTCTGAGAGAAATAATTTCATAAAGGTTTATAAGTAATCTTAAAAACTATTTTTTGTTAAAATGTACCTCAATTTCTAGTATCTGATACACTTTTTCAGAGGTACCTAGATTTGTTGCATGGCTGCATGGTCGACAGCCAAAATCAAAGAAAAGAAATTTCTGGTAAAATATGATCTTTATTTTTTCAAAAAACTTATTTTTATTAGCATTGATTTACATTAAATCAAGTAGTAAAAAAACCCAAAGAATTTAAAAAGATAATAACCAATTACAATTTATTTTGTTCAGTTTTAAGGAAAGGATTTTATTCTCTTTTTAATGTAATTTTAGATAAGAAAGTACAATGCAAGTTGCATATTGAAACTTATTAGAATGTTTTAAAAGCATTTAATTAGTGTTGCAAAAAGTGATATTTTTGTTTATTTCAGGCGGCAGAGATGGATATGGAAGATAGGACTTGGAGTTTTGGGCATTGTGTTACAACCAGAACGTTCAATATTTTCTTGGCTTAATGACTGATATTCTATATAAATTTTCATAGCGGACTTTTCGTAAGAGTACAAAATACTTCAATGCTTCAAACGGCCATAATAAAATATAACATAATGAGCAAGTTACATGTTCGCTCTTAAAATTGACTTAGTG
>CM034359.1:74419155-74466175 GCA_019925275.1 Mytilus edulis | reverse complement strand
CTGTAAAATTATATTTAATAGTCTTTCGGAACTAAACACATTTATTTAAAAAACAGTTGTTGGCATGACACGGGTTATGTTCTTTTCATATATTTTCAAGAAAGTATGATACTAAACCCCTAACGGGAGGGATTGTGCCTGATATTCATATGATGAAGACATAATTTTTCAATCATGCAGTTTAATTTAGATCTGGAGCTGGCAGTTAACTGCTAGTAGTCTGTTGTTATTTATGTATTATTGTCATTTTATTTATTTTCTTTTGTTACATCTTCTGACATCGGACTCGGACTTCTCTTGAACTGAATTTTTAATGTGCGTATTGTTATGCGTTTACTTTTCTACATTGGCTAGAGGTATAGGGGGAGGGTTGAGATCTCATAAACATGTTTAACCCTGCCGCAATTTTGCGCCTGTCCCAAGTCAGGGGGCTCTGGCCTTTGTTAGTCTTGTATGATTTTTATTTTTTTAGATTCTTGTGTATAATTCGGAGTTTAGTAGGACGTCTATTATCACTGTACTAGTATACATATTTTTTAAGGGGCCAGCTGAAGGACACCTACGATTGCGGGAGTTTCTCGCTACATTGAAGACCCATTGGTTGCCTTCGGCTATTGTCTGCTCTATGGTCGGGTTGTTGTCGCTTTGACACATTCCCCATTTCCTTTCTCAATTTTATTTCGTAGTAGTGTAACTTTTAGTAAGGATATAGGAAATATAACCATTGCCTTTTAATTAATTTTCATGAGTGCCATCTCGTTGAAAGGTAACAAATTATCAATTTGTCATGAAATGGTCAAACACTTTTATATATTTAGCCTTTTTTTGGAGTTACACCCTTCTATCAAAAATATATGATTCACCCCTGATTATCGATATATTTTTCTCGGTAGGTTCACATACTTCTGAATTATTTACATACAATTTTAATTGCAAAATGTTTGGATACTTCAATGCTCATATTTTCTTCGATTGTTAGAGTTTGAGGTAAGCGTATTGTTGTGCTACATGGGATAAGAGTGTTGAGCTACATGGGGTAAGAGTGTTGAGAGTTTGATGGGAGAACTTATTGATGAAATCTGAGTAAACGGTGGTATATTTGATTTACCTTATCATTCAACAGTTTAAAATGTAATACCAAAATGCTAGAAATCATCAAATGCTGCTATGGTTCCTAACTTTCAACAAGACAACATTCATTATACATCAGGATCATAACCAACATTCAGCTGATGAAAACCTGTGTGAGAATCCAAAGCCGAAAATATATTTTCGAAACAAAATTGTTTTACTATAAAGTGGTTGTGAATAATTGGAGGTAAAGATGTGTTAATTAATCGTCTTTGAAAGAAAAACATTTTAATTTAATAAGAAAAACACAAGTTATATTATGATATTATGGTATACTCAGCACCGTTTCCGTAGTAAATCCTAAGTTCTATTAACAAGGCTTATATAAAGATCAATGCCATTACATTGTCTTACTATATAATTGATAGTGATTGAGAGTTTTTTTTTTTTATTAATATACTTTTCTATAAACTAAACACATGGATCTAGAATCTAATTGAGACTGATCAAACAAAAGAAAAATGAGATAATTGTTTCTTCTTTTTTATCTTTGACGTTTGCCTCATTATTCAAAGTAATTGCAAATCGTAGATAACAATTATTGTAAATGGAGTGGTGCTGTATTTAATTGAATAAAACATGACATGTTTTATAAAATAAATCATACAATTTATACATCAACTAAACTCATCATAGATACATGGATTCAAATTTTATATTTACGCCATACACGCGTTTTGTCTACAAAAGACTCATCAGTGACGCTCGAATCAAAAATGTTTAAAAGACCAAATAAAGTACGAAGTTGAAGAGCATTGAGGCCCGAACATTCCTAAATGTTTTGCCAAATACAGCTAAGGTAATCTAATCCTGAGGTAGAAAAGCCTTAGTATTTCAAAAATTCGAAGTTTTGTTAACAGTTAATTTATAATTATGAACATATCAATGATAACTCAAGTCAACACAGAAGTGCTGACTATTGGGCTGGTGATACCCTCGGGGAAATAAATCTCCACCAGCAGTGGCATCGACCCAGTGGTTGCAAATAAACTCATCATAGATACATCAATAGATTTCTTCAAAATTACATTTTATAACTACAACAAAATTTAACATGTGCAAATGTTAGAGTTTATACACATCATAGGTTAAGGACACGTAGATCAGCATGTCAACGTTCAGAAATGTTTTTTGTTTGTTAAGTGAACAGGTTGTACCAGGGAACAATACATGTATTACCAATACAAAGCTCATAATTCTCAATAGACGAATACGAAAAGTGTAAATAGTTAATGTTTTAATATTATTCCTAACTCGCTTAACAAAGAACATAATTATGCAATCGACTATTTCATAATATAAAGGTTTGTGAGTCATTTTCATTGCTCCTATCGCAGAAAGGAAACACATTCACGTCATTGATTCAATTTACATTGTTCCATTTGATGATGGAATCTGTTTTTAAATGATTTTACACCATGGGATCAATGATCTCCCCTCAAAAAAAGTTTTCCTTGTATTCGACGCTATCGGGCATTTTTTGTTGTGACGTCACAATAGCAAATTTAACCAGAGGTTTAGCTACCGAATTAGACTATTTACTGGATTTGTTATCTCATAAGCAACACGACGGGTGCCACATGTGAAGGAGAAACTGCTTACCCTTCTGGAGCGCCTGAGATCACCCCATAGTTTTTGGTGGGGTTCGTGTTGTTTATTCTTTAGTTTTGTGTCATGTGTACTATTGTTTGTTTGTTTGCTCTTTTCATTTTAAGCCATGGCGTTGTCAGTTTATTTTCGATTTATGAGTTTGACTATCCCTCTGGTATCTTTCGTCCCTCTTTTAGCTAGCTATAAAACCGGAATTAATCCACAATTTTCTACTTAAGGAAATTCCTGAATAAATACAACATTAGTATACCGCTATTCTATAAAAAATAAAATGTGATAAACCATGATTCCTCCCAGATTCTATAGTTATAAAATGATATCTCATGACATCATGTGATTACAGCGGATCCTATTTAAGAAATTATACAAATGTCGGAAAATTTGAATGTAATGCAGCAAAACCTCCAAATAATAAATTAATGTTTGCGAGCTAAAATGTTATCACTAAGCCAATGTTAAGAGCGAACATGTAACTTGCTCATTATGTGATTTTTTATTATGGCCGTCTGAATTCAAAATTTTGGATTTATTTCACAAGCATTGAAGTATTTTCTACTCTTACGAAAAATCCGCTATGAAAATTAAAAAAGAATATCAGTCAATAAGCCAAGAAAATATTGAACGTTCTGGTTGTAACATAATGCCCAAAACTCCAAGTCCTATCTTCCATATCCATCTCTGCCGCCTGCAATAAACAAAAAGATCACTTTTTTCAACACTTATTAAATGCTTTTAAAACATTCTTATAAGTTTCCATATAAAACTTGATTTAATTTCTTATTTAAATTGACATTAAAAAGAGAATACAATCCTTTTCTTAAAACTGAACTACATGAATTGTAATTGGTTATTATCTTGTTAAATTCTTTGTATTTTTTTAATTTTAAAACTCATGACTACTTGATTTTAATGTTAACCATTGCTAATAAAAATATGTTTTTTGAAAAATAAATATCATATTTTACCAGAAATTTCTTTTCTTTGATAAATTTGGCTGCCGACCATGCAGCCATGCAACAAATCTCGGTACCTCTGAAAAGTGTATCAGATATTATAAATTTAGGTACATGTAAACAAAATATAACATTTAACATTACTTGTATTTATATACCTTAATGAAGTTATTTCTTTCAGAACGACATGCCACTCTTTTGAAGATACAGAGTTGCGATGAAATGTGGTTCTAGGCAAAAATAAAGTAAGAGAAATTATTAACAAGTAGTCGATTTTTATGTTACAATGCCGTGTTTTCTTTCTTCTACAAATCATGAAAATTAGTTTTTAATAATAGCCAAACAGACCTTCATACGGTCTTTTATTTGATCAATCATGACACTGCGGAATGTTAAACGAAAACAAAAACCTTAAGGTCAAGTAACAGTAAATGAACGCCGTCTATCGGATTCCGCGAAATATTGCGACGTTTTGTACGAATTACGTCCCTTTGACCAGATTTTGCAATGTTAAAATTGTTGTGTATCATGTACTGATTCTATATATACTTCGAGCATACATATGTACACTTATGAAACAATAACCATTTAGTAAACTTTTTAAAACGTTTATGGAGACTTGTATACAATTAATTTTATACAGAACAAATAAGATGTTAACAAAGATGTCAGTTTGTCTGCGTGTTTTACTTGTTAACCTGAAGATGCATAAAAAACCACACGACACTCTTTCAAGAATTTGTAGAATCATTGATATAATGTTTGTTTATATATGCGATGTTAAGCAGCAATATATGGACAGAACACGTTCTGTCGTGATATAGTACCAAAACAAGCTTTTACATGTTCCGCTGCTAAAAAACCCGTTTTTTTTTTTCAAAAGTGGCCAAATCATATATCGGAATGGAGTTAAATTGTAAACAGATGACTTACAAGATAGTCTAAGAGATCACTGAAATTGGTTACCCAAAAATGACAAAGTTCAACTATCTCTCATTAGAGTAAATATTAATAAAGATCAAAACCCTGACCACATGCAGACAGCAAAGTACGTTCTAGGATTCAAACTAGATGTTTTGCGGAAAAACTATAAACTATAAAGGACGACGGACAGACGGAAGGACGGGCGGTCAGACGGAATGACGGACGGACAGATGTACAGGGGTAGTTGAGGGGGCATAAAAAATATAGCTTCAATTACATCTTTTATTGCGTCAACTTGTATACAGTTACCCTGATGATTTCTATTTTAAAGATTTTACCATTTTTGCGTTCATGTACTTACAACGTATTTTTGTCGGAATTAGTAATTGTTTTAGATATGTATATTTGATAATGAACATACTTGTATCACATTTTTACAACGTATAATTTTCTTTTTAAATGTGCCATAAAAGAGGGTCTGATTGGGGTTTACGGAATACAGAATAATGGGCAAAAATTGCAGAATAAAATGCAAAAAAAGAAAAAAAAAAGAAAAAGTGTATAATGAGGTGCTAAAATATAAAGAATAAAAAATATTGGTAATACTAAATAAAAAAATTGTGATAATTATCCAGACTCTTACGATAAAAAGAATCTATCAATACGAAACACATAATCATCGTGCATAATCAACACGAAGAACGTTGGAAATTATTAGCATGATAACTTGAGGTTATAAAATAAAAATTACGACGTCACGAATTTTTATGGTTTTTTTTGTCAAAATGTTGGGTGTGCGTCGCTTCTACAGGGAAAAAGATGTCGGTGACCATATTTTTTTTAATATAATCTAATTCGTAAGACAAAGAAGAAAAAAATATTAATTAAAAAAAAAAATTCTATGGAGCGCTTGTCGTGATTTATACTAGAAACCGAAAATTGTAGAAGAAAAATATAGATTTACTCTATATATTCAATGCAATTTAGTACCCTCTCGGACCATTTTAAAAATGGATTTTTCTTGAAAACGAAGTCGGTGACATATACTTTTTTTTACATTTTCTAATGTATATTTTCAATATCTAATTGAGTTCTAAGTTTTAAAAAAATCTATGGACTAGTTTATTTACTGATCCTTGACCTTAAGAAATGCATTATTTAAAATATAAGGTTATGATGAGTATACAAAACGAAAGAGCAAACGTGGAAAATTTTGCAGCCTTTTTCAAAGTATACATACATTTTGAATTAATGTCTTCTACTAAGTAACGGTTATAGTGATCGATAGTTAGAAATATGTTTTCGTTTTCTCCAAAACTATATGACAAAAGCGTGACGAATATGCGTTCTGTAGATTTTAAGGTGGTATGGGAGTCTAAAATAAAAATGATAGAATTTGTTCATATTTTGCCAAAACGTAGTATCTATTGATAAATGTTCAAAAATATAATAAAAACGATAGGTCACCGCGCATTTTCTCAAGCTACAAGACGTGACAAAATGACACATTTTGTATGGATTATACAGGAAAAAACACCATTTTGTGATTAGAAACTAAACAAAATGATAGAATTGTTAAATACTTAAGGAAAAGATGGCTTTCAGACAATGTTTTGAGAATATCAAAAGAAAAGATATGGTCACCGTACGTCTTTTCCGGTTAAAATACAAAATATGAAAATTTCATGTAGAATCCTTCAGAAAATGTACTGTTTTAGAGTTACATCCCCTTCAAATGCCAATTTAAAAAAAAATTAAAAACAACCAAAAATAATCAACATTTGCAAAAATATTAATATTTATAAGTTATAATCTTATAAATTGGTTCTTTTAAATGAAAATTTACATTAAATATCTGCATTCCTGCATCAAGTTTTGCTAGCTTGATAGAAAATATGGACCTTTGATTCTCTGTTTTTTACAATCCAAGATGGAGGAAGACACCAATACCACCTTAAGGGCAACATAATATACAGTTTAAGACGCGGAAGATACAATGTACACATTCAAAACTTTAAAGTCAAAGGAAAACTGACAACGCCATTACACAAATCGGAAGACGAAGCGCAGACAAATAATAAAACAAACTTCCACCTAGAAAAGTAAAGTCTGAACAACATGTTCCCAATTGGCGGTAATTTCATGTGCAATAAAAAAATCATAAAAATCTCTGTAACTGTGGTGTCCATTATTTTACTTTCAATGCGATAGATGATATCAGCAAAGTTGCTTTACTTTGAAAGGTTCAGGGATTGACATATATTGTCTATATAGTGTAACTTGAAATTAAAGAGCAATGTCTGATTCTTTATATTTTTCTTTTTATTCGCAATAGATGACGTATGTGACATATAAAATAAAAGAACAAGTCGGTTAGAAAAGTAGCTCAAAAAATGTATGTGACAATTGGGTTAAAGGAGCACTAGCTGTCAACATTTATGCTTACCGATTTGACTCAAATACTCATATTGATTTAATAACAATAAAAAACATTTATCCACACAATAAAAAGTCTAAAATAAACATTTAACAGGGCATGGACTCTATAATATAAATCTAATTTTCGTCTCTATTTTAGTCTAGACGCCATCTAATTAACTATCGAGTTGACCTTCGAAGGTCATGTTAGCAATATTAACATCAATGTAAATATAAATAGATTAATCGAACACTTGAAATTTTATTGGGATGATAATTGTGTAATTTATATCATTACGAAATATATTTTTAGCAAACATGCGGAATGTAAGGATGTACAGATGCACATACGTACCAACATATATCGATCAATGGTTAAACTTAACATTTAAAGGACACATTAAAGGAAAGGGCACGATTTTAACTGCTACGTATCTTCAACACCATATATAAACATGTTGTTGAAGATACACTTATATCTCAACTATGCGACATCGTGCAGATGAACAGACTGATGTTGTATGCAACATATAACATTTATATATTCATAACTATTTCTTAATGTTTAATGAAAGTTTTTTAGTTGTAGCATTTTTCAATTTGAAAAACCTACCTTTGATCAGAACGTTTATACACGTGGCTAAATCTATCTCCCCTAATTCAGCTGTTCGTATTTTGTTTAGCCTAGCAATGTAAGATTCCCTTGGTTGTAACAAAAATTCAAACCGTTCCGTCAGCCTAGTAAGTTGTTGAATCCTTTCGTTGTACTCACTGTCAGACATTTGAAACTGACTGGAATGCTGTAGTTTATTTCTGATCAACCGTATTCTCTCGACATCGTCTCCAGTGTTTGTTTGAATTGATTCGTTGGGCAATCGCTGACCTCCCCATCCATTAGATGGTACTCTCAGATTTTGTCCCCTTATCTTGCTATATAAATCGGTAATATTACTTTCATCTCTTGGTTTTAGTCCTACATAGTTATCATGAAGTAACAATTCATATAAAATATCGCACATCAATTCTGTCGAAATTTTTTGAATCCGTATTAAGTTCATACTTTCGTCTGTTAACTTTGATATTTTGTCCTAAAATATTCAAAGATTAGACATAACATAATAGAACTTAATTAGTATCTTGATCCTCTATGGTTGTGATCATTAAAAAACAAATTACGGGTTTTGATATGACTCGACAAACTGTTTATCTATAAAGTGTAGATTGTTATCCATCAAAAACTGTGAATATAATTATATATTGTTCAAGTAACTAAACCTAAATACAGGGTTCGATCCCTTCTTTTTCGTGCCTTGATGGGTTTATTTATTATGGATTTTATAGTTGGAACATTGGTGAGCTAATGGGATTCATATCTGAATATAGATCAAGGCAACAGTAGTGTGCAGCTGCTCAATAGTCATAAATCAATTTAATTGAGACAAATCCGGGTCACAAACCAAATGCGAGGATAACACATCAACTGTTAGAAAAAAAACCTCTTAAAAGAGATGCATCTCACACTTGTGGTACAGCTACTCATGGTTTAGATTTTAAATGTGAACGATTCATTAAAAAACTACGACTACAGCAACAAATCCGCTGAAAACTTGTAATACAGACCTTTGTTTTTAAAGTTGATTTTGAAAAATGTATACAACATATGATGTTCATTTAAAGTTACTGAAAATGGTGTAATCAATGTAACAATTTTAAAATGTTTTTAAATGGTCCACTGAATATAGATAATAATCATGAACAACCTCAGAAGTGCGAAACAATTGAAATGTAAATTCTTATTAAAGACATTACCTCTCCTCGGTTGAAGGCCCAGGTTTTTCGGATGTTTTCTGTGGAATGAGTGTACCCATGAACATTACAATAGAATTTTTTCTCGGTGTTGACTAAGGGACCTAGTTCAACCATGCCTTCCAGACTTGTACTTTCACTAAATTGGCATTTCACTTTCAGTATGTAATTTTTCAAGGAGTCTAATCTGTATTTTCTTTGTATGTACGTTAAGTCATCTTCGATATCAAGGCGTATTCGTTGTCCTGAACAGGTTATAGTTGTGTTCCATCTCCAAATTTGCACCTGGATAGTATTTTGGTATTTGCAAAGGAATAACTTTTCGCAGCCTGTGAAATCGATGTCAAACACGCATGCGCCTCGGTATAACGCTTTCCTGGATGATGACGAACTTTCGTTGCTTAAATTGTACCTTCGAAGTAAATAAACAACAAGGTGACAAAAAAACACAGGTGGTAAAAACTCAAATTCGAAACAAAGAATAGATGTTTTTTCTTGCCCAACAAAATTATTGGTAATACTTTCAATAGCAGATGATTTTACTATGCAAGGAACACAATACAGTTTCTCATGTTCTTTCTGACGAACAACATTTGGCATTTCCACGACAATATCGTATTTTTCTAATAAGTGCATGATATGTTCTTGATTGTGTGCTAATTCTGGGTCCTTTTGCTGGAATATTGTTTGTATCATTTTCATACCTATGTATCCAGATTCTTCATAATCCTTCCAATTCAATTGTAAATTTTCTGAAATAAAGTCTCTTGCTGAAACAATACATCGGAGAGCTTTGACAAACCAGTTTGGATTGATGATTATAAAATCAGGTACATCGTCAAAATAAATGACTGTTCCAAGATCATGGTGAAATTTCAAGAACATTTTAAATTCATCTTCATCTACTATAAGACAATGCCTTTCGTCACTTATTTCCTTAATGCTTTGAAACGATAATATATTTTTACCCATTTTTCTATGCTTGTTAAGTTCATTTTCTAAAGGGATCCATTTCAAAGGCATTTCTACGCCCCAGTTTTCTTGTTGTGTTGAAATATCGTAGATATACTTTCTGATGTTTGGAATTTCTTTTCTGTAATTTTGCTCATCAGTATTAGATAGAAAGAAATGTTTCCGAAAATGTCCTCTTTTTTCATCCCTCTGCACCACGTTGTTTAGATCTTCCTGATACTTTGATTTTACACCATCTAGGTTATCCTTGAAATTAACAAGACGGAATAAGCAATATTTTTGAAGATTAATCATAAAGCAACGCTCATACACATAAGTGTGTAACATGAAATAAGTAAAAAAGATGATATTTTAATTAGTTGTTAATGGCTTTTAACTAGCTGTCAGTAACTGCGAGTACTTTCAGTTCTGTATTTAAGGATTTTTTTGTATGTTTTGGATGTATAAATATCCTGCTCCGTCCAGTCGGTGTTTTTATGCTTTGTTTTCTATATGTGACTGTCTGAAGTCAGGATCCTGTAATTGAGTGATTGTTGTTTGTTGCTGTTGATCATATATTTTGTTTGCTTATTGTTTTGTATAGTTCTTGTCTTGTCCTGTTGCACCACTGTCACAGGATGAGGTGGGAGGTTGATGTCCGCTTACATGTTTACATGCATGTCCGGTGCAAAATGAAAAAGGATTAGTGTCGAAATCGCGATATTAGATAAAGGCAACAGTAGTATATCGCTGTTCGAAATTCATAAATCGATTGAGAAAAAAACAAATCCGGGCTACAAACTAAAACTGAGGGAAACACATCAAATATAAGAGGAGAACTACGACAAAACAGAAACACAACATTAAAAGGTAACACACACAGAAACGAACTATAATATAACAATGACCATTTTCTTGACCTGGTACAGGACATTTTAATAACAAAAAATGGTGAGTTGAACCTGGTTTTATGGCATGCCAAACCTCCCGCTTTTATGGCAATGTTAAATATAACATTAAAATGACATTACATGATAGGACTACAATACAAATAAATGGGAGAACATATAGGACAGAGAAACACACGAATAATAGTTAACAAAAGGCGCCAGGCCTAAATTAAACATGCTAGACGCGCGTTTCGTCAACTCAAGACTAACCAGTGACGCTCTGATGAAAAAAGTCCGAAAGCCAAAACAAGTAAAAAGTCGAAGAGCACTGAGTACCAAAAGTTCCAAAAAGTTGTGCCCAATACGGCCAGGGTTTTCTGCCTGGGAAAAGAACATACTTATTATTTAGAATAACTCTGTGCAAACAGTAAATTTCTATAAAATGACCATACAATTGATATAAATGATAAAAACGGATAGATAAATAACCTAAACTAGCATATCAAAATTCACAGCCGCGTTAGCCAAATCGATAAACGCACAAATTTAAGTGACGTCACATTTGAATTTCTAAACATTTACCCAAAAATAGGATAGAATTAGGATAGAATTCAAGATTAGGTTTGTAATGTTGATATAACATTTATTAATTTATTAATAACAATGAAGATTACAATACTAATTAATATCAAATAGTGGTAGTGATAAAATAATTAATTTTTATTATCTAACTATGTCGGTATTTCTTCTAAATCAAACTAAACCAAATATATCGTATAAATTTAGTTGAACCAAACTAAAATCTAATAAATGAACTGGATGATTAATTATCAATGTTAAAACGACATCGTGTTAACATCGTCAACATTGTAAGAACTCTTATATATTGTTGACACAAAATTGATTGACGATGTGAACGATGTAAACCAAATCGATAAACGCACAAATTTAAGTGACGTCACATTTGAATTTCTAAACATTTACCCAAAAATAGGATAGAATTAGGATAGAATTCAAGATTAGGTTTGTAATGTTGATATAACATTTATTAATTTATTAATAACAATGAAGATTACAATACTAATTAATATCAAATAGTGGTAGTGATAAAATAATTAATTTTTATTATCTAACTATGTCGGTATTTCTTCTAAATCAAACTAAACCAAATATATCGTATAAATTTAGTTGAACCAAACTAAAATCTAATAAATGAACTGGATGATTAATTATCAATGTTAAAACGACATCGTGTTAACATCGTCAACATTGTAAGAACTCTTATATATTGTTGACACAAAATTGATTGACGATGTGAACGATGTAAACCAAATCGATAAACGCACAAATTTAAGTGACGTCACATTTGAATTTCTAAACATTTACCCAAAAATAGGATAGAATTAGGATAGAATTCAAGATTAGGTTTGTAATGTTGATATAACATTTATTAATTTATTAATAACAATGAAGATTACAATACTAATTAATATCAAATAGTGGTAGTGATAAAATAATTAATTTTTATTATCTAACTATGTCGGTATTTCTTCTAAATCAAACTAAACCAAATATATCGTATAAATTTAGTTGAACCAAACTAAAATCTAATAAATGAACTGGATGATTACTTATCAATGTTAAAACGACATCGTGTTAACATCGTCAACATTGTAAGAACTCTTATATATTGTTGACACAAAATTGATTGACGATGTGAACGATGTAAACACAAAGGTATAGACTTGGTTTACAATATAAATAGGCACTCTTATATATTGTTGATATATAATTCAGTGGTTGTCGTTCGTTACTGTATATTATGTTTGTATTTCGTTTATTCCTTTTTACATAAATCAGGCCACTTGTTTTTTCGTTTGAATTTTCATTTCGGGGTCTTTTATAGCTGACTATGCGGTATGGGTTTTGATAATTGTTGAAGACTGCACGGTGACCTATAGATGATTACTTCTATGTCATTTGATGTCTTGTGGAGAATGGTCTCTTTATGAGTTGTACCTAGTCAGCATTGTTTTTGTATCATATAAATATAAATAAAATGAAGGCACAAAGTCATACAAGATAAAGTGTATATCAAAATAAGTGTTTAAGGTTTCTAATTAAAGATTACACCTGTCTATATAAATTGATTTGATATCTTGCTTAAATTTGTCAGCTAATATTATTATTTGTAACTAAAAGATTTTCGTTGATCGTGTAAAAAATGTATTTTCGTTGATATTTGATTTCGTGGTTTTGCCAAAGTCTGCATACAACCTATAGAATATGTATACTTCTTTGAACATTTAAATTGGTAAATCACCTTTACCCAATAATTCACGAAAATTGATAACCCACGTATAAAAATGAATCCACGGTATGGAGTTTGTATGTGTTAAAAGGATGCCTGTGGGGAAAATGCCAATGACTAAACAGTCAAATACAAACCATCAAAAAAGACATTTAGACAGGTTGAGAATAAATTTTACTAAGAGGACTATCAAAAATCGAGGAACAATATTGAATATCACTTTCAAGGCGCACAGCTATAGGAAAGTCACATATTAAATTTTTGATTTTGCATTTTCCTCATTTAATTGATCAATAGAGGGGCAATGTTCAGATTTTATCAGATTTTTTGCTACACTCACAGGTGTCGCTTGTTTCTTTTTTGTAGCTTGTAAATATGATATGAACACTTTTCCACACGACAATGCTTAGTTATGGCATCTACATGTTTATTTTCATTTATTTATTAACTGGTACAGTTGGTCTTTATAGATGCATCCAATTTTTCCAGTGTTGAATTTTACGAGTGTAGAAGAACGCGGAATAAAGAAAATATAGTCAAACTGTTCTATATTTATTTCATATATTATGACCTCATGAAAAAAATATGTACTTCATATACTTAAAAAATATGTTTTCAAAATACTTTGTTTAACGAATTCGAATATATCTTTTATCTTCAAATTTTCCTCTAATTTCTTTGGAATTTTATGCGACTGTCATACAAGTGAGAGGTTTCTCTGACTATTAAACCAGGTTTGATTCACCATTTTTTACATATGAAAATGCACGTATCAAGTCAGGAATATGACAGCTGTTATTCATTCGTTTGATGTGTTTGAGACTTTGATTTTGCTGTCTGCTTATGGACTTTCCGTTTAGAATTTTCCTTTGCGTTCGTTTTTTTTGTTATTTTACTTTTCACTATCTTAACATAAAACCGTACGGAACATTAAGTTGCTCGGTTCTGTGTCATTTTGTCTCTGATTGAAAGTTTCTTATTGACAATCATACCACGTATTTTTTTTAAATATAAGTTAGACATATCTTTCAATAGTTTTTTAATTACTGTTACACTTTCCTTCGACTGAATATACGTACTTGTATTGTATCAGTGTGTGTAGTTACAACTATAATCGGAGGATTAAGAACACTGTCAGGGCATGTGTAACCAAACGTATGGATGCAGCTGCTCCAGTAGTCTATATATCCTGTAATGAAATAAGAATACTTATTAAAGGTTCAATATCAAATTTCAATATACAAACAAAGATACAAAAACTCTGAAGGAATCACATACATGCAAAGCAGAGGACCGGATGCGTTGACAGAGTTAGCATCCCCTGTTTATAGAATCATTTGCAGATTGTTTATTCCTTTCAAATGTATATAAAAAGGTCATATAATAAGTGTTTAAAAAGAAATACAGAAACATAGCATACGGAAGTCTGGAGAAAACTGTATGAAAAAAAGAAACAAACCAAGGCAGGGTTAAGGCTACAACGAAAACAACATGTCCATGGTCATCTAAGAAAATAAAAAAAAATAAAAATAACCATGACTTTTCGACTATATTGGACCGTTATTTGAATTAGCTTCATCATGAGCATCAACCAACCTTTTATCTAGGATATCATGATTGGGACCATAAGGCCTGTAATATTTCATAATCTAGGATTAATTTATATGTAGGTACACCTTCGGATAATTGGTGGTTTACGGACGATTCAAATTCGATAACAATTATCACAAATTACTTAAAAAAACACAATATTTATTGTACATTTTTTAATCATTAAATGACAATGATATTGGAAATATACATGCAAATGAATATCGTCGATCATGCATAATGTAACGGATTTCTTTTTTTGCGTTAGAAGTCTGCTACATGTGTATTTTAACGACGGTAATCGTTGCTGTATATTGATAACGAAAAAAGCAGATCAAATTATATCAATACACCAATTTCTAAAATCTAAGGTAAATTCAAAATGGTCCATACAAACTGACATAATCACACGTTAATTTTTATCAAATCAACGGAACGAATGTATAACAACTGTCTATTCCTTGCGTTGTCAGCTTCTTTTCCACTGATCAGTCCATTGATGTCATTTTTGCATCATTCGTCTCTCTTCGGGTACATGATTTAAGTGTTTCTCATATTTCAAATCATAGTACGATTGTTTAATCATCTATTGATTATGTGTGAACTGATTTTTTTAGCAGACAGGTCAACTTCCAGCTACTTGAACGTTCAAAGTTTAAAAAAAATCAATTACATGATTACTAGCTATATTAGATTTTAAACAATTATTTTACAGTTTTTGTTTTATGTTGTTTGCATATGCATATGCTATTTTCTTAATGAATTGGCATTAAAAGTACAGGCACAAGATACCAAAGGAACATTTTAACTCATAAGTCGACAATAAAGTATCAACGTCATGGCTAAAAAAGAAAAAAGACAAACAGACAACCAACAGTACACAGAACACAACATAAAAGACTGAACAAAAATAACCCCACCAAAAACTGGGGGTAATCTCAAGTGCTTCAGAAGGTTAAACAGACTCTGCTCTACATGTGGCACCCCTTGCGTTGATCATGTTAGTACAAACCCCAGTCATTAGTCTAATTCGGTATGTTGGGGAAAGGGGGACATGCTTGTAGTTTCAACCATTGGAACACATACGTTGTAATCTGTGAAACAGATATTCCATGACAGTCAACCAACTCGTTATGGCGTCAGTAAAATTAACGAATTTCATTACTTTGAACTCTCTTGGTTTAATAGCTTCCCTGTTAGCAGAAACCCTCTATTAGGGATTCCATGATAGGAAACACAAACCAGGAATATTGTACCAACTGGTAGATATAGTCCAAAAACAGTGACATATCGGAAATATAGTGATATAGTACACAAAGTTCGCATCACTGACTTGAACAATTCTGCCGTTCTTTGTAATCCGGAGGGATCATCAGATGAACTTGTTAAAGTATATAACTCTGAAATTCAAACTATCATCGATAAATATGCTCTATTACAAACAAAATACATTTTGCTAAAACCTAACTCACAGTGGTATACCGATGAATTGCATGCAGCAAAAAGAGAGTGCCGAAAAGCTGAGAGACAAATGCGTAAAACAAACATAGAGGTGCACAAACAGATTTATAGGGACAAAAGTGTACAATCAAATATACTTCTCTTGAAATGTAAAAATGAGTACTTTTCTAACAACATCCTAGAAATTGGAAACGACAAAAAACAGCTGCATAAACTTTCGAACAATATCATGGGAAATAAAGCAGAAACTGTATTACCATCACATCAGAACGAACATGCATTATCAAATAGATTTGGTGAATTCTTCGTTGGAAAAATAGATACAATTCGGAACAACCTGAGTAATTTGAACAACTCATCAACAGAAATTGATGATGCCCTTGAAGCCGATGTAAAATTCGATTGAAATCCGCTTACTTCGATTTCACCAGCGTCAACTGCAGAAGTTCGAAAGATAATCAAGAGAGCTCCGGTAAAGTCATACGAACTCGACCCAATTCCTACTTATCTCTTAAAATCGTGTCTCGACAGCTTACTACAATCATAACCAAGATAGTAAACACTTCAATGGCAGAATCGCAAGTTACTGCATTTTACAAGGAAGCGGTTTTAAGACCTTTGTTGAAAAAATCTCGTCTTGACGTTGTTTAGTTAAATCAAAGCACCAAAGGTGCTATAGGCAGTTAATTAAAAAAAACGAAGGCAAACGTGGCAGAAGTTAATATGAATATTGTGGAAGAATTGGTTTAACTTTTATCTCGGCTATTTCAAGAAATAAGAAAGTATCAAAAAATGTTTGTATTTCAATGTTTCCGCCATCCAATACTACCATTTTTTAAAGTTATTTCATTTATTTTAAATATGTTTCCTTTAAAATGAGCCTTAAATGTCTTTTTCTGAAATTTTTTATAGCCCCAGAAATAAAAAAATAACTAACAATAATTAAAGTAAATTCAACCTAGACTTATTTTTTGCATCAATTGAATTTTGTAATAAACAAGAAATAATTGTAACAGGATGCTGTTACGAAGTCTCCTTAACAAAGTTCCCATAATTTGTCATTCCCATGGTCGCCTGACATTTGGCAAAGTCTAGTACAAGTTAGTTTGGTCTAGTAAAGTGAGATGTATTTGTGACGCCTAGGAGATTGACACTGTATGTCATTCAAATCTTCTTGAAATGACAAACAGGAATATATATGGTTTAGGGGTGGGGATCTCGACCGTTTAAAAGTTCGTAAAAGTTGTTATGGGGAAAAGGGGGGGGTGATCCCCAGGGCACTCGACCTTTATTTCATTTGGTTAGTTTTAATGTCACATACAATAATATATTTTTCAGGGTAGGGATCTCGACCGTTCACAAGTTTTTTTAAAGAAGAGGGGTGGGGGTGACCTCCGTGGACTTCCCCTATATTTCATTTGATTTGTTTTATTGTCCCATACAAGAATATATATGCTGTAAGGGTGGGATTCTCAACCGTCTTCACGTTCTCAAACAGTTAGGGGTGGATGTGACCCCCAGTGACTCTCCCTATATTTAATTTGATTTGTTTTATTGTCCCATACAAGAATATATATGGTTTAGGATAGGGATCTCGACCGTTTACAAATTCTCAAACAGAAGGGGGTTGGGTTGACCCCAAGGGACTGCCCTATATTTCAATTGATTTGTTATATTGTCCCATACATGAATATACCGGTATATGGTTTAGGGTTAGGGATCTCGATTACTTACAAGTTCTCAAGGTGGTGACGCTGGGGACTCCCCCAAATTATTTTCACTTGATTTGTTTTATTGTGCCATACTAGTAAATATATGGTTAAAGGATGGGTATCGTGACCGTTTACAAGATAAAAGCACATTCTCAAATTGAATGGGGGATGGGGTGACACCCATGGACTCATTCTATATTTTATTTGATTTGTTTTATTGTGCTGTTATCATTACTAAAGACCGCGTGGGTCTATCGCTTACTGTTCTCAAGTTATAGTCTTTAGACATTTAACAAATAATAAAATCACATAGGGTTCTATAGGAAACCCCTCCCTTCTTTAGGCCCCTTAAATTTGTATACCTACTACATTTTGTAACTTTCGTTTCGTGTAAGTTAAAATTACCGCCAACTTAGACTACTTACTGCACGTGACGTCAAACAATATTCCTGCGCCTTTTTCCATTTGGGAAATATAAACGACGTGTAATTAGAGATTTTCGGCGATTACAAATTTCATACAATTGTTCTTTGACATCTTAACCAAAAGCACAGGGGTTAATAAACTACGTACGGATTTCTATTGAGCACTATTTCCAATGTGCAACTTGAATTATTTTACGTTGTTCGACGAGGATTTAAGGTTATCCTTGTCATATTTTTTGTATTCTAGAATTAAAAGTATGAAAAAGTGTCCAATTAGTTATAAATAACATATTAGCCTGCTAGATAATAACAATGGCACTTTTTTCAGCATTCATTGGGAGGAATACAAATCTAGGGTGCTAGCATAAGGCAGCTTAACTGCCGTAAAACTATAGTCCCGTTTCGAACTTGCCTTTTACGTCAAAGATCTTGGAAAAGGTAAGTGAAACTCGATTCGAACAGCATCTGGAAGCAAACTCACTTGTCGACAACAATCAGTCAGCATATCATGCTTGTCATTCGACAGAAACAGCTTTACTACGGGTTCACCATGATATAGCATTGGCACATGATAGTAACTGTTGTGCGGTACTTTTTATGCTCGATCTATCCGCTGCATTCGACACTATCGACCATCCAATCCTGATCAATCGGTTAGAATACTCGTACGGCATAACTGGCTCAGCGCTGTCGTGGGTGAGATCATATCTTGATGTGTTGCAATTGGCTCCGTATTGTCAAATGTAATAAACATTAAATATGGCGTTCCGCCAGGTTCGGCCTTGGGACCCCGATTTCATTGTATTTTTGCAAAACAGATCAGTAAAATATGTCGGCGACACAACTTTAGCTATCATGGGTATGCTGATGTCACTCAAGTCTATCTAGTTATCAAACTATTCGATAATTGGGACAAAATTTCTTAACGTCTAGAGACTTGTTTAGCTGACATAAGCAAATGAATGTGCTTAAACATGCTGAAACTGAACTAAGACAAAACATTCTTACTTTTTTATTACTGTTCTGTTTCCTTTTTATATTTGTTCAAAAATTTATTTTATTCTTATTGCATTGATTGTTTTAATGATTAACACCTCTTTTAACTGCATTTATTGTTTTCTGTTAAGCGCTTAGAGTAATTTAAACTAGATAATGCGCTATATTAATATTGTTAATAATAATAATAGTAAATAATATAATATACTCCGTATGCAGGCGTTGCTGGAATGTTACTACATAGAAATGGAAAGTTCACAATAGGGAAGCTTAAATTATCTCTTTTTTTCGTAAAGTTTCGTTTTCATCTGATCCTCATTGTCAACTTCTAGATGGTAGTCCAGATATGAGGCAGACTTAATTGTATCTGGTGTATCCTTTATCTCAAGTTCAACATGTTCACCAGATTTTGAATTATTTAGTGCGAAAACATCATCAATATAGCGATGGTAAGGTTGAAGGATACTGCTAACGTTCTTTCTTCTCTTGTAAAAAGTTCCTGTATGAAGTCAGTCTCATATAAAAAAGGAACATGTCGACAAAAAGAAGATGACAGTTGTTAACAATGGAAGTGCCGACTATTTGTCGAAAAACACGTCCTCCAAACATAACATATATGTTGTCAATCAAGAAACCGAGCATCTTGATATAGTCAGTTTCAGATATATTTTTTATTTGAATCAGAGTCATTTTTACAAAGTACGATTCATCTCTTCCTAAGATAAGATATTCATCTTTATGAACAAGGTAGGACCAACTCTTTTAATTTGTATTTTAGTTTAAAACGGGGAATGCTTGTGTAAAGTGTAGAAAAGTCATGTGTTTTAATACTATTGCAAGATGAAACAGTCTTAGATTTTATATATTTATTCAACAAGATCTGCAATATCTATATTTGATTCTCAACAATAGGTAGTCTCACAAGAACTATGAAGCCCAGGCGTAATGCTTGATAACATTTATGTTGATAATTTAATTTAGAAAGAGATTCGTGTAGCACTTGGAAGACCCAGTTATTTAATGTTTGTAAAGACACAATAACTTGAAATATCAACATCCGAATGATACTCTCTTTAAAAAGCAGTCCACCTTATAATCATCCATAGTGTAGGATATTCATCTGCTATTGTTAAATTGATTCAACTTAATTCAGAATTGATATAAATGGCAATTTGCACACAAAAACTCAAGCTGTTGCCTTGGAAACGACCCTTCCTAGCAACAAGGTGTTTAATGGACTTAAAAACCCTAAATTTGCTGATTTAGTGTCAATTATAAGAACCTTTGATGTATACCAGACATTAAAGTAGATTGTTCTGACATAGGTTTGTACATAAAAACATTGTTTCTCTGTTTCACACGAAACTCTGACATTACTGTTCTCGTCTTTTGTTAGATTTATAAAGAAACATTAAAAAATATGATGGTAACTATGTTTTTCGGTTATTGTCCCCAAATAAGACTTAATAAAATGATTCGCTGAGCGCAGCCTGATACGACCGCAGAGGTCGAACCCTGAACAGTTGGAGCAAATTTGGACACACTATTCAAGCTTGATACTGTTTGAATTTTGATTGTGATAAAATTTTGACATAATATACATGTAGGTTTCTGACACTAAATAAATGTGGCCAAAGATTTTAAAAATCCATTGCGCAATACTGTGCATTTAAAGATTTCTTCTTGAAAATATTCAAAAATGTTGAAAAAAAATTTGAACCCCTTTAAAGAATTGGAACCCCCTCTTGGAGCAATAACCCCCAAACTCAATCCAAGCCTTCTCTTTGTAGAATATAATCTTGTGGTACAATGTCAGAGAGATCCTTACACTAACACGCAAATTATTGTCAAGAAACTACAAAAATGCTTGTTTTTGGCCCCCTTATTCCTAAACTGTAGGTACTATAACCCCCATAATCAATCCCAACCTTCCTTTTGTGGTGGTGAACCTTCCTGTAAAATTTCATAGAATTCCATTTACTTAAACTTAAGTAAATATCCGGAAACCAAATACGTCTCCGGACGTCGACGACGACGACGATGACGACGACGCAGACGCAAACGACGACGGCTACATTATGGCATTATGCGAACCCCAAAAAATTTTTGCGGTCGTATAATAAATAAGCCTTATCACCTGGTTCGTAAGAGTAACACGAATGGTGCCACATGTGGAAAAGGATCTGCTTACCTTTTCGAAGCAACTTAGACCACCCCTGGAATTTGGTGTGACTCGTGCTGCTCGGACTGTAGTATTCTATGTTGAGCTTGTATACTGTTGTCTGTCTTTTGGTCCTTTTTTGCATGGCGTTATCAGTTCATTTTCAAATTATGAGTTTGAATGTCTATTTAACATCTTTCGCCTGTCTTTTATACCGAATATATAGTCGCTGGCGCCTTCTTACAGAATAAATTGATTGGTGAAAAGCTCATATTGACAGGTGGATACCGTTTCGTCACTTGTTTTCATATTTTGCAATTCTTTTATAATTTTGCGCGATTAAAATAAATAAATGGAGAATGTGTCCCAATGGACACAGATGAGGCCCCCGCTTGCATACAAAATTATAAAGGGATATAAATCAAGAACGATAAAAGTGACGCTACCCAAATTTGTACTTGAACTGAATTTTGTGGTTATCAGCATTGTGTATAAGTTTCATAACATTTGGGTGAGGCAACTTAAGTAAGAATTAAAATTGGAGTTATCTTCCTTTTTCCATAATTGTAGTTGATTCAACTTTAATTATGAACAAAGGAAGATAACTCTAATTTTAAAAATTAATTTTAACAATTACATCATTGATAGTTTAAGAACAGATATTAGATTCCTATTTTTCTATTTGTAAAGGAGCATAACTCTAGAACGGTTGAAGTGACCCCACTAAAACTCAATCTCGATCTGTATTTTGTGGTAATAAGCATTGTGTATAAGTTTAATAACATTTGGTTGAGGCAAACTAATGTTAGAAAACGGAAACAAAAAAATCAGCATTTTTTCATTTGTAAAGGGGCATAACTCAACAACTGTAACTGTGACGTCACCGAAATTGAAACTTGATCTGTGTTTGTGATAATAAGCATTTTGTGTAAGTTTCATAACATTTGGTTGAAGCAAACTAAAGTTAGAGAACGGAAACCAACTTTGGGACGTACGTACAGACGGACAAGGGTAAAACGCTACGGCGGGAGCATAAAAATTCGGAATCAAAGAAATATCTGTCTTTTTGAAACTGTTGTATGCAACTGATTGTAAGTCTTCGACGGCGAATATCATGTCAAACGCATACATCCTAGTATAGAGAACAATTTATCATAGCATTCATGTCATGCTCTTTATACCTTAGACTTTATGTTTCAGATTAGATACACGTGTAAAGGCTAAGGTTACAAAAATGAAATTCTTAAGAAATTTTTGTACAAAAGGTTTCAAAGGTTCAATAAGCATGTAAAACAACTTGAATGTGTATATTATACCTGCAACATTTTCCATTGGCTGTTCTAATACATCCATAAAGTGCCCACTCAAATTCTTTCTTGAGAGATCCCCTATTGTCTTTGTAATATCTGTTACGAGCAAAACGATGCATGTACGTGACAGGAATAGTTGATGTGTTGGATAATACTCAGTATGTCCGGCGAAATCCCAAAAGGAAACGCAAGCTAGACGTCTGTTGAAAGGCTTGACAGCATAAACCTGCGAAAGACTCTCTTTCCAATGAAAATCATTTCCAGTTCTTGACATCTCTTCTGCAGAAGATTTCATGTTGTCTGATGTGTCTGCTTTTGTTAGTTTGCAGACAGCATGAGTATCTGTGTTTGATGTTTCTTTTCTTCTGTCCAATACTACATCAGAATTACTTTTAGGCTTAACATTTTTAAGCTTTTGGCCAAGGCGTGTTATTCCACTGAAATAATCTTCTGAAAAACAATATTACAAATTTAACACATGACATGGGTAAAATCTCTTTGTTTTTACTGAGCTATAATCTGGATAATGCACAGCAAAGGTGTGCCTCAGATATACTGCACAGTTCAAATCTATTTTTACCTTTAGGGGCGGTTCCTAGATTTTGAAAGGGGCGCTATTCTATCAAATTAAAAAAATATATCACCGAGTGCAGCGAGACTAAAAACAATATTGACGATTTTAAGGCAAAACACGATACTTTGTCCAATCCTAGGGTGAACGACATGTTCGTCCCCACCCCGAATCCGCCATCTGCCTTGAAATTACGACACAATTGAACTTTGTACAAACATCGTAGTTTCAAAATAGGAAAAAAGAAAGGTTTCTCATTCTTTTTTTTACATCTTAGCTTGAACATAAAATGTTTTATTATATTTTGCGTACAACATAAATCTTAAATCAGTGTTTTAAAGTTAAAACATTTTTTGGTAATTTCCGCCAAAAAAGAAATGTATCTAAGAATATCCGAATAAAAGAAATCTGATTTGGATTAGTTTTAGACTCAATAGAATTTATAACGACTTTTTGAATATCTATTCCCCATATTTTTGGATCGAATTTAAAGGGGATCATATTTAAGTTTGTTTGAAAACAGGGTGATTAGCTGGAGATCAATCAGACTTCATTTAGATGGACGTGTCTTAAAAATTAATACAGTAGATACAAAGAAATTTGGGGAAGGGGGGAGTAAACATTGGAAAGAGAAACGTATTTTCCGTTATTCAACATTAAAAATTTAGGTAATATAACTAACATCTTCCTCGGTTTATCTTTCTCTATTAAAGCATATCATTGATGGAAAGAAATTCAAAAGCAATTAATCTAAACTCAATAACCCTTCCGGTTATGATTTTATTTTCATACAACGATTTGAAAGTACTCAATTTGTCAAAGTCTTAAACGTCACTTATTAAATAAAAATGGGAATAGATTTAACAGAAACATTAAAAAAAAAATCTACCATTAAATCGCAATTTTACAATAAGTCTAAACCCCCAAAAAAGTTATCAATTTGAAACTTACCAATGAAAGTCGTATTTCCCCCTTCTTTACCCTACAATAAACTTTCCTAGGATTCGTGGATTGCGGAACATCGTCCACATATAAAACGTTCACGTAAATTAATGACGTCATGTGTTAAAACAGTTATTGGCCAATCAAATCGGTATATAGAATTTAATCTGCACGCGCTCAGGATGACCCTTTAACCCGAACTCCTACGTCGTTCGGGTTAATAAGGGTCACCTGAGCTGTGCAGATTAAATTCTATATACCGACTTGCTTGGTCAATAACTATAACTTAATTCAATAATAAAATCGTCAAAGATACGGCTTTAAATTGTGCACACAAGACGCGTGTTTCATCTTTAAAAGATTCATCAGTGACGTTCGAACAAAAATATATTACAAATGCCAAGTAAAAGAAAATTGAGGACATACAATTCCGAAAGAATTTACTAAATGCAGGTAAGGAAATCTTTTCCTAGGGTAGAAATTCTAAGTATTTCGAAAAATGTCTTAATTTTTTCATCGCTACGTAGCTAAGATTTACTTTTGTTTAAATCTTAATATAACGAGCTTCTAAAGCAACTATCTCGATAAATATTGATGCAGTTATTTGCATACATATCTCAATTGACAAAATTGAACAATTTTTTTGATATACAATTGTAGTTTATAAATATATTTTAATCCGTATTATTACCTACGCAAGCAAATATTTATCACGAGAAGAGTTACTTTTAAATTAATATTGTTTCTACTTCACGCACTGAACATGTGCTTGACGTAACACAAGTCATATTTGTAAGATATAAATCAACTAAGTCTTCAATCGTCTGTCATAAGAAGCTCAAAACAAAGAGGTAACGACCGCCGTCCTATTATCACCATCCCAACGTTGCTTATTATGCAAATTATCCAATTAAACTGGAGTTCAGGAAAAGCACGTAATTCTTTTTTATCTATATAATAATAATAACAATAAAGCGCGCGATATATATAATAAAAAAT
Source organism: Mytilus edulis (assembly GCA_019925275.1). NCBI lineage: Eukaryota > Metazoa > Mollusca > Bivalvia > Mytilida > Mytilidae > Mytilus > Mytilus edulis. Next base: position 74,441,013 of record CM034359.1, on the reverse strand, counting down.
ACTCCGTGGCGCTGTACATTCAGCATGGTATTTAAAACAAATCAAAGACAAAAGCATAAAACGTACACTGTGTCGGATTCAAATACTGAAATCAAAAATGCCTACCATGAAATAAAAGGTCAATACGAAAATACATGATAAATTTTTTTATTAAAAGTTAACAATTTATAGCCTATACTCATGCAAAACAAGCAAAAATCCTAAAAAGGAATACAAAAAATTGTATTAGAAGTTGACACAAAACAAGTAAAAACCCGTAAAAGAGAGGGAAAAAAATCTGATTAAAAAGCAATGCGATAAAAATGGGTTTTTAGCTGAGATTTAAAACACTCTAGGGACTTTCATTTTCTCAAACTGTTCGGGAGATTGTTCAAAAGAGATGCCGCTGCCCAATCAAATTGTCTTTCACCGTACGTCATCGTCCGCACTTTTGGAACGGTAAGTAGTTGTGTAGAAGAGGGGCGAAAGATACCAGAGGGACAGTCAATCTCATAGATCGAAAATAAACAGACAACGCCATGGCTAAAAAAATAAAAAGACAAGCAGACAAATAATTATACACAACACACACCATAGAAAACTAAAGACTGAGCAGTATGAACCCAATCGAAATATTGGGATGATCTCAGGTGCTCCAGAAGGGTTAGCAACTAACTCAACACGTATATTTATACGACCAACGATTTTACGTATTAAAACATGTATGGGTAGCCTGTCATGATACATAGAGGAGTAAATACCTTTGATGAAACACCATTCTGTTGTATCCAAATCAACTCCACAAGCATTAACCTGTATATCCAAGCAATCCGTTGAAACAACATCTTTTATGTCTTTATCTAACAGCCTATGGACCAAACAACTTTTACCAGCCCCCTGTTCTCCAACAACAACAACTCGTACATAATGTCTTTGCTCACTTCCTGTTTCAACCAATTGTCTAAAAAGCTCGATCTCGTTTACACTAAAATGCAGGAAATAGTTGTTCGATCCTGAAAAATTAAAAATTGACAAGCTAGTGATAAAGAGGCATTATTTGAAAGAAGGATCAAAGTGTTGTCACAACTGATTCATGATACTAGCTAAGGCATGTACTGTTGGTTAGATATTGCTGTTTATGACAATAAAAAAAGACAAAAAGAGATATAAATCATAAATAATCATTCTTAGTATTAATTCTATTTTAATCCTGTTAGACACATATAATTGAAATCAGGAGTATTTGTGAGATCATAGTTATTATAAATCGCATAATACACTGTGTCTAAAATATATCTAATTGGAGGTCAAAGAACTGAATAACAACTCAGCAACACAAATATCCAAAAATATTGACCTGATATTTTTGTTGACAATTGATGCATAAAATAATGCAACTATTATACTTTTGCTAAGGTGTCAGAGTTATAAGCCAAAATCTGCATTTTACTCTTATGTTCTATTTTTAGACATGTCGGCCATTTTGGTTGGAAGGCTGGGTCATCGAACACATTTTTAAAATACCCTTATGATGATTGTGGCAAAGAGTTGGCTAAATTTGTCTCAGTAGTTTCATAGCAGATGAGTTTTTTTTAAAAGATTACGAAAAATTGATAAAATTTGACTGTAAAGGCAATAACTCCTTAAGGATTTAATTGACAATTTTGGTCTTGTTGACTTATTTTTATATCCTACTTTGTTTAACAGTATTGCTGTTTACAGTTTATCTTTATCTATAATAATATTCAAGATAACCAAAAACTGCAAAATTTCCTTCAAATTACTAAATCAGGGGCCGCAATCCAACAACGGGTTGTCTGATTCGTCTGAAAATTCAGGGCAGAAAGATCTCAACCTGATGGACATTTTTACTTATTGTAGGATTTGCTCTCAATGGTTCAGTTTCAGAGATATAACCCAAAACTGCATTTTACCCGATGTTCTATTTTAAGCCCTGTCGGCCATGTTGGTTGGCAGGCGGAGTCATTAGACACATTTTTTAAACAAGGTACTCTAAGTTTGGTTGAATTTGTCTCAGTAGTTTCAGAGGAAAAGGATTTTTGTAAAAGATTACAAAAATTTACGAAAAATTGCTAAAAAGGTACTATGAATGACAATAACTCTTTAAGGGGTCAATTGCCAATTTTGATTATGTCTTACTTTGCTGAACATTATTGCTGTAAACAGTTTATCTCTATCTATAATAATATTTAAGATATTAACCAAGAAATGCAAAATTTCCTTTAAATGACTAAATCAGGGGCAGCAACCCAACAACGGATTGTCCGATTCATTTGAAAATTTCAGGGCAAATAATTTTCAACCTGATAAACATTTTTACCCGTGTCAGACTTAAACTTTTTTTATGTGACTTTCAAAATCAAATTGTTTACCTGTTTGGTCATTGATTGCTTTTGCCAATCGTCGAATCCATTTTTCAGGAGGACTGACTGCAGGAAGGTAAGTATATCTTTTCATTGTAACAGGAAGGTCACACTCATCAAGCTTTAAGATTAATGGCTTGTAGCCTCCTTCTTGTATGTTTAAAATCTCTGTAACGTTGAACTCAAACTGGCACCATTCACTTGCTCGGGACTTTTCCGATACCAAAAACACAACTTTAACCGATCGTTCAATATTGTGGACGATATTATTAACAATTAAATCTCCAGGAATGAAGTCTCTTTCGTGGAGGCAGCATTTAAAACCGTTGCTCCGTAGCATTCTGTCTATCTTCAGTGCAATTAACCGATCTGGTTCAACAGTCATATACGATATGAAAATATGAAATTCTTTATCTATTGGTAAAGTAAAGGGAACTATAGAGAAGAAATCAATAGTTTCCTCTGGTGTGTCAAAGTTGTCGCTAAACATGTAGTTCACATTTTCGTTTTCTTCAGTCATCATGAATTTTAACTGGAAAAGAACATATTAATTCATTTTTAATTTATGAATAAAATAAACGTCGATACATTATATATACGCAAGCTCTTAATCACACGAATCGAGACAATTCGGGAATTAATTTAATACAGACTACAAAAATATTCCAACAACATAGAATTCCCAAACGGACACATGAAAATGTGACTTCATGTAAAATGATCACTACATGTATCTTGGTTTCTGACTTCTGACAGTGGGACAAAAATGTGATGGACTCAAACTACTTAAGACAGCTAGACATTATCCAAATTTTAGTAAGTAAAATAACGAAAAGTCCAATTAAACTGGAGTTCAGGAAAAGCACGTAATTCTTTTTTATCTATATAATAATAATAACAATAAAGCGCGCGATATATATAATAAAAAATACTCCGTGGCGCTGTACATTCAGCATGGTATTTAAAACAAATCAAAGACAAAAGCATAAAACGTACACTGTGTCGGATTCAAATACTGAAATCAAAAATGCCTACCATGAAATAAAAGGTCAATACGAAAATACATGATAAATTTTTTTATTAAAAGTTAACAATTTATAGCCTATACTCATGCAAAACAAGCAAAAATCCTAAAAAGGAATACAAAAAATTGTATTAGAAGTTGACACAAAACAAGTAAAAACCCGTAAAAGAGAGGGAAAAAAATCTGATTAAAAAGCAATGCGATAAAAATGGGTTTTTAGCTGAGATTTAAAACACTCTAGGGACTTTCATTTTCTCAAACTGTTCGGGAGATTGTTCAAAAGAGATGCCGCTGCCCAATCAAATTGTCTTTCACCGTACGTCATCGTCCGCACTTTTGGAACGGTAAGTAGTTGTGTAGAAGAGGGGCGAAAGATACCAGAGGGACAGTCAATCTCATAGATCGAAAATAAACTGACAACGCCATGGCTGAAAAAAGAAAAAGACAAACAGACAATTATAAGTACATAAAACACAACATATAAAACTAAGACTAAGCGTCTCTTTGACACATTCTCCATTTCCATTCTCAATTTTAAGCAACACGAACCCCACCAAAAACTGTGGGGGATCTCAGGTACTCCGGACGGGTAAGCAGATCCTGCTTCACATGTGGCATCCATCGTGTTGCTCATATTATTACAAACCCGGTAAATAGTCTAATTCGGTAGGTCACATTCGTGAAAAGGGAACGGGATTGTAGTTACGACATAAGAAACAAATCCGATATCATCTGTGAAAAGGATATTTCATAACGGTCAACCAACTCGTGACGGCGTCCGTAAAATTTACGAAGGAATGATTTCAACTTCACCATTTGGAATTCTTGGTTTAATAGCTTCCTTGTGAGCAGCAATCCTCTATCAAGGAAATCATATTAGGAAATACAAGCCCGGGAATATCGTATCAATTGGGAGATATATACTCCGTATGCAGGTACTGCTGGAATGTTGCTACATAGAAATGGAAAGTTCACAATTGGGAAGCTAAAATCATCTCTTTTGTCGTAAAGTTTTTTTTTCAACCGACCCTCATTGTCAATTTCTAAATGTAAGTCAAGATATGAGGCAGAATTAACTGTATCTGTTGTATCCTTTATCTCTAGTTCGATGGGATAAATGCGTTCAACATAGTCACCAAATTTTGAATTATTTAGTGAGGGAACATCATCTATATAGAGGAACGTAAAGTTAAAGGATATTGCTAACTTCTTATCCTTCTTCCTAAGAAGTTCCTGTTTGAAGTCAACCTCATAATAATACAGGAACAATTCGGCCAAAAAAAGGGCACAATTGGTTCTCATGGGAATGCCGATACGAACGTAACAGATATGTTGTCAATCAAAAAAAATCAAGCATCTTGATAATGTCAGTTTCAGAGAATTTTTTGTTTGAATCAGAGTGATCCTTTACAAAGTAGGATTTATTCCTGCCTAAGACAAGATACTTGTATCTACGTTGGCCATTCTGTTTCATGAAACAAAGCAATACCAACTCTTTTAATTTGTCTTTTAGTTTGGAATGAGGAATACTTGTGTAAAGTGTAGAAAAGTCAAATGTTTTAAAACTATTGCAAGATGAAAGAGTCATAGATTGCATGTACTCTAAAAGATCGTTGAAATGTTTTAGTATCCACGTCTGCTAGAATAGGCAGTTTCACAATAACTTTGAAGCCGGGCTTTGATTGCTGATAAAACCGATGTTAATAATTTAGAAAGAGGTTTCGTGGAGCACTTGGAAGACCCATCGATATACCGTTGTTTGTAAGGACACTTTTGTAGTTTAGGTATCCAATACAGTGATGGAAGATCCAGTTCTTCATCTTTGGTTGAAATTCCAAAGGAACAGAGAACAGACCTATGATTATCCAGGATTTCCTCTTTGGTAAGTGTCGTGAGGGTATATAATATGTTGAGTTTCCAAGTGAATTGTCAATACCTAATTCATTTATCAAGCAGTTTATGTAATGAGATGTACACACACAAACGATGTTATTTGGGGCTTTATCTGCGGGGACAACAACATATTTGGCATGGAGGTAGAGCTTGAACGGAGAGATCGGTTTGGCACGTGTAAATTGATTAGTTCCCGAATATAAGCAGGGCCAAAGCACAGTATACATAAGTACGTATTTTGTATTGTGGTCTGTATTGGACGGATAACCAATGTAAATCGGCAGGTATCGTAATATGTTCATGTGTTCCTGTCCTGGTGATAAGACGAGCTGCTGTATTCTGTACATTTTGTAATCTGTTCATCGTAGTCTAGCAGTAAATTATTTTTATATCTTTATATTTTTATATTTTTATATTTTTATATTTTTATTTTTATATTTTTATATTTTTATTTTTCTATCTTTATATTTTTATATTTTTATTTTTGTATTTTTATATTTTTACATTTTTATATTTCTTATATTTTAGACAACAACAAAATGCGAGAGAAAATAATAAAATAAACAAGCGTAATAAGAAATTTAACCATATAAAATGAATACAGCATCAAAGAAAGATTGTAACAACTGATACTAAAAAAGTATTCTGCTGACACAGATATCATGCCGTCTTGTAATCGAATATCTTCGTCAGTGCTACTGAAACTATTTTATACTGCAACGTAAGGAACAGTCATTAGAATCACGATCTTAAGCAATGCCCAAAGTACATTGGTATAAAAAAAAACAGATTTGTTGATCGTTCCAAATTATAATATGAATTTCCTACGAAAATAATTCACTGCCCGACTCACAAATTATACTTATTTTAGCCGCACTTCTGTAATGCCTAATAACAAAACTTGTATACCCGCTTATCCTATCGACCTCATTTTTAGGTGCCGATCCTAAAGATTGTTTTGTCCTTTTTGAACTAGAGTTATTAACATGATTAAAGTCAGACTGTTTTCCATGTTTACATCAATGAAAAAATGAAAACTTCAAACAGATTGTGGGGCTGGCTTACCTATCTATTTTAATTTTCAGCATAATTTCGGAAACATAAGTATTTTATTTTATTTTAATAAGACATAAACAAGGAGCTACATTACCAAAGCTCCCTATTCTGTTTCTATTTAATCTGTGATGTACAAAACTTATTATCATGCATTTGACATTTTAAATACAAATAATTACTCGCATATTAAAAAGAAGAAAAAAAAAGACTATATTGAAATATTGAAAATCGTTTCTCTGCATGCCGTTGTTCAAAAGTATTTAGGACATTGATATGAGTATTATAGAATTTACAACAAAAATAATGAAGGTGAAAATATTGACGACAACCAGGAAGTCATACACCTAATCGCTATTTATTCCATTCCGGATAAGTTCTAAAATTACACAACTTTTTCACCCAGTTGAAGCTATCTGGGACCCTGTTGAAACAATGCACCATGCATGATACTTTTTAATGAGACCTGTTTAAACTACCGTAAATACCTCAACAAAATATTTTTTTACTTCAATTTTAATTTCGAAAAAAGTGGATCATACTATATCAAAGTTTCTTGATGATCACTTTCTAAAGTATTTTCTCCCTCAGCTCACTACTGATGACCTCCATTTTTCGGCCGGTGACCCAAACAGGAAGTTGTATAAATGACTGTTTTTCCCGGAATGGACTAAATAGCGATAAGGTGTATTGAAGAATCATTGAAATATCAACGTTCAATTTCCAAAAAAGGCCTAACTTCATCATCACAAGTACCGAAATGATCCCATATTAACCATGTTCATTGCATGTTAGCATTTGAATATCTGGTATTACAAAAATAATAATAAGACAACTCGATATCCAACTGACGTAAAATTAGGTTTTACGACTTCAACTTTTATTCTTCGTTTAATCAAGTTATTTTGCAAGAACGAAATAAAGAAAATATCTCGACCTTACCTGTGGGGGTTTAACTAGATCTACCTATTTATAGATACGTTGATTCACTCGAGAAGATAATAACAATTTTCCCTCAAAATCATTGGCCAGTAAATCTTCGGTTGTCAAAAGTACTTCCAATAACTAGTTTCAAGATATTTGTCCTTCTGACAGACAAAGCATTGTCATTTGTTTACGTAACAAGAATGTAGCAAGAAATGTAAATAATCATGAAGAACGCATTGCTAAAATGTGAACATATTGTCACATGACAATAATAACATACGTGTTCTGCTTGGTGGTCATTTATTGATCGATGTATTTTTCGAGACCAATCAGCATTTTAGATTGTGTAAATTATAAAATATAATCAAACCACAACCATTGTACATAAGTCTTAAAATAAAAAAATTTTCATTATAGTTCCCAATGTATTTATAGCACTCTTAACTAATAATTATAAGTAAATTTAACTTGAGACCATTTTAATTCTTATTTGTAAACATATGCAGTTGTCTCTTAAAAAATTTTCTTACAACCCAGCATATATGAATTATTATATATCTTTTAAAACTTTATGATGACAATCCTATGAATTAATTATGATATTTATCATTTAGTGATTATTATAACCAAATTCAGTCATCTGTATATAATTATTTGTTTCCTTATGTTTTAAGGTGTACATAGTTGCTAAAACTATACCCTTTGGGTAGTGCTCCACAATTAATGGAGGAATATACAAGAAACTGAACTGAACAAAATATAATCATATACCTAATAATATCCACATTCATTGATTAAAATAAAAAAAAAATCTATAAAGATGAATAGAATACTTTTCTTTATTTACATATGCCAGTGATTTGAATATATATTTATAGGTGGCACGGTAGTATTTCCTGGCCTATTAGGGGACGACCATTAGATATTCGGGGGGGGGGGGGGGGGGAGGAGGGGTAGGCGGATTTGTTTTTGATTGGATATTTATTTTTGTAAACTAAGAGGACAGATTATACATTTTCTGCACTATTGAAGCAAGATTTTTCATTTTCATAAAGCAAGGGACTGATTATTCATTTTCGCAACTATATAAACGTACAATTTTTAAATGATTTGTTTCTTATAAATAATACATGTATAGTCAAGTCATTATGTACCATTTAATCAGAATTAATCATTATCCTCTGCAGAAATGTATCTTTTATATTGCCAACTGTAAATACATAGTATTAAAGTTTGGTTGTCTCTTTTAAAAGTACTTGCAAACATATAACGCCGAGCAGATCGAGGCAAATTTTTTTTGAGGGTTTTGGAACCACTGAAGGCCTAAGAAGCTATAGAACAAATGATGCAAAATCATGCTATCTGGGTGTTCCGAAGACCCTTTCTTAATCTGAAAATGCAAATTTTGTTTTAATAATTTTTTAACAATACTTTGGTCTCAAAGCAAAATGTATAAATTCAGTGTAAGACTAAGACTTAAGTTTCTAGGGACAACATCAAAAGCCCAATGTGCATGATGAACCAAAAATGGAATTCACATAGTTAAGTCTGTGGCTGCTGGTTTTTTTTTTAACTCATGATCAAGTTCATAACAAAATCACTAGATTACAAATGGAATGCAGCACTAACAGAATACAAAATGAAAGAAGGGCAATCAATGAACAAAAGACAAATAAATAAGAAACATTGATCCCGAAAAGTCAAGGCGACGTCTGAGGGAAAACTGATCTTGCTTCTTGCAAAGCACTGGCTGTGAACACAATTAAATGGAGACAAGTGTTTGGTTTTAAATTTTTCTACATGAGGCATTTGCCTCAATGTAGTTACGGCCCTGTTAAAAAAAAGTGAGGTAAGGTTTCCTGAGACATTATACCTCAAGTTGAATGAAACCAATTTTCAGACATTTCAAGTATATTTAAATAATATTTATACTTTTTTTATTAAAAAATTTGGGAATTGTTTCCTGATTTTTTTGGGAAAAAAGATGAATTTATGAAGAATCTTGTGCCATCTCATACTTTCGATTAGACCTGCTGAGTTATGTATTTTCAATACATTGCTAGTCAAGTTATTTATTTTCAAACTACCACAGAACAAACCATTTATTTTTGTGATTATCAAGGCTGAGTTATTTATTTTCAAAATCCTCCTGCCCCCCTCAAAGAATATCAAATGGTCGTCCATTAAGGGATAAAGATAGCCTTTTTAGAATTTTCACCACTTTCTAACACTGCAAAATATTTTGCATTCACAGTTAACTGAGGTACTTTCATTTTACTATTCAGAAATGAATTTGAATGGTATCATAACCGTTAACTTTTTTTAGCTATTTTTAAAAATCTAAGGCCACTAGTGCTTTTAGGTCTTTTATCGTGCAGTGAATACAAAATTTAAAAAAATCTCAAAAATTCATTTTCATCTGTATGTAAAATTATTTCATATTTTTCTACACCTGATTTATCCCTCAGATTGGGAAAGTATGTTAAGTTGATACTGTATTTTTTGTCCAACCACACTGTTCAGATACATTGACTAAGGTAGGGTAAACAATAGAGCAACCTAAATACTGGAATGCAAATACTACTGTGCTACCTTAACCAAGACATTACAAACTTTAAATCAGTTATGACACTTATGATGCATAGACTTCTTACTATGAAACATATTACAATAAAGAATACTAGTCTACACTTATTTTTTACCAAAAAAAAGTCAAAGATTACACCCCCACCCCAGCTGGCAGATTTTCACCTTTTTTCATCTTACCATTTTTACTTATGGATTGACCAAAACCCAAATATATGATGTTTCAAATCAACACAGAAGTCAAACATGGTGATTCAGGAGGAATTATCGAATTGCCAACTCTATTTATAGTTAATTTGACTGAAAGAAACAGTTTAAAAACCAAATCATGAAAATGATATTAAAGTCCATTCCACATTTTACAGCATGCCTTACATTTCTTTAAGCATTTCCAGACTATGAAGGCAACACAACACGACTCTTTAGATGGCAAATAACTATTATTCATTTCAGTGCATTAATGTAACAATGACGCAATGTAATACATGTACTGTAGACACAGTTATTATTGTTACATTCGTAATTAATCGGTTCCTTACCCAACCCTGTATTCCGGCAATTAGTCTCCAATGTAACAATAATATTTTTATTGTTACATTTTCATGTAACCGTAGCCAGTGCCTTCATAATATGAAGGTATGTGGGTCATTATCATTGCTCCTATCCGAGAGTGGAACAATTTCACGTCATAACGTCACTAAATGAATTTCCACTGCTTAGGCATGAGCTGATTGGCCATTATGACAAAAATGTGTCAGAAATCATATCTGATATTATTCCTCAGTCATAATAACCTTCCATCATTACCGAACTGAACAAAGAAATAACACAACGGGTGCCTATACGGTGCAAGAAATGCTTACCCTTCCGGAGCACATGATTTCACTCCTTGTTTTTATTGGAGTTCGTGTTGTTTCCTATTTATTATTTGTAACTGTTGATGTAAATGTCTTTTGGTTTTATGAGTCTTTGTTTAATCCTTGGTTTTGATTGTTATTTTCTTAGGACCATGTCAGCCAATCAAACGTAGATTTGAAGTGATTGATCAGTACCAACTTCATGCATTCTGCAGAGACGTTTGCTTATGAAAAATAACTTAGAGCAACACATTATTCTAAGATGAATTATATTTAAAGAAAAAAAGAATTGAAAGATCAGTACTTATTTATCCAAGCATTCTCTCGTGATGAGCCTTTTATATCTTACCGTACGGTATGAGTTTGGCTTATTGTTGGAGTCTATATGATGACCTCAAATTCTTTCCAACCACATCATTTAGACATATTGTTGCGTAGTTATTGCATTGTTTGTATGACTATCAAACAGTTGATGTCTACAGATTCAGCCAGATTTTTAAAGAAATAATCGGCATTAGATTTTGAAGGCTATTCATTATGAAGATCAATCTGGATTGAAAGTTGTACTTTTTTGATGTATAACCTATTATGATTTTTTGCATCTGTTAACCTGAAAGAGTTCCTTGTTTATGAGTTATCATCTGATAGCAATGTTATAGGAAGACTAGTATATAGGTATTGATTTTTTATCTGTTTATGTATCAATTGACAGGGACTGTTCCTACATCTTGAGATTAAAAAGTATCATTGTCCAAAAGACGAGTTTTCGTTAGGCGACCATACTGTGTCGAACAAATCGAAAATAGGATGAAAACGAAATCATCACGTTTACAAGTTCCGCCATTACAATTGAATTTGCAGTTAACGATGTACAACGTCTTGTCAATGGCTATCCAATTTATTTGTTGTTTGTTCCAAATATGTTTCGTAAATTTGAAGAGGACTCATAAAACTATTTGATACTTTAATTTTGATATCATAAAATGGTATAAATATGAAATTATCCAAAACGTGAAGTTTTAGTCTAATAAAACATTCAACTGCCATATTTGGTTTTAAAAGCGAACCAATTAAGCCAGAGAACAAGTGCAAAAAATTTGTGAACTGCGGAGAAAGATTGAATACCCTTTTTTCTGTTTGTTAGAATCCATCGTCCTCATAAATTAAAAGATTTCAAAGATCTTCTCCTCTGAAAACACTGATTTAGAACTAATTAAAAACAATACTTCCAAAAAATTGTTGAAAGTGTAAGAATTTTAAACATGGTGAATTTTTAAATGGTCTACAATAAAATTAATTTTTATCCCGATTGGACATATACATAGTATTCAAACAAGTGTTCAAAAATGTTCGACTGTTGAATCGATTGTTGACCGACCATGTGATGATTATGATGGCAAACGTTATAATTATGTGTTATGTCAGTAATCAATGATCTCCCCCCAAAAAAAGACGTTTTCTTTGTATTTGGCGCTATCGGGTATTGTTGTTTATTTGTTGAGACGTCACAATAGAAAATAAAGACCCAGGAAACACATGACGTCCTTGCGACGTTATGTATTGGTCGCTGGAAGGTCATAACTGACGTTACGTTAGTACGACGTTGTTGCAACGTTGTGAGAATGTAATTTTACGTCACGTCAGATACGACGTAGAACCGACGTCAGGACAACGTTATTATTGTTTTTGATAACGTTTATATTACGTTGTTGCAATGTCATATTGCGACGCATCTGTCACGTATCTGTGACGTTATAGCAACGTCGTCATATTTTTGGTCGATAAAATATTAGTTGATTTTACGCTATTTTAAAAGAGGAACCATGTTTTGTCATCAATAATACATCGTAATAATAAAAAAAAAATAATAAAAAAATAATTGCAATATGTACTGTTCATCGATCAAATATATCACGTAATTAAAACGTTGTAGCAACGTAATTGTCGACATCCCTAAAATTTACATAGCAAAATTTCTTCTTTTATTATGTACTAGATTTAATTTGTCTTGTTTGTATTGGTAGAACTAATGAACAATATTTGATATGAGGCAGGCATTACCTGTGATAGGGGACGAAGTCTGTACGAATTTATTCATGTTAAAAAAAAAGATACGGAAATACCGTAACGTTTCCGATTTTGGTTCCGTTGTTAGGGCTTTTAGTTGTGACGCTTTTTAAGTGATGACGTCATATTCAAAGTAAACGCCATTCACCAAGCCACTGCACTAAGATCCAACGTAAGTACATTTATCTGTATTCTTTAACTGTTGTTTTTTTCTTCTTACTTTTTATAAAGTTTCTATTATAAAGGAACAGAATGATGTTCCCGTAAAGTTTTGACGTCATAAAACAAAACACCTGACGCCACAATGGAAAAGTGATTGTCAAAAGTTAGAGAGGCCGGTATATGTCAAAATACAGGATTTGGTGTTTCAAGCATGATTTTTGTGCTCCAAGCATTATCACTACCAGCGACGACACAATGTGCAAAATGATGTGAGAGGTGAATTTATCTGACAGCAACGTCACAATCGTGACAATGCGGGTTTTCTTCGTATAATGTCGGAAAATATCAACCGCTCGTCAAAAAGGTTCACATTGTGCCTCGGGGCTGATATTTTACGATGTCAGCATGCAGAAAACCCGATAATTTATACATATCGCACCACTATTCTGGTTTTACAACACGTGCATGATGTAATATATAAAACCATTTTAGAAGAGAGACATGATAGATAAGAAATTAAATTTTGTTGAACTCTTGCTTTATAAATTATTTTTACAAAAAACTTTTGCTAATTTCGTCTGCAGAAACCTTACACACGTGTAGTTAATTTGATTCTAATTGAGGTCAGGATAGCAAGTTATCAGTGGTATGTATTTGCCATGTCATGACACAGTGATGGCATACCTTAAAAATAACTCAAGTGTATTTACAATATAAAGTCTTGTGCATTGAACTCATAAACTAAAGAACTGATAAAAATTTAGTATGAATAAATACAAAAGATTTTTTTACAACAAATCAACTTTGTAGTTTTTAAGTTCTGTGTCATTTTGGTCTCTTGTGGAGAGTTGTCTCATTGGCATTCATACCACATCTTCTTTTTTAAATTAAGGTTATGTTTTTTTTAATTACATATTTTAATTTTTTATTATTATTTTAATTTTTTATTATTATTTGAAAAATCCGGATAATTTTAAACATTTTTGACATTTTACTATGTTTTACAATTTGAATTTGTATTTGTTAAATAGGTATATATTTGTATATAGTGTCTCATAAGCCTATGTAGGCTGGGTATTTGTCTTATCTTACTATTGTGCAATGTATATTATACATTATCTGTATGTATAAACATCAGTAGACGAGTATGTGACACTTTAATAAAATAAATTATTATTTACATTTATTTATTTTTGCAAGGGACAATATAATTTACCAAAAAATCATACCACTATTCCTTTAATTATTATTATTATATGTATATAATGACTGAATAAATAGTCAACGATTAACCTGTATCATATATATATGTTCCAGACCGTACATTGTATCTATGAGTTTTTGGACCGTATGCTTACTTTTTCAAAATACTCATACGGTCGAACTAATATAAAGAAGTTGTTCAAGTTTAATGCAAATACATATATAAACAGATCAAGATAACTTAACTTTCAAAATTTATATAAAAAAGTTCAAATGTAATTGAAATAAAAACTTTATATTTTAACTATTTAAAAAAATCGCGCTAATTAAATCTGTTAATTTCTTGTATGTCTTACTTAACATGTCGACCAGTAATACATTAATTGAATTATATGATCACTGAAATTGAAGATATCGGAAGAAAACATAATGTGGGAGGACACTATTTAGCAATTTTAGAAACAAAAATGTAAATACACCTTATCGCTATTTGTCCGCCATTGCTGGAAATCACACAGGTTCCCGTAAAAGTTTCACGTCATAAAACAAAATATCTGACACCACAATGGAAAAGTGATTGTTGTTGACGTCAAAAGTTCAAGCGGCCGGGTCAGCCGGGATTAGCGATAAGGTGTATGCAAGGGAACATGCATGAACAGCAAACATTTCAACGCAAAAAAAATACGTCCATCTAATTGTAATAATAACAATTTGTAATACTAAAAATAAAGATTGTTATAATGGTTGTCTAAATGTAAACCATATAATCCAATAACATGTATGGTCAGCTCGTACTGGACAATACGCGTATACTCATACGGTCCGACCGCACGCGTATGGTCCGACCGTACGAGTATACGTATATACGGTCCGGACCGTACTCGTACGGTCCAAATACTCAATGGTCTGGAACATATATATGGCAAATTTGTAAATGTAAAACATACATTTATTGATCATAATTTTCAATTGTATATTTTTTTTATATTTTGGCTCTGGCTTATTTGCCGGTGAAACAGTAATTTGATCTGATTATAATATCTCGATTAAAAGCGAGCTATAAATAGCTATAGCATAGTTCATGGAGTTTTTTCTTAAGATTTCCAAATTGATGAAACAAAATATTCTGTTCGAGTACAGGACAAAAAATATTCTGAATCCAGATTCCACCCATACCTTATAGTGTTAGATTAAAAAAAAAAATTGATTCGTTGAAAAATTAAATAAAATTGTTTGCACTTCACTGACTCAAGCAAAAACCATGACCCTCCTTGAAGTTAAATTGTTGCTCCCTGGCAGTCTACAGTTTATTTTTAAATTATATTTAATATCACTATGCAAATTTTATCAATGTCAATTTTTGTAGAGTCTTACATGAAGAACTACATGTACCCCTCAGCAAGGACATCAGATATTGAAAAATTGATCGGGTAAACCCTAAAACATACACCCCCAAAACCAGGCGGAACACGCTATAAGGTAAGAATACCCTTATTTCCCCCGTATAGTGAACCTATATTGGAATATTTCCCAAAATTATTATTGTTTGTATTCTATGTTGTTGTTTTTTTTTAATTCAGTACGAAATTGTTATTATAGATATGCATTAGTAACTAGCATTGTGAAGATCAAGATACTCTTTTGGGACAATAAAGGGTAACATTAAATTTAACTGAATATATAATTATGTGGTTTATGTATTTTTCAAGGAGATTTGGAAAGCCACGTCTTACACACAGCTACATAGATCTAGTATTTATTTGCAATAATGTTTGACCTAGAATAATTACAATTTAACTTTTTGTACAAATAAGTTTTTGTATTGTCATTGCAGGGACCAACTGTAATAGGGTAATTGCAGCAGCTCCGGAAATACCACCACCAGGGACCCAGGAGAACATTTAAAATAAATAAAGTTAACGATCAATTCTTCACTTTTTGATATACAGATATAGGAAGATGTGGTGTGAGTGCCAATGAGACAACTCTCCATCCAAATAACAATTTTAAAAAAGTAAACCATTATAGGTCAATGTACGGCCTTCAACACGGAGCCTTGGCTCACACCGAACAACAAGCTATAAAGGGCCCCAAAATTACTAGTGTAAAACCATTCAAACGGGAAAACCAACGGTCTATATAAAATTTAAAAAAAATTGAGAAACGAGAAACGCGTATAAATTGCATAAGCAAACGACAACTACTGTACATCAGATTCCTGACTTAGGACAGTTGCAAACATTTGCAGGTATTATTTACTTTTCATAAACTTTTTTTTATAACTTTCATGGATGGGTATTTAGCTAGCCAGATATTATATTCAGAACGTGAACATGCTTAATGAGAAATGTATACTACGATGAAATAAATTAAATATAAAAAAAAGAAGATGTGGTACTATGATTGCCAACGAGACTCTCCACAAGAGACCAAACGAAACAGAAAATAACTATAGAGGTCAATGTACTGCCTTCAACAATGGGCAAATCCCATATCGTAAAGGCAGCAATTAAAGACGGGTTAAAGAGACCGGGGCAACATCCCTCTTATAGAGTAACATATATGATAAATGCATATTATTTTTACAAGCACTATCAAGAACTGCATACGAATAGGCAGCCACTCAGCTATAGATGGCCCTAGGATTCATTTCTGTTATATCACAATTACTGAAAGTTCAAACAGTAATTCGATTGAAGCTACCAAAAAAAAAGATGATGATGCAGAATATACGAATTCCTTCAGAGAATAACACCAACATATATCATCTAGAGGTCATCTCATGGTCCCAAACACAGTTGATACTATGTGTGTGTATATACGATCATTTGTTGGCCAATTATATAGCATAATATAAAAGTGCAAGTATATTACGTCGACATAATGTGATATTAACGTTGTAGAAACGTAATTTTACGTCACCACAACGTTAATGTATGATGTTTTGATAACGTGATATAAACGTTGTTGTAATGTCAGGAATAACGTTGTAGAAACGTAATTTTACGTCACAACAACGTTGATGTATGACGTTGTCACAACATCGACATAACGTGATATAAACGTTATTGTAATGTCAGGAATAACGTTGTAGAAACGTTATTTTACGTCACCACAACGTTAATGTACGACGTTGTGACAACGTCGAGAAAACCATACACTTTTACGTAAATACAACGTAATAACCTGACGTCAATGCGACGAAAACATGACATTGTGACGACGTAATTATGACGTAACATTGTTAGCTGGGGAGGAAATCAAGAACAAACATGACGTCATATTTTGAATTTGGACGAACGAGATTATCAGATCAAACAAATCGCGCAATAATCAGTTGGAAAGCAAGTCCTTCGATACGGCCGTTGTCGTCAAGCTCTATCAGCAACAATAGCAGGGGGGATTAATTAGGTGGCGCTACAGTCGTCCGTAACGTCAAAAAGTCCGCCAAATCAATCGGCTAAAAGATTGACGTTTAAAGTATTTTTTGCAACTTGTCATGCTTTTATTACAATTAAATTTTAAAATTTGTAGGTTTTGTGACCAATATAATTTCTTTACGACATACAAACATTACAAAAAATAGCTTGTTATTGCTATTTCTTTATCCTGTCAGTTCTAAAAAAAATTAGCCATCTTTTTGTTCGCCAAAAAAAATGATTTTTCCTAATTTGACGTTTGCGTATCCAAATACAGAAAAGAACGGTTATAATCTTAAATGAAACCGGGAAACCTATTTCAAATTTATACACTGTTTTGAAGCCATCATTTTTTACTTTTATACATCAATTTTAGTGACCACCAGCCATGTCAATTTTTATCTGGTTTTAGCTACGTTTCTACTTCAAAACAGTAAAGTTTAGCTTCTTTTCATTGTACCTGTTTCAAAGTGCTCTAAAATACTGATTTTATTAAAGACATGAATGAAATTTTGATTAAAAGTTGTGGATTTTCACAATTCCATACGATACTTGTATTTTAAAGTAACTAAAACCCCTTTTGATCCCCTACATAAATTGACGGTGACATTGTTTTCTTTTTTCAACATACGTCACATAACGTTTATAACAAAATATGTGTCAGGGTCATGTGCATAGTAAAAATTTACACATTGGAAAAGTGAAACAACAAACAAAGATCTTCTTTATTGCGTTTAAAAGCTAAACGTCTTGGAAAATTCTGACAGATCTGACAAATTATTGATAGCCTACTCTATGGATGGACAAAAGCACAAAAATAGCAATAGAAAATGCATTGCAAAGAAAATTCTGTGGGAAAAAAAAACATATGAAAAAAGAAAATGAAGGTCAGTTAATAAAATCTTGCTTATATTATTATCTCTTTACTTAGTAAGCTATATTTCCATTCTCAATTTTATAGTAATAAGAGCAAAAACTAGCTTATCAAGCCAAGTCAGCCAAACAAGAAGTTTATTCATAGAGATGTGTTGTTACAAAATTGAATTTATTCAAATGGCAAATTCTTGTCAAATTTAAGCATCTTTGATCATTATTGAAGTAAAATGCACAAAATTTGTCCCACCAGTTTCATTTCATTTCCTATTACTAGTATTCAGGTAAAGTATATATACAATACTTTGTTTATAAATATGTAATTATTTAAAGAAGCTGATACAGCAACCTGTTCAAGAGAAGAAGCCCCATTTTTTTCAAAAAGTTTACTTTCATAATCTATAAAATACCCTGAGAAATAAGACAAAGGGCTACTGTGCAAGCTAATCTAATAGTTTAATTTTACAATAATAATGATTCTGAAATTCAAAATTGTGTCACTTTCACTTACTGTATAATTTAAAGCATATATTTTTTTACAGAACTTCTGTCAATATTTTTGGTATAAAACTTATAAATCCCTTTTTTGTATTTTACTGTTCAACTAAGAAACATAGGCTTGAGTTTAAAGGCTCTCTTAATTTGAAGAAATTTGTTGAGACTCTTGGTCACACTTTATAGAATATAAAATATATATGATCAATACTATTTATTTGATAATTATATCAATTTTCACAAAGATTATTGAAATTGTATAAACTATGTTTTATTGCATTAAATATAATCAAAAAATTCTGCATCATGTAGTATATATTTTCATCCGCCAGATCTAATTTCTTTCAGTATAGCTAGGTTTTTAATTTTACATGTAGGTGTCATTATCCACATTTCTGAATTGTTATTTTTTTTACTGCATTTTTATATTTTGTCTTTTAATATAAATTTTACATTTAATTAGTCCTTCTCTGAAAAATAGGGGGAAGTATCTCTTCTTTATATTATCATAACATAGTTATAAATCGAGTTTAGTTTATTTTCTTTCTAATTTTTGTAAAGTAAACTCCTTTTTTATTTTTTATGCATTTTGCTGGGTTTTTATTTTTGACTGGTGATATTAAGGGGAGATAACCACTTGCACAAATCGGCATAAAAACCACCGCTTCGGTTTGAAATCAATTTGACGTTTGCGTATCCAACATTCTATTGCCGAGATATTCATATCGAGTGTTTGTCTTAATGAGATGCTTTATTAAATTTAAATTCAGCCCATCATTTTTAGTTTCCTCGTAAATATTTAGATTTTTCGTTCAGGAGACTTGACAATTTTCACCCAAACTCCAAGTTTGCAGATAAAATAAAGAATAAAGGACTTTGATTTGATGTGTGAGCTTTGACGAGAATAAACTATGGATACTCAAGATTAGTTAGGTCAATAAGTTTTTATTACGACAATAGTATTCAGTGAGTTAAAATGAGGTTTGTCTCATCCGTTTTTTTACTGAATTTTCACGGTCACGTGACTCTATTGTTGCTGATAAACTTGGGGTCAAACCGTGACCTGCTTTCCAACTGAATGGAAAATATCAATCAGCTAAAGGAACATTTACAGGGTTTTTATTTTTAGTCCGATTTGATACCGTCAATAAGGTAAATCGTATGTGTGCACGTGGTTTTTGTTCATGCAGTGCGATTTTTGTCGGAACAACATTATAGGTAAAAAAAGAAGATGCAAATCGATTGGAAAATTGTATCGTGAAAACCCATCTTAAAGAGTGCTACAGATGAATTTGTATGACAATTTGTGACAATCACGAACGCACAATCTGAACAGAGCCTTATAATTGTAAAAAGAGAAGATATCGAAGAATGCATGTAAAACGGACAACAGGAAATTAGATAGTACAAAATGAATATGATAACCCATTATGTCTCCCATGTTCTATTGTTATGCAATGATAAGTCATGTGAATACAACAGTGATAGTTTATTAAGACATGTAGGGAAAATTCAAATATATGGCAGCAAACATGCTGTCAATAATAAATATCTATATGCTAGCTAAAAAGTGATGTCCAAAGCCGATGTCAGGTGCAAATATTGAGCACTGAATCATGCTTGCTTGCTGCTGCTTCTATGCTTGAATTATTTGCATTTTGATGATAAGTTTTTGCACTAATTTAACAAAAATAATTTGTTGATGTATTGATTTGTTTATAATATATAGGAAAATATACAATGATCAAAACTTCAAGTCCGATAATCCAGATCAAATTCCACCTGTAATTAACAAAAATAATTAATTAATAATTCATGTGGGCATGCATTTATATGATTTTACCACAGCTTTGCCTTTATATGCTACATATTTTACTACGAACGATATAACAATCCTCGTTTTCATTTGTTTATAATTCAATATTTTTTTCTTTTATTTAAGAAAATATGCTCTCAACAAATTCGTGCTAATCAATCCAGAAATATAATAGCTGTAATACAATTGGAAAGTGTAGCTAAACACCATTTTCTCGGCAATGTCTTTTCCAAATCAAGTATATATATGACTTATGAATTCCTTCATTGCAACAAGTGTGTTATTTCTCTACTCGAGACAGTTAAATTTTAATATTTTAAAGCGCGATTTATATTTAACTGTTGAGCGTGGAGAAATGTCGTAATACACGAGTTATGATGGGGGAATCTCTAATGATTTTTATACCTCATAGATTTTCGAAAAGTTGTTCTTTATATGTGAAGTCATCAGGCATGGTCGCCCTTTTTCAGAACGTCACAATAAGAAATTCAAAAGAAATCAAGAAAATTTAACTTCATAATTATATTTCGACCAATTATTTCCTGAGAACATATATTTTTACTAGTGACGAGAAAATAGCACACAGATTAGAGAAAGTTGTTTTCCATTGTTTCCGTTGGTTGATATAGTCTATAGTTTGATTTTGTCAGGTTTTATGGAATATCCCCTGTTGAATTTACTTTTGAGATTGGTACTTTGAGATAATCATTTTTTCGTATCATAATATGCTTATGTTTCAATGTTGTGACGGTTTTCGTATTCTTGCATTTTCTCGTTCAATACTTATCTTCCCTCGTCAAAGTAAGATTTGATCATTCAATGACGGCATATGAAAAATAAGATACGAGGTACTCCATAATAAAAAGAATACGATTTGCGAATATGGTTTGAACATCCTTAACAAATATATATCCGTATTCTAACATGGAAGTATACTCAAATCCTTTCATGATATTCATATTCGAATATGAAGTAGGCCTTTATCTTTTTTTCATCTAACAACTAAAATGTTGTGTTTTGCATACTGTTGATTATCTGTCGTTTTGTTTTGTTCATTTGCCTAGCCCTTGGTATTGTCTGTTAGCTTTTCGACACATAAATTTGGATATATCTTTTAGAT